>JAQJVK010000023.1:1731726-2096726 GCA_035578135.1 Flexamia atlantica | reverse complement strand
AATATTATTGTTGTATTCAAAGTTTTGAATACAACACATCCTTGAAACTTGGTTTCTAGGAAGTTTGGAGTTTTAATTCACCTTTGGTGACGTAAAAATGAAACGAGCCTGGGAAAAATGTTATTCAATGAAAAAGTAGTCTCTTTTGGTGATATTTAAAATTTTGAGTGTCCCCCAAAAATGGGGGATTTTGGGGGCAACTCAAAATTTTCAAGGAAAACCCCTTTCGAGTGACCTCTCATTTTAAAGAGCTTTAAAAAATAGGCGATTGGTGGAGGTTAGAGGTCGCTAACGTGTTTTTATCAAATTGGCAGCTTGTCAAAATTTTGAATACGACTCCTAGAAACTTTGACAAGCTGCCAATTTTGACAGAAACACGTTAGGACCTCCAATATTCACCATTCATCTAATTTTTGAAAGCTATTTAAAATGAGAGGTCACTCAAAATAGGTTTGTATTTGAAAATTTTGAGTTGCCCCTAAAACCCCCATTTTTGTGGGACACTCAAAATTTTAAACATCACCAAAAGAGACTACTTTTTCATTTAATAATATTTTTCCCAGGCTCAATTCATTTTTACGTCACCAAAGGCGAATTATAACTCCAAACGTTCTAGACGCCAGGTTTCAAGGATGTGTTGTATTCAAAACGTTGACAAGCTGTCAATTCGGGTAGAAAAACGTTAGAGACCTCCAATTTTCACCATTCATCTACTTTTATAAAGCTCTTTAAAATGAGGGGTCACTCAAAAGGGGTTTGCATTTGAAAATTTTGAGTTGCCCCCAAAATCCCCCATTTTTGGGAGACACTCAAACATTTTGGGTAACGTCAAAAAATAATTTGTTTTGAGTTAGTATCATTCCCCAAAGGTTAATTGTATGTCTTAACAAATAAAAAATTAAGGAGGGGGGATGGACTTTTTTACACACTGTTTAAATGTAAACTAAACATTCTTTAAAAAACGTTTTCGCCTCTTTTGGGTCTTGGGAGGCTAATATAAAATCTACAGCATTTGACATTAACCTTTGGAATGCTTTAAACTACCACCATTTTGGATCGGTTTGTAATAAACCCGATACACCTAATCTAGGCCTGAAAGTACTGTTTTGCCGAACAAGGATGATAGTTCCCTCGCGAGCGGAAGCGAGTGCGGGATTTTTATGCAAGTACGATAAAAATTATCGGCCGTATAACGTACGACCTTTTTCATCATACTACTCAGAAAATACACTTTCAATCATAACGAATCCCTGCATAAACCAATACGTTTTTCAATCCTTCAAACCTAACCTATGATAAACAAAACAAACATTTGTTACTACTGCCAGTGCTGCCACTACATTCCCTTAAAAAGTAACCATTAACATGCATTAAGCGTCTGTTTGCTGCAAATCAGCTGATTGTTTAATTCCGTTTCCCGTAATCGCAGACTGGCAAAACGTTAGCAGTTCGGAAAAAGTTTTTGCCGGACTAGTACAGCAATGGGTACCTTCAGAGCCAACAAAAATCAACAGAAAACAGATGTTTCTAAGTCAGTATAAGTTACTACTTGAGGAATAAATAGGACTAAAACATTATTGGAGCATGCTTTTTTGTGTAGGTGGTATTTAATTGTTTGTATCCACATAACAAAGGTTAAACCATTGCTTTCAGCAAAAATTTTCAGAAAGATGTATTTTTTTAGTTTTTTAAAACTCCTTCAATCCATTAATATAATGTTTAGATTTGTTTAACACTATTAGTAATACTTATAGTAATTAACCTTTGAGGAACCTTTAAGAAATATTAATTAACTTTTATACTTATTCAAGCGTATTACAGTAGAGTGAAATTAATTTTATTATTACATAACTAAAGCTGACAATCAAAAGGTATCTATTTCGCAACCAAGATAAGCAAAAAATCCGGGAAATGACTTTTGAATAATGCAGTGCATCGTTGTCTCTTTGTCGATCTATTTTCCTTTAAAATATGCGGACTAGAGATCACTATCCGAATAATATTGAAGAGATTTATATCTTTATTTAGAATCTTTATATTTAAAAATATAAATATATTAAAATATTCAAGTATTAAATTAAATAATATAAATAAATAAGGAAACAAAATAAAAATAAACTGATATAGTAATTAAGTAACGGAAGTATTTATCAAAATAAAAATATGCTATGCTAAAACATCTATTGCAGTTGCAATATTTTACAAAACTAACGCTTTGAACTCTTAATGATTTTTTTTCAGGATTAATTCATATGCTTTCATAAACCAATTTTCTAATTAGATTCATAATAACTGATTTTCTTCCTTTCAAAATATGTTCATATAAAAATGTTTGATATGTTCATATCAAAATATGTACATATTCAAAATATGTTTACCCCCATCGTTGACATTTAAAGGATCTTTTATATTTATCATCGTTCATTTGCATTATAAAGTGGAGGTTAAGTTTTACTTTATGAAGACTTTAAGACTTGCACAATATATCAATGGCTGCTTGGGTATTTCTTAAGTCAAAATATAGTTTACAGTATGAAAATTCTTACATTATAATTTAAAAACAGTCTATGCTGTAACATTTTTATGGTTATTCTGCATATATTTTTATAATTTGAATGTATATTATATATCATGTAAATAATACTGCAATCAAACTTTTAATGTCTATTGGACAATAGATTTTTTAGGACATTTAATACATTTTATGTCAAAAGTCAATGATAGTTTTCAAATAAATTTGGCCTAGATTTAAATTCTTGTACATATAGGATGTACAAAATAAAACATACACGCACAGACATATCTGTGTTCAGCTTCATAGATAGATATATATGAGATATATATACATATGTGAATGTTTGTTTTATTAAAGACATCCCATATATTTTCTAGTTGCATCGCCATACAAAAGCTCAGTAGTTCGTTATCACTCTTTGTTCCTCGGCAGATGACGATGTTGGCACCTGCGGCAATGGAGGCGGCGTCAAAGCTAATTACCACGAGGCCGGCGTCAATTATGCAGCGCTGCAGCCCGCGATACCCACATTGCGTTGTTAACAAGCTGCGTGCGTCATTTTAGTGCTTGATTTGTAGAAATTTAGGTACCGAACTGTAATTGTGAAACGGAAAGAGAAAAAGGGACCTCAAGTCCTGAAGTAAATTTTACAATACTGGCATTTTAGTCAAATCGGGTCAAAAATATCGATATTTATGTTTTGATTGGTTGTTATTCCTTAATATTTCCTGTACATATTCATTCGGTTGTTTTAGTGATAAAAATCCGATAAACATTAAAAAGATAGTCGATTAGCAGCCTATGTCATGCATACGAAAAGGGACCTCAAGTCACTTAAATGGGAAATAACATGGCGGGAGACTTCAGGTCCCATTTCCCAAATGTGCAGGCTCGTAATGACAGAGTCGCTCTCCTGACATCTATCGGCGGATAATTGAACTACTTCAAGTTTTTCGTTGTATAAGAATATTATCTAAGTCCAAAAATCACCGTCTTGACAATCTCTTTTATTCCTCGGTATTTTGCCTTCCGACTTTTGGCCCCTTTTCAAACTTCCCACTTTCTCATTAATTTGGACAATGAAATAATTGTTAGTGTATCGCGTAAGTTTTAGTTCAGATTTAAAGATCCAGATTCCAGCTTTATTTCTTAAATATTAATAATAAATATTCTTTAAATGCTAGAAGTTTTGGGCGTTGATTTCCTAAGATACCCGTTTTGATTAATTAAAATTCAAATAATCAATCACTCAAAGACAAAAAGTCATAACACTATAAATTATATGTCAAATTGATTACAATTTTATGCTGAATTTCAGGATGTTCATAACTCGAAACCGGAAAATTCCGACTTAAGTCCCATTCACTTTTCGCATCACAATTTACTAGGAGGCACATAATCCCATCTCTCACTCCCATTCCTCCGTCCCTAAAAATAACATGTCTGTGCGAATTAGAAAATGAAAAGGTCCGTTAGTCTAACATAAAGTTTCTGACTAACGGAAAAACATCAAAACATAGCTTAGCATTCAAAAATTAAGAAATTTCAGATTTGTTGTGACGAGCTTCGCAAGTGATTCGGTCTTTGACCTCGAGACTAAAAACGCGACTTTTGAGCTGCAGGTTAGCGCATAATTCCTGTGCATCTCGCAAGCGCTATTGGCGGCAAATTTACTTCCGCCGCGCTGATTACGCGGTGTGGTTATTAATGCGTAATCTACGTTAAAAGTAACAGTATCACAGTAATTGGTGAAAATAAACTTTCGCTTGATACACGTGATCGCCTCCCACGGCGAAATGACGCCGGCCGATAACACGCGATCGTCTTTCGCGGCAATGTTCCACTCGCCGATCACGCACGATCGTCTCTGACGGCAGAAAGGGGACCCGGAACGCCGGTCTGCCGCGTCCCGCCGCAAAACAAGCTCTGGTCCATTTACGAGTTGATATAATGCTCAGTTGTATATCTGACGCCAATTCTTTGGGCCCAGTGCGGTGGATGCGCGGTAGCAAAAACGCTAGTGTGCATGCGCGACAACGCGTCGCTAGAGCGCAGCACTGTCATTCTGCACTCAGCCGTCAACAATAGCGTGTCACTACATGTCGTCCTAAAAACATTAACCGATGGAACATTGACTCTTATTTACGATTAAAGTAAAATACTGAATAAGATTTGAGAATAATGCTTCATTAGTATTTATTAAAGCGACTTGATACTCTGAACAACGATTGACAAAGAAGCAGTAACTATGTGCGAGCTGCCGAATGTACGCAGCCAGGCTAGTACACTGTCGGCCGCCGCTGCCGCTACTACTCCCCTCTCCTCCCAGCCTACCCACTCCCCGCCCCATGCTCGGACTGGGCCCCAAGAATTGGCGCCAGTTATACCTAGACGCGACTTATGCAAACTCGGACATACCTGGTTATGGAATATTTTATTATGATCGTTGTGTGTATTTTTATCTTTTAGTAGAGTTGGTGGTAACACTTGCTTGGCCATCCACTCAATACAAACTCTTTGATCTGTCTAAGAGTGATATAATTCAAAGTTTCTTCACTGATTTCTTTAGTCTTGCACCGCAGTCAAAACGTCATAATTAATATTCATGACTACTACACCTTCTGAGAACAAAAACATGGGTCGATTCAAAATGTTTAGTTATTCAAATATTCAACCCGTTGGTGATTTTAAGGGAATTGTTCTCCCAGCGTATGAAAATGTTATTACCATAATAGTGTTTCATTATTAGTATCATTTTATTTCTATTATTATTAGTGTTTCGCATGTAGACCTCCCATGATGATTCAAAGAACTTCTTATTGATAATGTAATGTGAAACAGATTATCAAAGATAAAACGAGTCATGCATTATTCCAACTTCATTTCTAGTTTGTATTTTTTCTTTCCTCTGATATTGAACGTTCAATTTGATCTTAGCTGCTCTTATTTTCATTATGAACTTAATACCTCTTGGCATAAAAGCTTATTACACATTTCTTTCACTTATATAATAATTACAGTCTTCTTTATGGCATTACCTCAGGTAAAATATATCGTTGCATTGCTTAAACGTGGTTATAAGACCTTGCCTTTAAGGCAAAATGTTTCACACATCAACATTTGAGTTAGGTATAAAAATGTTTTAATTTTATTTTATCAATATCTACCTTTAATTCGGTATTAAGGTTTAGTGTAATTTATAAATTTAAATTACTGTATAAGTCACATTAGATAGGTCGTGTATAGCTTTACATCTGATATATTTAACAATTACTTTCCCTTTTAATAACGCAATTCATTAAACACTCTGTAAATATCTTATTATTAATTGAATCGTTTCTACAATGAGTATGTTTATCTGCAATTTTTAAACGCTTATTTCACACACCTTTAATGCTTTTTGGTTTTAACTGAAATGCTAAATGGCTGGGAGATGTTTTAACAATGTGTTTGATTACAAGAGGACTCAAACAGAGGTCCAGTGATAGATCCTTTGCCGATGACAGATGATGCCAAAGATTGATTGATTGTGTACTCGATCGCCCGAACGTACAACTGGATGATCTGCTTTTTACTCTGATGTCATCCCTAGTGAATGTCTTTGATCCACCGCTCGGACCATAGACCCAAGGTAAGTCCAGTAGAACTTCCCTATCTGTATCAACTTAACTGCAATAAATTGCTTGGTATCGGCAAAACTTTAGAATCCGTCTCCACCGTTAAAATCGAAGTTAAATAATCGATATTTTTTATGTTTACAATCGCGATAATGTTATGAAATAGTAGTTTATGCAACGATTGTATAATGAATGCCTTTATGCCACGAGTGAGATGTAAGTTAGAACACGAGCGAAGCGAGTGTTCTAAATATCTCACGAGTGGCTTAAAGGCATAATACAATCGTTGCATACACTATTTTATCTACGACCAACAATATACGACAAAATTTCCCCCGAAGTTAAACAAAACTCATGACTTTGACTAATGATGGAATAGGTAAACTAAAATTTGAGGTTAGGCAAATAAGCAGACTGAACCATGAGTCGTTGTGGGACAATCAGCTGATGGGATAAGTAAACTCCAACATGAATCGTAATGCAACAATCAGCTGATGTGCGAATTTCGTAATTGTTATTATGACACTACTTCCGTCAAATGCCGAGCTCTCATTGGTCTAGAACCAGTACTCTAAAGTGACTCCAGTACTCTAAAGTCGTCATTAGAGTACTGCTTGTTTTTTTGTGTTTTAATGTATATCATTATAATGTTTACTGTAATACCACAATTGGTGCTTATTGCAATGGTCGTAGATAATAGTAGTTTATGCAACGATTGTATAATGAATGCCTTTAAGCCACGAGTGAGATGTAAGTTAGAACACGAGCGAAGCGAGTGTTCTAAATATCTCACGAGTGGCTTAAAAGCATAATACAATCGCTGCATACACTATTTTATCTACGACCAACAATATACGACAAAATTTCCCCCGAAGTTAAAAAAAACTCATGACTTTTACTAATGATGGAATAGGTCAACTAAAATTTGAGGTTAGGCAAATAAGCAGACTGAACCATGAATCGTTGTGGAACAATCAGCTGATGGGATAAGTAAACTCAAACATGAATCGTGATGCAACAATCAGCTGATGTGCGAATTGCGTAGTTATTATGACACTACTTCCGTCAAATGCCGAGCTCTCATTGGTCTAGAACCAATACTCTAAAGTGACTCCAGTACTCTAAAGTCGTCATTAGAGTACTGCTTGGTTTTTGGTGTTTTAATGTATATCATTATAATGTTTATTGTAATACCATAATTGGTGCTTATTGCAATGGTCGTAGATAAACAATATTTCGATACTATTATCGAAACGAAAATTTAAAGCATAGATGTTTACTTGCATGATAGTTTAGTACATAAAGAGTAATTCTAACAGACTTAATTCAAATAAATTATTAAAATTCACAAAAACACGGCTAAAATTACTCTGTAAGTACATAAACTGTAGCTGCACCTTCTAAACATTGTGAAAATACACTTTGCACGATACTTCGGTACTATGGATGCATAAAATTGCCTAGGGGTGCGAATCGAACACGTCCTCCTGTCTACTATGTCGTAGAAAAAATAAAAACTGGAAATGTTGAACCAGGTAACGCATGTTGCTGGTGAAATGTTAGGTTCGTGATCTACCTGCAATTGACTAAACTTATAGCTTCAGTTAACTTTAAGTTACTCGACGACACATTGGAATTGTTGAACTATTTACCTAGGCTTCATCCACGGGATCCACGTTGGTGACACTGCTACGTATCATTCTATCACGTTTTATTCCTAGAATCACCATAATACCTCATGAAAGTGAATTAGTTAATTAACAAGGCATTTTTTGCAATCCATGACTGAGTGACTGACTCTAGGTTTGTCAGTTTCTCCAATTGTAAGGATAGCAAAATAACTAACTGAAACCTACATTTTAATCAACTGTTAAATCAGTAATCTAAACTGTTTATTACAAAATAGTTTCACATTAATAACAATAAAACATATATTTTTAAGGGAATTCGATTACTTATATTAAATAAAAAAAATATCGATTCTTTTCTTCGATTTAAACGGTGGAGACGGTTTCTAAAGTTTAGCCATAGTATCATTTCATAAACTTAATTTAAAAAAGCAATGTGTTATTTGATGCGAGGTACGGGCTACAACTTCACATTCAGAGTTTTTTCGTTAATTTTCACTGATCAATCTGATTGCTTTATATTGACCTAGCCGATAGTAGAGTGATTCTTCTTGGACACCACTAAGACACATCGTTTTTGTGTGACTGCCACGGGTTGACTGATTGTAATCAGAACCGTCACTCACTCTGCATGTCAGTTGTAATTAAATATAACAGTTATATTGTTAATGGATAGAAATAGATTGACTGTACTTACAGATAGGTTGTGGAACTTTCAGTATAAGTTCCACAGAACTTGTACTGTCAATATACTCTCAATGTCTATTTGTCATATGAGCATTATACTGAATTACTACTCATGCCTGTTTCATCGAGTAATGGCATACTAATTATCGGTGTTTCCTATACACCGTTACCAACCAGTGATATCAGAAAAAAAATTAAAACACATAAACCCAAAGTAACCGACAGAAGAATTTTGAACAAATAACTGAATAAATTGTAGGATGTAAGATAGAAAACGTTTTTAATTCCACGGGTCAGCTCATTTTCAAAGTTTTTCTTTCATATGGTATCTTCTTTGCATAAATGTACATGCATTTATCACTTGATCTAGCACTTTGTTGAATTAATTTAGCACTTTAGCACGCTTAATTTAGCACTTTATCAAAGAAAACATAAGTATATAACCCATAAGTCTAAACTGGTAATAGACTCAGCAAAATCCTTCTTTCCACCCTTGTGCTTGCAGCATTTTCGATTTTTTTAACCGTAATAAATCGATTTTCTTGCTGAACTCCATCCCTATCCCTCGGCCCTTACAACTGGCTGAGGTTTTTCACGTTACTATACCTACATCTAAAACAAAGTTAAAGTACATATAGCTACAAAAATAAGATATATATTAAATGTCCCTGAAGCTTAAAAGTCGACAACAGGTAATAAAATGTACAGCAATCAGTATCACAAACAAATAACAATAAAACAATTACAAACTTTACAGCAAGGTGGATACGTATATATTCATTATTATTTCTAGTTGTTATTCTTGTGATGGTAATTTATCATTTAATAATATTTCAGACCGAAAGTGTATGTCGGTTAAGCCATTGTATGATTTTTCCACTTGGATAAAACAGGGACACGTCATTGGTTTTTATCCACAAGGATCGACTGATTAGTATTGCGTATGACTAAATACAAGGTATTGGCAGAATTATATTTTCTTAATAGTTCCATAAGTTAATACATTTTGGGTACTTATTTCATTCCCTGTAACCTCAAATATAAAAACATTTCCCTCTCATTAGGCATCCACAGTGGTTCTTGGCTTAGTAAAAGAAATAGTTTAACCCCAGCATGGTGTGCACCCGCCAAGAGAAACACTCAATAATCAAGCCTAATAAATTATCTACTGGTGCACCCAGTTAAAAAAATTTTAAAATAAAATCTATTACTATTACTTACATAGTTCCTTGGGAAATATTATTGTACCAGGATATGTCAAACCAGTAAATATTATTGTATATAATATTACATAGCAGGTGATAAGCTAATAATGGAATTTTTATTTGGTTTTAAAATAACTGTTTGACATGATCCATGTCTAATGGACTCATCCATGACTAATCATCTACTGCTTTTACACTTAACTATTTTAAGGATTGCAGTAACAAATCGTTTGATAGCCAAAAATTAATTTATTTACGGAAAGCTGTAAATAAACTTAGACTTACATTTTTTATTCTAATCTCTTCAATTGGCTTTCATTATTTTGCTAGATTATGCTTTGTAATAGTAGAATTAGTGTTTTCACTTATCACAAAAAAATGTGAGTTGTGTGAATGGCATGTTTGAGTTGAATGAGTTAGGGGTAGGGGTAAGGAGTTGTGTTTAGCTTCTTAACCAGGAGCCAATAAGAAGGTCTTATAATGCTTACATGCAATGAGTATGAAAGTCAGGCTTTATACAAAAGTCAGGCAGTACATAATCATGAAAAGGGTAGGCTCCTGTTTTAGGATTTGGTAATTTAGGAATTTTATCTTAACCGTGTACATGTTATCATCTCAAAACATACCAGTGAATTATCGTGATATATTTAAAATCGTGCTGTATATGCACGATAACCGTAAATTGCTAGGGCCCTAGGCAGTTAGTTGTTTTCGTAACTGCTATGGGTCTGTAGGTTCATTATATACGTCTCATAAGATAAATAAAAATGCATGGTACTGTAGTTTGCACAAACTACATAAAATTTCTCTCATCTCAAAATATACTCTTTTTTCATGCCGTGATGAAATGGACATTTGTTGTTGAAATTTATATAGCAGTCGCTTAAGTTTTTTTTAATTTTTTCATTTGAGCAGAGTTTTTAACATTTTTAAGAGCAATAAAATTATGTTTATAGATAATAGTTGTGGTGCCATAAATGGCTTAGTATTTTGATTGGAACAAGGGCTTAAGTTACAAAACAACATCTTTTAGTGAGTTGAAACCAGCCAAAGAAGGCTTAGAGGCAAAGTTGGACAAATGAGTCAAGTTGGCCACCGCAAGGCTCGGAGTTTGCAAGTTTCCGTCTCAATGAAAAGTGAATTCGCCATCGAGATATAGGATTTCACGTAAGCCCCAAAAAGTTGTTTAAGATTTCTATAAATTAGTTGGTTTGGCGAAACGAACACTTTGGTCAAACTCTGAATCCGATAGCCAAATTATCTGTAAGGCACAAAAGTATTAGGATTTAATACTGTCAGACTTATTTATTGCAAACCCGGTTACAATTAAAATGTTACTATAGTGGAACCTCGGTTACACGACTCTCTATAACCTCTATAACATGACAACCACAACGATACATCTACTTTCCAAATTCTCTTGAAATGACCAAAGCAATCAATGTTAAATTAACCTCCATAACGCGACAGTTTGTCTCAAAACAACCTCGATAGTATGTTTTTCCTGATTTACGCCCTTGCTATAAATTTTTACAACACGAAGTTTCAAGGCATTAACCTCGATGAAGCGACTCCAAACGTTTTAGCTTCAATTTCTTAAGTTCCCTCGCTTTTATGGTTAATGGTTCCCACTGCGAGTAAATCATCATAATGGATGTTTAAGAGTAAAAACAAACATCCAATCGGATACAAATCCTAGCCTGGAAACCCTGCTCCTCCTTTCATATCCTAGTCAGAAATTTTTGACAAATCACAGGTCAGTGTTGCTTTCGCGTCAAAATGGGTGATTGGCGATGATTGTTATGTGCGTTGTGTTGGTGTTGCCTACACAGAAAAATTTATTAAAACACTCAGGCTGTTGATGTTAAACGCAAAGTGGTTAAGATTGTCAAAGAAAATCCGACAAAAAATTACTAGGATAACTTGCCAAGAAACTTAATATATTCTGTCACCTACACTCCATCATTTTTGTCATCATCCATTTCTGTTTATAATTTATTTAGCCAATTAATTACCACCTTGTTTGAAGAATAACACCAAAATTAAATTTATTTGTGACCAACTATTTAGTGAGTGCTGCTCTAAAATACACTTATTATAAAGAAGTGTATTCCTGGGGTTCCAATTACCTTGATAAAGAGACTGTTAGCCAAAACAACCTTTTGATACCTCAGCCCTCAGTAGAAGGAGATCCTCGATTGGAAGTTAATTTTCGGATCCTTTTGAGACTCGTCTCATCAAGGTTCTATTGTAATTTGAAACCTTTACACATACGAAACATTCATCCCAGAAATTAAGTTGCCAACTTGGGTGGGAGTTTTGAACTAAGTTTAAGAAGTCAGTGGGTTTGAATACTGGAATGTTCATAAGTTTTTTTGGCTTTAATTAACTTCTATGAAAATACTGTTGGCTTAAGTACAAAAGAGAAAACTTTTTTTCTGATGGGCTAAAGTTTTTTTGCCACTTTCTGAAATGCATCGTAAATTTTAAAAAGTGTCTTATAGCAGCTCAGTCAGCCTATATTCCATCCAGTACGCTTATATCAGGTAAAAATGAAAAATGAAATTAAAAATTCTTTATTTTAACAAGCAAAGTTAGGGCCACATGGCCCTTTTTTACACTTAATCTGCAACAATTAATACACAAATATATAACACAAATAACAATATGAAACACTAACAAAAACATAATGAACACTATCAATAAATTGAGAAGAAATCAAAAACAAAATTTCCATTCACTCTAGCACATTCATTCTCTGCCAGTAACGCTGCCCAAGGCAACCCCCTGGGATACACCAGCCAGGGTCATCCGCTCGAAAAGCAAAATTTTCAGCGCCGCCACGAACTGACGATGACTATGTAGGTATTTAATGGAAAGAGGAAGGTTGTTCCACAAGCACAGGTATGGTAGGGTAAAGGCTACAAGATCGCGCTACAGTCCTCTTACGCCTATGTCTTACTCATACACGGCTCAAAATACCTACGTAGGTAGGACGGTAGGCCTATTTCAAGAAAAGGATAAAGTGTAAATTATTCAAATCCGTATCATTATTATTTTTAATATATTCAAATCCATAGTTATATTATTGTCCGATTATTATTTAAAAGTATCAAAACTGTATATCATAACACTTGGTTTTTTCAAGTTCCAAGATTTTTTTTTTATATTTTTACCAAAATTGTTACCATAAATTAGCATTTTCAAATATTTAGGCAAAGTCTATAAAATCTTACAAATTTTAAATGACATTTTTAAAATTTGCTTCAGGCCAAAAATAGGCTTCAGATTCATTTTTAACAAGACAAACTGTTAATTTAGATACGATTGTTATACATTTGTGTTCATAGTCATAGCATACAGTCATAGCCCTTCTTTTTAATATTGATGACTGGCTAACCATTTGTAATGAGGAAGTATTAGAGGCTATGGTTGAAGTGTCACAGCAGGATTGCACTCGAGTGGTCTCTCGCTGGCCGTGTTTATGACAGTGACTGATGAATCTGGAATATTGTTTGGAGTTTAGGCTGCAACTCACAATCACCTGTGCGAGTCTAACCCCGCATAGCTAATTACCTGCTTGACAAAGGCTGGTAAAATTATCTCCCCTTTGTGGAATCATGAGGTGCAATGAGGATGACACATGATGAAAGTAGAGACAGTAAAGAAGACTCCAGGTCTAAGAGCACGTTAAATTCCAAATGATTTTGAATGGAATATGCTCCAGATTTCGATTAAAATGTCGCTAAGCCTATCTGAAACCCCTTCTATACAGAATCTTTTTTTAGGGGACTAAACTGTTTCATAATAAGCTCTGTATTATATATGCCTTGCTTTGTTTTATTTTTGTATGTTGATTTCTTTACACGCCGACGACAATGTTCTTTAAACTCGCTAAAATACGCCTTTGACGGATATAGACTCTTCCTTTTAAGTTCTCGTTTGCCAACGTTCCAGGAATCGGATTGTAGCTGCTAAGTTTTTCCTGCTGTGAAGGTAAAACTTCGTTGAAAACCAGGATTTTTTATTATTTATACTTTTTTATTATTACAAACAAAATAATTAACTACACTCAATTCTACGTTCACCTTTTAGAACAGGTCTTATGGGACATTGATGCTCTGTTTACTATGCTAGCAATTTTGTTTAACAAATTTCCATTATATGTCAGTATAAAATTATCAACTAATTATACCACAATTTGGCTAGCGTAACTTAAATTGTCATTTACCTCTTTATATTTTATCAAAGGCTGTATATCAGAAATATTCTCTTCATAATTGTGTATATAACAATTTTATTAATTTTCGTTTATGTTGTTAATTTATTGAGGTAACATAAAATAGAGAAAAACAGAAACTGTTACTGACCATGCATATACGGTTTGCCCAATGACACAGTGTAAAATATTTAGTTTTGTAAGTATGTTTTTACTTTTATATTTTGTTTACCATGTGAGCATGGTCATAGTTTCAAACTTTATTCAATGAAAATTGTTTGCATTGGATTTTCTATAAAGATGGTTTAATAGTATATAACAGATTTTTTTAATATTGAGGATTAAAACTTTGTCAACTGACTTATGAATTTTGAACTTTTTTCTAAATGAAATATATGGTTTTGTGAGTGTTCCTCTTACACCAAATAGTAATCCAATTACACTTGCGATTTTTATGTTATATTTTTTTTGAAATAAGGAATCGTTAGTTGGTATGTGAACTTCTTATTTATATTATCATTATATAAGTGTATGAAATGTAGAAGATATAACAAAACAACCAAACGATTCGTTTTTCTTAGATATGAACAAAAAGAATTAAATCGCCATTTGAAATGTTTATGGAACTTTCATACTAAAAGGTGAACTGGAACCAAATTATAGTCCCAACACCACCAGATGAAGTCAATCGCTGCAACAATACCAGAACTTATTGCTTTGACGTGTTACTGCTGTTATATATTATGTATAACTGTAGCGCTCGACACAGAGGTCCACTGTAGACGCTATTGTACCCTGTGTTTAGGCCTGGAGGCCCTGAAGTAATTACAATAGTCTCTCTTCGATGTCATAATGCTACGTCGTAGAGAGGCCTCTATGCTACATCATGAAATTACAACAAGAATAAGACAAACAAAATGCCAACAATAACAATAAACAATATAACAATAAATTCCAATATAACAATAAATGCCTTTATTTGTTATTGTATTTTCCATCTTCAAAGAGTGTTAGAAAATCAGTTATTATTTCATCGTTCATAGACTACAGGTTAAGTGTGCACAAACAATAACAAATACGCTATAAAAAATTGAATGAGATATTTTACGTAAGCTTGAACTTAATAAACATTTCATGGTAAGACTGACCTGTTTTTTTTAGGGATTTAACATTTTGAATAACAAGATACACCTCTGGTTTAAGCTAGTAACACAAACTGTACGTTGAACGGTAATCCGTGATTCGTCAAGCTCATTTGGACTTATTTAAATACGTAGCTTTTGAAATAGATATCATCATTTACCTGGGTAACGGTATGTCAGGATCCATAATAACATAAACGAGTTAGTCTATGTTATTCAGGTATTAGCAGGGAAGAAGTTTTCACATTGATTCCTTAAAATTGATTTACATTCGTGTAATTTATCCTTCCCGACTTTTAAAACTGAGTGCGTTATTTATTTTACAGTACAGTGTATTACAATGTATGGCAATTTATTGGTGAGTTTTTACTTCAGAGTGATTTGGACTTAAAATTGGTTTTACTTCTAGACTTTTATTATATCAAAACTCTATCCCTACCACTGAAAATCTATTTCTTAATATGCCATCGGCATCGCTTTTATCATACATTGGAATTGTCAACCTGTACAATTCTTAACATTTTTTAGGTTAGAGCTTAATTTAAAGATCAATGAAAAGTGCAAAAAATCTATATTGACTTGAGAAAAGAGCCTACGTATCATAAAAATGGTCATCAGGTTATGAGTTGTATAAATTCGTCAATTTTTGTTCGTCGTTGTCTCGCTGTACTGCAAACGATAAATGCTTTTGTTAAAGCGTTAAAGCTTCATTATTTTTATTAGTATACATAGGGCTATCAAAACTATGAAATAATTGCACAGTATACAATAATTATGTTTACAATACATTTAGAAACGTATTTCAGTAGGTTGCATTAGGACCAGGCTACTTTGGGCTGAGAAGAAGGTCGAATTACCATATGTATCGCGGATCAGTCAGTCGAGCAACCTAATGGACCGTGGTAAGTGATAAGTTCGTGCAAACTCCTTAAGTACTCTAAAACTATCTACTTTCTATCCTATTAATTGGCTATCACCTTAAATTATATTTTATTACTGGGTCATACTGAATAAAATAGGGTTTGTGGAGAACAAAATTACATTTGAGATAGTTTAATAAGATTTAATAATAATATACAGTAATAACCTTCACATAGTGTGTTTTGTGGGGATAAAAAACAAGTAAAACACAAGTTTAAAGTTGGACCAAACTTTTTGCACTTTCC
The DNA here is from genome assembly GCA_035578135.1 of Flexamia atlantica. Classification (NCBI taxonomy): domain Eukaryota; kingdom Metazoa; phylum Arthropoda; class Insecta; order Hemiptera; family Cicadellidae; genus Flexamia; species Flexamia atlantica. Next base: position 2,080,547 of record JAQJVK010000023.1, on the reverse strand, counting down.
AAATTTTTTATAACTTTTTTTTGTTTTTATTAAAAAGAGGGAAATATATTAATGTATCAAAAGCAACTAATCTCACTTGTGTATGCTCACTGTTGTACTCTTATCACATCGTCATGATAATATGATCATAACCACAATTCGCCATGTGGTTACTGAAGAAAATGTAAGTATTAGTTCCGGAATTTTAGTTAATTCATCTAACAAATCATAACCAAGTAAAAACTTCACACAGATTTAGTAGACCTCCAAAATAAAGATGTCAAAAGTCTTGAAACAGTTCCATTTAAATTGTTTGAACTGATTTTAGGTAATTATTTTTTTACTGCTTATAACTTTATATTGCTCCTCTATCTCAGTTATTGATATAAAAATAATTTAAATACTATTCTAGTTGATGATTAAATTTGATAATAAGGGAATACAATTATAAATTACTATAACATGGGATGATAAACGTTATAATAACCAACTGAGATAACAAATATTGTTTTTATTGTATGGCTAATTATGTTTCACTGTCTTATTTCAGGTAACTTTTTTATATAAACTATACTTGTAGGTACACCAATTTAATTAATTGTATATTTCATTACAAGGACCTAAAGTGACGCTTTTCATACAAGGTCAAGTTTGACAACCGAGGCTGTAAGCCGAGGTTGAAAAATGACCGAGTAACGAAAAAAAGCAGCTTTAGGTCCGTGTGATGAACTATATTTTTCGTTATATTGCTCAATACAATACGTAAACTACTTAAGAAAACCAAAATGTTACAGCTTGTTTACCTTTAAAGATGCCTTCAAAAGATGACACCGTCTTGTTCTTGCTATTTGAAGCAATCAGCTGATTGTCTGTTTCATTTGTGTTAGGATAGACTGGCAACAATGAACAACTATCGACGTATCGAACGCATGTAATAATCGATTGGTGAAATGAGTGAGTTTCACAAATTGATTAAACTGACAACAATGAATGTTTCGATAATAACGATGAATGTTTCGATTATTTGTAATCGAATGAATATTGTTCGATTATTACGACGTACTCGGCACTTTTTGACTTTTATAGTCCTAGGACTATAAAGAGTCAGCTGGTATCGAGTACATCAGCTTTCAATTCCTAGGAATAAAAAGAGTGTATTTAGGTCCGGAAAACATGCATTAAAAACATCTGTTTTTGAAGCGGTATAACGATAATTATATTCATATAATGAGAAACACTTTTGACCGTTTCAACGTTACAGTATATTTAATTCTGTGTTTGATAACTATTAAGGACTTCTTAGTCATAACATTCCAGTTAATTTTTACAGAAGACAGAATTTATGTTCAGAGATAAGTAACTGAGACCATTGAATAAATAAATATTTAGATTTTGATTACTAGTCCTTAATTAATGCCTGAAGACGATAATAACTAGGAGTACGCTTATTCTGCGCGTAATGGGATGAGTGAACTCAGATATTACCAAAGCATTATTTTGTTAATTTACGAGCAACGTGTTTGTATTGTTTCAAAAGTTCTAAAATAATTGACAATTAGGCTGGCCACACACTGTGGCGACAAAATGTTTTTTTTGTGTTTTGTTGTTGAACAGCTGACGAAATGTTCATCAAGCCATAATGGTTTAAATGTTTTTTCCTATTAGAATTGAGCAAACTCTACAAAACTATAAGTGACGAATAAATTATGTTTGCCAAAGGACATGAGAGGGCTTCGCCCCCCCCCCCGGCCAGACACCACCCCTTTTACTCCGCCCGTGATTAAAAAGCTATGACGGTTTGAATGCTTTTTTTACTGTGTAAACCTAGCTCTACAAAATTATGAGCCACTAATAAATTATGTTTGCCGAAGAAAATGGGGGGCCTGGCCCCCCGCACCCCCCATTTACGACACCCATGATTAACGTGCCATAATGATATGAGTTTTTCTTTTTTTATTAGTATTGAGTGAACCTTGCTCTACAAGGCTATGAGCGTCCAAAAACAGTTACACGTCAAAGCATTTGTATGCAACCCTCCAGATATACTCTGCCCCTTTATTAACATGCCAAGATGGTATGAATGCTTTTTTATTAGTATTGAGTAAACCTAGCTCTAAATAACTATGAGAGACTAAAAACAGTTACACGCTAAAGCAGTTGTTTCAAAAAGGCTATGGGGGGGCTTCGCCACCCCACACACCCCCTTTGGGCTGCCATGATGGTTTACATGCTTTTTCTCTTATAGTATTAAATAAACCTAGCAACGCTAAACTATCAGCGACTAATTACAAGCCAAAGCAACCTGTTTGCAAAAAGAACATGGGGGGCTTCGCCCCCCACAACCTCCCGCCAAAGCAGTTGTTTGCAAAAGGACATGGGGGGGCTTCGCCCCCCCACATCCAGCTCTTTACACTGGCCATTATTATAAAGCCATGATGGCTTAAATGCTTTTTTTCTAATAGTATTAAATATACTTAGCTCTACAAAACTATCGATGGCTCTACAAGCGACTATTTACACGGCAGAGCAGTTGTTTGTAAAAGGACATGGGGGGGCTTCGCTCCCCACGTCCTCCCGCAAAGCAGTTGGATGTAAAAGGACATGAGGGGCTTCGTCCCCCACGCCCTCCCGCAAAGCAGATGTTTGCAAAAGGACATAGGTAGGCTTCGCCCCCCAACAACTTCGAAATTACACTGCCCAACATTAAGAATCCATGATAGTTTGAATGCTTTTTTTACTGTGTAAATCTAGGTCTACAAGATTATGAGCGACTAATAAGAGTTACACGCCAAAGCAGTTGTTTACAAAGGGACATGGGGGGCTTCGTCCCCCCACAACTCTCCTTTACACTGCCCATGATTATAAAGCCATGATGGTTTAAATGTTTCTTTTTCTATTAGTATTAAATAATAAACCTAGCTCTACAAAACTATCAGCAACTAATTACACGCCAAAGCAGTTGTTTTAAAATGGACATGGGGGGCTTCGCCCCCCCACACCTCCCCCTTTCAACTGACCATGATTATTAAGCCAAGATGGTTAACATGCTTTTCTACTAATAGTATTAAATAAACCTAGCTCTACAAAACTATCAGCGACTAATTACACGCCAAAGCAGTTGTTTGTATAAAGAACATGAAGGGGCTTCGCCCCCCTCGCCCTCTAGCCAAAGCTGTTGTTTGTAAAAGGACAGGGGAGGCTTCTCCCCACAAATTCCACCCCCCACGCCCTCCTACCAAAGCAGGTGTTTGCAAAAGGACTTGGGGGGGTTTCGCCCCCCACGCCCCCCCTTTGCACTGTCCATGATTCAAATTCAAATTCAAATTCAAATTCTTTTATTCCAATAAAAAGTTCATACAATTACATTACACAATATACATTATAAATAAAATAACTATTATAAGAATAAAATAAACAATAAAAATTATATTGGAACTAGTGCCTACATAGGTTGCCGAACCTGTGCGTAGGCACGAGCCGCTATACTAAAATAGTCTTTACCAATAAAAAACCTGGCTGAAAAAGTGAAAATTGTTAAGAAAATTAATTAGATAGGAAATAAAGTAAATAATTGTTATAAAATTAATATGATTGTTAATAATATTAAGACAGAAAAAAAAATAAATAACTGGCAATATAAAAACTTCAAATAAACGACGGACCCCGGCTCAGCGATAACCTGTTTTATGTTAAGTTATTGGTTGAGTCAAGTCTATCTGTAACCGGATGTGATGACCGCCTCAATAGCATCCCTTCCTATTTCCTTTAACCAGTTTATAACATGTTTCTTGTAAGTGGTCAGTGTGCAGTTATGATAGTTTTGAAGATATGGTGGAAGATTTCTGAAAAGAATTTGAGAAATGTAATGTGAATTGGTGACTGAAAAAGTTCTGACTAGCTTGTTAACTCGGATTTTACTGCACTGTGAACTTCGAGTAAAGTAACTATGTTCAAAATTAAGAAAAATTTCCTCTGAATGTTTGAAAATGTATATTAGTAAAGTTTTTACATATAACTGCCTCAAGTTTAAAACTCCAAACTCCTCAAATAACATTTCCGTAGAATATCTTCGCCCTCTACCCAAAGCAGCTTTGATAATTGACTTTTGAATGATGTTCAAAGGTTCCAATATGGATCGGTAACCTCCTCCCCAAGCGATAATTCCACCCATGAACAAGGATTGACAATAAGCATAATAACAAAGTTTCAATTCATTTAAATTTAAAATTTCTTGAAGCTGTCTAAAAACAAAAATAAATTTCCTAACTTTACTTTTTAAATAATCTACGTGGGCGGACCAATTCATACTACTATTGAAAACAACTCCTAAATATTTGTAAGAATCGACTTTTTGTATAGCCCCACAGCTACAATTTTCAGACAAAACATTCCCACAAGAATGCAATTTGAGGCTATCAAAGTTTGTATTAAAATTAGACTTCAAGGCAATTGGCATAAATTTAGTTTTCGTAATATTGACAGTTAATACATTTTGATCAAACCATTTTTTAATGAGTGCAAGATCTCGTTGTGCTGAAAGCTTAACCTCTTCCCAATTAGAACCCTCAGATAGAATTGCTGTATCATCTGCAAATAAATAAAGCTTACCCTCAATACTGATTTTTGATACATTATTTATGTATATCAAAAATAAAACAGGCCCTAAAGTGCTCCCTTGAACTACCCCATAATCAATTGAGTGTTCCATACTTTCTACTCCACAAACTGTGACAACTTGTTTTCTATTTGATAAATAGCTGGTGAACCAAGATAAGGTGTTATTTCTACAACCTATCACTTCCAACTTGTGCAGTAATTTAGATCTATCTAAGGAATCAAAGGCCTTAGCCAAATCCAAAAAAGTCAAAAAACAACGTTTATTATTGTTGATTGCTGAATTAATATCTTTATTAATACTAAACAGAGCGTCAGAAATATTTTTATCTGTACGGAATCCATATTGACAATTAGTTAAAATTGAATTATTTTCTAGATAAAAAACCAATTGCTCCTTTACAATTTTCTCAATAACCTTGGAAAAGACGCTAAGAAGAGAAATAGGTCTGAAATTAGCTTTATTGGTAATATCTGCTGATTTATATAATGGAAAAACTTTTGCTGTTTTAAAAGTGTCAGGAAAAATTCCGAAGGTAATACTTAGGTTGATAATGTGTAAAAGGGGTCTTAAAAATAAATCGGTGTTTTCTTTTAGGAGGGATGCAGGAACGCCATCACACCCGGGTGCAGACCCTCCCCGTAGACTGTTAATGTTGCGTAATAAGTCGAGTTCAGTGACAGGAGTCAGTTGAAAAGTGCTGTCAGTAACAAAGTCATTGTCGTTCACTATCTGTGCTCCGCTAGAATCAATTAAAGAAGCAAGGTTCTGACCAACAGATGAAAAATAAGAATTGAAGTCATTAGCTACTTCTTTTATTGTGTTTTTATTTATTCCTGAAATATCCCTTTTGATATGTTTTTCTATTGGAAATTGATCTTTAGCTACATTACGCCCTGATAATTCATTCAAAACTTTCCAAAATTTACGTGGATTATTATTGCTTTCGTTGAGCTTTTGCCTATAGTAATTTTTTTTCTCTGACTTAATTAAAGAATTTAATCGATTTCTGTATGCTTTAAAATATTTTTTCAAATCAGTATTAAAAGGTTGTTTGATGATTAATTTACTTAATTTGTCCCTTTTTCTAATACATTTTATAATACCTGTAGAAATCCACGGTTTGATGTGATTTAATCTATTATTATTAACAAAGGGTTTAGATGATTTAATAAGAATATCTTCAATAATAAAATGAAAATTGCGTGAACTTTCATTCACATCACAAGTTTTTAGTACCGTCTGCCAGTCTTGTTCCAGTAACAGTGCCCTAAACAACGTTTTGTCTACGTGGGAATTGTTGTCAGTAATTTGAGAAGAATTAGTTTTTGATCCCAGTTCAATCTGTATTGCTGTGAGGAAGTGATCAGTTGTGTAACAATGAACGATTGCGGCCCGCACTTTTTTGTAATTGTTGTGAATGAGGAAGCAGTGGTCTATGCAGGACTCGCTGTCGCTAGTCACTCGAGTAGGTTTGTCAATACAACAGGAAAACCCGTTCTCTGTAAGTATGTTCAAGTAACGGTCTTCCTGTCTTCCAGTCTTGAGTAAGTTTAAGTTAATGTCACCAATAAAAATATAGGTTGTATTTTTTGTTTTGTTTTCGTAAAAGCTTTCAAGCTCGTCTAAAAATAAATCAATATTACTGTCATGAGTCCTATAAAGTGCGAGTAAGTGGAACCGTCTGCCGTCAAAAGTCCAGTTCAAGGTCAAACAGTGAACGTCGCCTAGCGCCAGCTCCCGAGACTCGGCTGACAGTGATTTGTTTACATAAATTACAGTTCCGTCATTTCGGTTTCTCTTTTGCTTGGTTGCAATAAGGTCATAACCGTCGAGTGGTGGAAAAAACGTATCATCGCAGTGCCAGGTCTCCGTCAGTACAATTATATCAAATTTAATTTTAATTGCCTTTAAATTAATAAAAAAATCATCAATGTTTTTATCTATGCTTCTAATGTTTTGTTGTAATACGCTAATAATATTAACCTCATTGCCTGAGAAAAAATTGCCAAGTTCAACTTGATTTAAAACTTCCTTACAGTAAATTTGTTGAAAGTTATCTATGTCATCGGTATGCATTCAACTGCATGCGTGTCCCCCCACCCACCCCGTTACAAAGCTTATCTATCTTGATCGCACATACCTAGCAGCTCGTGTCTTTGACAAATAAATATAAGTTACCCAAATATTAAAAGTTATTCGTGTTCTTATAATATTGCAAACTAATTATTAACAAATTGAACCCTAAAGTATTGCAATTCTTCAAACAGATGCTGCTGTTTGCTGGGTGAATTTACCAAAAACAATTTTATATGTGAATTGTTTCGCTTACATATAATGCTAACAGAATGTTTTCTAATATTTTTGATATTATATGTATTGAAATATTTTTTTTTTCTTTCAATTAACAACCTTGTTTGAAATGAACTTAAGTGAATACAGTGATTAAATTACTGCCAGTTACTAAAATAGGTTGCATTTAGCAAACAATTGAAACAAATCTACATTATTTTGTGACTGAAGAACTGAAACATATACATTTGTTCATGCAAAAGACATACAGTTGGACATAAATAAATTAGTAGTGTAAATAACATGCTATCGTAGGAAAGATGCTTCAAAAATAATTACCTTGTAAAGTAAATCAAATGTTAATTTAATCATAAATCAAAACATTCACCTAGCTTTTCTAACTGTAACTCATAAAAAATGTATTTGTAAACTACACACATATTTAAGTTCTGTACATTCTTATTTATACATTCATTCAGTCATATATAAAATCCTAAACAGTTTTTGATAATATCAAGTTTAAATTTGTGCTTTGCAAGAGATAAAAACAAGCTTATAACAATTCAATGAACGAGCTGGTTTAAAATGAACTTTTGTGAATGCATTGATTAAATTACTAATTGATTAAATTGCGGTTATTAAAACAGGTTGCAATTAGCCAGCAATAGAATAAAAAACATTCAGCTTTTTTGTGATTTACGAACTTGAACATATGCATACATGCAAAAAGACATACAATTGGACATAAATAAATTAGTTTGTATAAATAAACATGCTATCGTAAGAAAAGATACAATAAAAAATAATTTCCTTGCAAAGTATGGTAAATCAAGTATAAATTTGATCATAAATAAAAACATTCACCTAGCTTTCCTAACTGTAAATTATAACAATTTTATTTTAAACTAAACACAAATTATTTAAATTCTTCGTTAATATTCACACGTTTATTCTAACATAAATAAAAGCCTAAACTTTTTAGATAGTATCAAATTTAAATTTAAGCATTGCGAGAGTTAAAGAAAATAATAAGCTTAAAATTAAATAAATTTCTAATTTATTATACTAAACTAAATTTAACATCTTATTATTCCCTGTACATTAAGATAAATAAAGATTACTTTTTAGTACAACTCCTGTGTATTTTTATTGCAGATTAAAACACATAAAGTAAAATAAAAAGACTGAAAACTATATTTAATAGTTAATTGAAAAGAAATTTCTGATTTGTTGATTACTGTTTATGTAAAAAAAATAAATAAGAAATTAAAATTATGTATACTTTTTGTTGTGAGAAAAAAAAGTTTTGCATGCGAGAAAAAAATCCCTACTTTAGGAGAATTAGTGTATAATAGTAAAATATGGCATGGTATTACTTTGAGTCCAACGCTGTGTTGATCGCCGTGACGACCATTCAGCTGTCGCCGCCGCCGCCGGTGTTGGAGTCCTCGGACCTCGGTTCTCCAGCCGCGACCTCCACGTCGGCGATACTCCACACGCGTGTCACCGGGGATGAGGCAGTCTTTCTCACGAAAAGCTTCCCGTCCTTCACCCAAGCAAACGCGAGCTTCCCGGATTTTGTGAGACGACGTGCGCGACCGAGAACGGATTTATTGTGAACAGTCAAGTGTTCGTTTACGAAAATCCGGCCGTCCCGGAAGTTGGTCGACAGGTCCTTGGTAGTGAGGCTCTTAGTCTTGCTCGCGGTTAGCCATCGAGTCCTAACGGCGCGGGAAGTAAACTGGACTACAATCGATGGGTGATAGCGAGGATTTTGGGGCGTCGGCAATCGGTGGCAAATCGATATATCCTCTCGATCGAATTTTATTCCCAGTACTTCCGCAAGCTTTTCCAAGATTGCGAGAGTATTCTCGCCTGTAGATAGTGGAACACCCCGAATTTCTAGGTTGTGAATCCTAGAATATTGCTCGATCTCGTTCATCCGCCCTTCAAGTTCTTCGACCCGCCGTGTAAGAGTTTCGTTTTTTTCTTGTATTTTTAAGATGTCTGATTTCATATGTCCTTGATCTTCTTCTATTGATTATAAAGCCATGATGGTTTAAATGCTTTTTCTATTAGTATTAAATGAACCTAGCTCTACAAAACTGTCAGCAACTAATAACACGCCAAAGCAGTTGTTTTAAAAAGGACATGCTAAAAAAGGGGGGGGGCACACCCCCTCCTTTAGACTGCCCATGATTATAAAGCCATGATGGTTTACATGCTTTTTTAATAATAGTATTTAAATAAACCTAGCTCTACAAACCTATCAGCGACTTATTACACGCCAAAGCAGTTGTTTGTAAAAAGAAAGTGGGGGGCTTCGCCCGTTACGTCCTCTCCCCAAAGCGGTTGTTTGCAAGCCCCCAAATCCCCCTCTTTACACTGCCCATAATTATAAAGCCATGATGGTTTAAAAGCTTTTTTTCTAATAGTACAAAAATTTTAATGAAGAAAAAGAAAATGAAGCTCGCATAGATAAATTAGGATTAAGTAGAGAAGTATATGATTCAAAACGTTTCTCTTCAAAAAACTAAGAAATATCTTACAGCAAGAAGAGTATGAAAAATGGTGCTCTCTTCCCCGTAAGGGTAGAGGCGTCATTTTATTTCAAGAGAGCGAATCGGAAAATATCCATTTTCACAGAAAATGTGGACTGTCAAACTCTGAATACAAAGACGCATTGAAAATCATTGGTGATGTGGCACCTCTGAGATCAGTCCCCGGCAGATCCAAGGATGGAACCCGGTGCAGGCATTGTCCTGACGCCAAGACTTATCAATTTGAATCTATTGAACACGTCCTTGGATCTTGCCCCCATGGGGAACTATTACGAAATAAACGCCACCACACAATAAGATCAATCATAGCAAATGAATTGAAGAAAAAGCAGAACTTTGAAGTCTTCGAAGAAGTGACATGTGTGGAAAACAATGGATCCATCAGAAGGTGTGATATCATTGCCATTGACAAGAAGAAAAAACATGGATATAATATTGATCCAACTGTCCGATTTGAAAAAGCACATAATCAACCACTTCTAGTACATAACGAAAAGAAATATATATATAGTGGAACAAGAGATAACATTAAACAAAAATACAGACTTTCTATTGTAGAAGTCATTGGATTGATGGTTGGAGCAAGAGGAACTGTTCCAGCTCCCAAAAGAATCTTTAAAAATTATCTCGACAACAGCCATCAGATATTCAATTTACTTAATAAATTATCTTTATATATGTATATAAACATAGCTTCGCCCCCCGCGCCTTCCCGCAAAGCGGTGTTTGCAAAAGAACTTGGGGGGGCTTCGCCCCCCAACACCTCCCTCTTTAGACTGCCAATGATTATAAAGCCATGATGGTTTACATGCTTTTTTATAATAGTATTTAAATAAACCTAGCTCTACAAACCTATCCGCGACTAATTACACGCCAAAAAAGTTGTTTGAAAAAAGAAAATGGGGGGGCTTTATTTTGCGGTTTTTTGCAAAAGGACATGGCCCCCCACATCCCCCTCCTTAGACTGCCCATAATTATAAAGCCATGAAGGTTTAAATGCTTTTTTCTAATAGTATTAAATAAACATAGCTTCGCCCCCCACGCCCTCCCACCAAAGTGGTGTTTACAAGAGGAATTGGAGGGGCATCGCCCCCCACACCTTCCCCTTTACACTGCCCATGATTAAGAAGCCATGATAGTTTAAACCCCATGGCTTTCCCCTTTACACTGCTCATGATTAAGAAGCCATGATAGTTTTAATGTTTTTTTAACTCTCTACAAGATTATAAGAAACTAATATCAGTTACATGATTAAGCAGTTGTTTGCGAAGAGACATGGGGGGGCTTCGCCCCCCACACCCCCCCACACCCCCCCCCTTTGCAATGCCCATGATTATAAAGCCATGGTGGTTTAAATGTTTTTTCTACTAGTATTAAATGAACCAGGGTAGCGGATTTGTACCCCCCGGATTTGTACCCCCCACAAAAAACGCTACGTCATTTTGACGTCACAGGAGGCGGGGCCTAAATCGCTCGAGAAACAGCCCTCGACTGGAAATGTACCCCCCAATACATTATTAAATCATCACCACCTAAATGGTTTGCAATTAAATTATTTCCCTTGAGTCTGACCCCGGAAATGTACCCCCCGGATTTGTACCCCCCGGATTTGTACCCCCGATTGAGATAGGACGAAATGAATGGCTAAAAAAGCTCCTCCGTGACATTTTACATATTTATACCTAGTTTCATGGCAAACAGTCCAACGGAATACGAGACCATAAACGTGAAACATATATAATCAAACTAACAAATTTTTTATGAATTTAGATATTCAAAACAATATTTTATCCAATACTTTCATCGCGTATTATTGACAGATTTTCTAGCTTACTTAATGATGAATAAGACTACACAATATAATAATAATAAGACATATTCGTAGAATAATATTAGACAATAATTTGTCGAACAGCCGTTGATTTACGAGAATTTAATTAAAAAAGTCAATAACAAGAACGAATATTGACCCGGTATATTTCCATGGTCGGTCAAACTGGATTTGAGCACAGGGGGTACAGATTCGGGGTATAAGACTTAAGTATAAGGCCACGGGGGGTACAAATCCGGGGTAGGGCTTGAAGATTTGGCGACGGGGGGTACAAATCCGGGGGGCAAAAATCCGGGGGGTACAAATCCGGGGTAGGACTTAAGAATTTGACCACGGGGGTACAAATCCGGGGGGTACAAATCCGGGGGGACAATTCCGGGGTCGGACTTAAGAAGTTTAATTGGATTTATATCAAGTATGCAGCTGTTAAGCCAACCGTGAAATGTCAGTTGATTAAAATACATAATAATTTATCCGTCCTAAAAGTTCGCAGCCGGAATTGTACCCCCCGTCCTGTGACGTCAAAATGACGTAGCGTTTTTTCTGGGGGGTACAAATCCGGGGGATACAATTCCGGCGACCCGTTTTAACTCAACAAAACTATCAGCAACTATTTAAACGCCAAAACAGTTGTTTTAAAAAGGACATGGGGGGTCTTCGCCCCCCCTTTTAACTGGCCATGATTATAAAGCCATGATGGTTAACATGCTTTTCTACTAATGGTATTAAATAAACCTAGCTAAATAAACCTACGAAACTATCAGCGACTAATTACACGCCAAAGCAGTTGTCTGTAGGAAGAACATGAGGGGGCTTCGCCCCCCACGCCCTCAAGCCAAAGCGGTTGTTTGCAAAAGGACACGGGGGGGCTTTGCTCCCCCCACAACCCCCTCATTACACTGCCCATGATTATAAAGCCATGATGGTTTAAATGTTTTTTCTATTAGTATTAAATGAACCTAGCTCTACAAAACTATAAGCAACTAATTACATGCCAAAGCAGTTGTTTTAAAAAGTACATGGGGGGACTTCGCCCCCCCACACCCCCCCTTAAGACGGCCCATGATTATAAAACCATGATGGTTTACATGCTTTTTTAATAATAGTATTTAAATAAACCTAGCTCTACAAACCTATCAGCGACTAATTACACGCCAAAGCAGTTGTTTGTAAAAAGATAATGGGGGGGCTTCATTTTGCGGTTGTTTGCAAAAGGACATGGGGGGCTTCGCCCCCCACACCCCCCCCCCTTTGAGCTGCCATGATGGTTTACATGCTTTTTCTCTCATAGTATTAAATAGACTTAGCTCTACAAAACTATCGATGGCTCTACAAGCGACCAATTACACGGCAGAGCAGTTGTTTGTAAAAGGACATGGGGGGGCTTAGCTCCTCACGTCCTCCCGCAAAGCAGTTGGATGTAAAAGGACATGAGGGGCTTCGTCCCCCACGCCCTCCCGCAAAGCAGATGTTTGCAAAAGGACGTGGGGGGGATTCGCCCCACCACAACTTCGCCTTTACACTTCCCAAAATTAAGAATCCATGATAGTTTGAATGCTTTTTTACTGTGTAAATCTAGCTCTACAAGATTATGAGTGAATAATAAGAGTTACACGCCACAGCAGTTGTTTACAAAGTGACATGGGAGGCTTCGCCCCCCACAACTCTCCTTTACACTGCCCATAATTATAAAGCCATGAAGGTTTCAATCCTTTTTTTAAATAGTATTAAATAAACATAGCTTCACCCCCCACGCCCTCCCACCAAAGTGGTGTTTGCAAGAGGAATTGGAGGGGCTTCGCCCCCTACACCTTCCCCTTTACACTGTCCATGATTAAGAAGGCATGATAGTTAAATGCTTTTTTCGTACTGAGTAAATCTATAGCTCTACAAGATAATGAGCGACTAATAACAGTTACACGCTAAAGCAGTTATTTGCAAATGGACATGGGGGGGCCTTCGCCCCCCCCACGACCCCCCCCTTACTCTGCCCGTGATTAAGAATCCATGATAGTTTGAATGTTTTTTTTCTACTGTGTAAAACTAGCTCTACGAGATTATGAGCAACTAATGACAGTTACACGCCATTGCAGTTCTTTGCAAATGGAGGTGGGGGGGCTTGCCCCCCCCTCCTTTAACTGCCCATGATTATAAAGCCATTATGGTTTAACTGTTTTTTTCTACTTGTATTAAATGAATCTAGCTCTACAAAACTATCAGCGACTAATTACACGCCAAATGAGTTGTTTGTAAGAAGAACATGCTTCGCCCCCTACGCCCACACGCCAAAGCGGTTGTTTGCAAAAGGACATGGGGGGGCTTCGCCCCCCCCACACCCCCCTCATTACACTGCCCATAATTATAAAGCCATGATAGTTTAATTGTTTTTTTAATAGTATTAAATATCTTCGCTCCCCACGCCCTCCCGCCAAAGCAGGTGTTTGCAAAAGGACTTGGGGAGGCTTCACCCCCCACACCCCTCTTTGCACTGCCCATGTTATAAAGCCATGATGGTTTAAATGTTTTTTATTAGTATTAAATGACCCTAGCTCTACAAATCAATCAGCAACTAATTACACGCCAAAGCAGTTGTTTTAAAAAGGACATGGGGGGCTTGCCCCCCCCATACCCCCCTTTAGACTCCCAATGACTATAAAGCCCTGATGGTTTACATGCTATTTTAATAATAGTATTTAAATAAACCTAGCTCTACAAACCTATCAACGACTAATTACACGCCAAAGCAGTTGTTTGTATAAAGAAAGTGGGGGGGGCTTCGCCCGTTACGTCCTCCCGCCTAAGCGGTTGTTTGCAAAAGGACATGGGGGGCTTCGCCCCCCACATCCCCCTCTTTACACTGCCCATAATTATAAAGCCAAGATGGTTTAAAAGTTTTTTCTAATATTATTAAATAAACATAGCTTCGCCCCCCGCGCCTTCTCGCAAAGTGGTGTTTGCAAAAGGACTTGGGGGGGCTTCGCCCCTCACACCTTCCCCTTTACACTGCCCATGATTAAGAAGCCATGATAGTTTGAATGCTTTTTTCCTACTGTGCAAATCTATAGCTCTACAAGATTATGAGCGACTAATAACAGTTACATGTCGAAGCAGTTATTTGCAAATGGAAATGGGGAGGCTTCGCCCCACCCCACACCCCCCCCTTTAAACTGGCCATGATGGTTTAAATAATCTCCTCTAATAGTATTAAATCAACTAACCTCTAAAAAAATATCAGCGAATAATTAGACAAGAGAGCAGTGGTTTGTAGAAGGACATGGAGGAGCTTCGCCCTCCCGCCAAAGCAGTTGTTGGCAAAAGGACATGGGGGGCCTTTGTTCCCCCCACATCTTCGCCATTACACTGACCATGACTAAGAAGCCTTATTAGTTTGAAAGCTTTTTTTACTATGTAAATCTAGCTCTACAAGATTATGAGCGACTTAAAACAGTTAAACGCCAAAGCAGTTGTTTGCTAAGAGTCATGGGGGGGCTTCGCCCCCCAAAATCCCCCCTACCCTCTACCTATAATTATAAAGCCATGATGGTTTAAATGTTTTTTCTATTAGTATTAAATGAACCTAGCTCTACAAAACTATCAGCAACTAATTACAAGCCAAAGCAGTTGTTTTAAAAAGGACATGGGGGGGGGGCTTCGCCCCCCCCACACCCCCCCTTTAGACTGCCAATGATTATAAAGCCATGATGGTTTACATGCTTTTTTAATAATAGTATTTAAATAAACTTAGCTCTACAAACCTATCAGCGACTAAATACCCGCCAAAGCAGTTGTTTGTAAAAAGAAAGTGTGGGGGCTTTGCCCCCCACGCCCTCCCGCCAAATCGGTTGTTTGCAAAAGAACATGGGGGGCTTTGCCCCCCACGCCCTCTCGCCAAAGCAGTTGTTTGCAAAAGGACATGGGGAGGCTTCGCCCCCCACGCCCTCCCGCCAAAGCGGTTGTTTGCAAAAGAACATGGGGGGGGGCTTAAAGCCATGATGATTTGAATGCTTTTTTTCTCCCGTGTAAACCAGCATTTTTTTAACTATGCGACAATTTTACATTGGAAAAATACCATTTACATTTGTTTAGTTTCTAAAATCACTACAGGTTACTGTTTAGGGTACTTAAAGAAAGAAGTAAGCGAACCATCTAACCCCTTGAGCGTAGTCACGGACATATTCATCACCCAGGAGGCGGGGGACAATAAAGTAGTCATTGACATTGGATAAATCCACAGTAAACCTGGATCTGCCAGGGGCATATTTTCCGTCCAGCAAGGATAACAACCCCATTCGTAATCAGTCTCGTATATACAATTTTAGTGGCGCAGAGATCCGGGTTTTTATCCTTTTGGATCATCGCCTTTTGGACCGCCTTTTTCAGTTTCAGAAGCTTGCTTTTTCTTTGCCTTGGCCTACGGAAGCTCCCAGAGCTCTTGCTCGGGTTCTTGATCCGCTTGTGTGGTGCGGAATAACTGGTCACGAGGACGGCGCCAATGATGAGCCGTCCATGGATCCGCGACCTAATCCTCTTATTTTTGAATCTGGCTATCCTGACTTTATTATTATAAAACTAATTATACTACTATATATGCAAAATTAATTATTATTTTTGTGAATTTCTTGCTTGATTATGTATAGTAAAATTATGTAGGAAACAAATCATTAATCTACACATCTACAACTACAACATCCTACATTCTCAATTCAATTTCATACGTATTTAATTTGTCTTAATATAACTGATCGCATGCATCCTTCTTGGCACAAAAGTTTGTTATTAATACGAATTGCGCTATAAAAATATATTTTTTATCGCAATTTTATACAAAAATTGCGTTTGCTGGGATAAAATTCACATTTGTTTCATCATTGTACTTTTATACATGCAATAGTATCTTTACTCATTGTTTTTTAACGTTTTATTAATTGTACCTAAAAGAAACAATCAATAAATATTTTCTCTTAAATATTTGGAATCAGCTGTTAGTAAAAGGAAAATGACAATGTGTTCCTGTTGGTTCCATCTAGCGTCATTCATATAAACTATTTCGACTGAGGCAACAAAACAGAAATGATCTATCTGAATTTTTATATTTCTAGGCATTGTTTTTTTCAATAATAAACATTTTAACGTAGACTTAAAAAACTAACAATTGATAGGCATGTAGCATGTCATTTAAGTGTTTTGTGAAATACTTTTTTTCTAAATTCCACTGTTATTTTCCTTTTATTTTGAAACAATCTTTATTTGTATCCCGTAGTTTACGAAAGTAAATTATTTCCCAATGTTAAACTTATGATGATTTTTTGCAAGTTAAAATATTAAATTACTCAAAAAATACTAAACCAATATGCTTCATAATTTAATGGCATATTCCCTGTGAGATACTTAACGTTTGTGCGAAATTTGGAATTGATTAGTGTAGCGGTTTTTTAGTTACCGCGTTACGTACACACACACTCACACACTCACACACTCACACACTCACACACTCACACAGTGACGGACAACGAATCTTCAACTCCGCTGATACATAGACTCGTTCACTTCGTTCACTCATCGATTAGTAATACTAGTTCAGTTTTGCATTGCCTGTCTTAACATTGTGGTTGTGTACCATTCTACACTATATCCTGACACTGTGCGGTAACGTTTTTAACGTGTGGTAGTAGCATTAGGTCCATAATATGAGTTATGTCTTCGGATCTTTTCCGTTATACGTATACCACTGTTTTGGGTTTGTATTTCAAGCTTGATTTTGGTAAGTTTGGTTAGAGTTAGGATAGGTTGGTTTGGTTAGGTTAGGTTTGGTTAGGTTAGGTTAGGTTAGGTTAGGTAAGGTTACATAACCCCCTAAAATTAACCGAAACCCCCCTAAAAACCTAACCTAAAAACCCTAGGTTAGGTAAAATTAACCTAACGTAACGTAACCTAACCTAGCCTAACCTAACCTACCCTAACATAACCTAACCAAACCTAACCAACTGAAAGTGGGACCGCTAGACAGCCATACGCTGGCTTCTCGCGTCTAGACAGAGATACGGGAGATAAGATAACGAAACCGCGGGTAAAATATTCTTACAAGGAATTTCCACTTTAAAACGATTAATAACAATTATTTGTCCTAGTTTATGGTCTCGGTCAAAAATCAAGCTTGATGGGTAAATTTGGAATGGTGGTATACGTATAACGGAAAAGATCCATGTCTTTTTTTTAGAGTGGATGCAATGTGTTTAAGCAGGTTCTCTGGAGAATGCCTCCATTGATGGCTGTGGAGTTGCGGCGGCACCTCTCGCATCACAGAGCGTGCCATCGATCGCATTCAAAGAAGGTATGCTCGGCCGTGTCCACCGACACCTGTGGTTGGACGGTGAAAGTAAATGTCTTGGGTGGAAGTGTTTTACTGTTTACAACTGAGCATTGTAACAGTCAGTGTTGTGAAAAAATGCTTGATAAAGAGTGTAACATAGACATAATCTATAATAACAGAGCGAGTAACATTTCTTTACTACTCTCCTTTCATAAAAATTGTATGGCTGCAAAGATTGCATACGAGATTAACCTTTACTGTTGTAGAACAACGTATTTAGAATCGGCAAGGGAATATTCAACTTCCTGTCCGTACAAGATGGTGTCTGCCAGGCATATTTTACAAGTTTCATTTTGGATTGTACAAATTATACCAATCGTCCAATTATGGGGTGAAGGGAAAGGTGTTTCTGTTTTATTCTATTATTCTATGAAAACATTCTTTAATTGCGTATTTAGTTTTTGATTATCACAGGTAGTTTTTATACAGGGTGTTTTTTAACGCAACCCATTTTTAAGATGCGCATATAAGTATGAAATCAGTATTGTTTAGTTAATCTTTACATACACCATATTATTTAAGTTTGATCACATTTGGCTTATATAATATGTTCAAACAATCCTCTATTGACATTTATACAAAGTCGCACTCTCTCCATCAAATTCCAGAACACGTTACGTCAAGGACCTCTTTGAATTGCTCATATTAAAATTTGTTGTTTGTTTTGAGGTGCTGAATATTCTGTGAATTGTTTTCGTATGCGATACTTTTTATGTATCCTTAAAGAAAATAATATAAGGTGGGTCAAATCCGGGGATCTTGTGGGGAATGATCCTTCACTGATAAAATAAAGTTTTGGGTTGCGTTTAAAAAAAACACCCTGTATAATAATCTTTTACATATATATGCTTTTTGGTTCAAACGTATGAGGCAAACCGACACTAAATTAACAAAAAATATAATTCTAGAGATTGTTTGTTATAATCTATAATCCTGTTTAGGAGGAAAAGGCCTAAACATAAGTGAAAGACTCATAAAAATATCGATCGAATCAAGCTATTGAGATTCATAGTGGTATAAGTTAATTATATTTTTAATTCGGTTAATTGGTACCAATGGGTAGTATTTTCTGTTTATATTCGAAGGCAAAGGGCTATGTCAAATGATGTCAGAAAAAATATTTTATTTTGCCACTCAACAACAAGCTGGTGTCATTAGCAACCTCAGCGGCACTAGTCAGAATAAAAATTATACAGTTACAGCCACCACTGCAAAATTGACCTATACCACTCTCAGCCACTGCTCACGATCAGTTTTATGTAAGTGCCATCGGGGTATAAGTCATTTAAACCCCTGCAGAACCATCCCATGCAAAGAAGGGTCCCTTGACGTCATACATCATGCATCATAGTTTCGGTCATTGTCAAAAATAGAGTCTTTTTTGATCTAAAGTTTTGTTACGTTAAGTGTGATTGCGCAACACAACATTTTTGGTCCTTTCAAAAATTACTAATTTTGGTTTTATTTAGCACAACTATTCTTCAAACTCATTCTCCATGTATTTTTTAATATGATGTATCATTATGAATTTTATACACATTTTACGACATTATTGCCGTAATGCCGTAATGTTAACCACTATTGGTTGTTTAAAATAATAACATTTCTATATTATTAGAACTAGTAAGTCAAATAGCCGTGACTTATTAATATTATTTTACAGTTTAATTAATACTGATTTAACTGAATTTATGAAATTATTTTTTCATAGTTATTAAAGATACTTGAGTTATATAGTTAAAAACGCATTCATAAAAAAGGTGACTCACTGAAGCTTTATAGCTTAATTTATAATATAATTTTTACTTGACTAATAATTATCCATTTCCACCATAGTTCAGGTAAAATCCCTCTTAACCTCTTTTTGTTTATTTTTTTCTGGGAACCTCAATTTGAACAAATTAGCACCACATTTCGGTTAATTCTGTATTCATTAGTAGGTAAGATTATGGAACTATAATATAATAAATGTACAAAAAATTTGAAAACTTTTACCCTTTTTAATCCATTGAGATTAGGGACTAAGACGACCTAATACGTAAACATTTGGAGTTTCATTGTGGATGTTTTGGTGTTTTAAGTAATGATAACAACCATTTTGAATCAAGTTTAGTCGCTGTCCAGCACTTCATGCTGATTAAGTATCCAGGTCACAACGTTAACGTTATGGGATTTTCAATCTGATCCAACATTCAGGTGGAAAGGAACCTACAATATAACAAGATTAGTAACACACACATCGTGAAACTTGTTTTCTCAGAACAAATCAGTGATACCTACAATAGTTTTGTGATTAAAGCTTGCATACTTAGAATAATTAAAGCCACTTGTAGAGCTAACATACAATGTTAACATACAACACTTAACAATCCACTTAACATAAAGTGGAATAATGATATATTTTGAAATAAATTGTCTGTGGGTGCAGAGCTATTTAATGTTGCAGAATAAAGACTTTAGCATCAACGAGCCAAGATTCCAAGATGGTTTCCGCCTTGCATCTTCTACCTGTCATATTGTGGCTCTTGCAAATTGCATGGGGTGACAACCAAGGTACTACTAACATTATTTTAATCTACTAAAGCTAATTCATTAAAGTAAGTGCGTGCCTTTTTTAATTTCTTTTGTAGATAGTTTGAATCTAATGCCATTTAATATGAATAAACTTTGATGCTTAAAAATCAAAAGACCTCCCATTCTTAGCCCAGCTGTAGCTAATTTTTGATGACCCAGAATTTAAAGTTGACATAGCTTGATTAGTAACCAACAGAGGGTGCTTCCGTCAACCCCTTTTTTTAGCCATTTACATTAACATTTTGTATTCCACACTTCATACATCAATAATCAATTGACTATTGATTGTTTTCTGTGTCACTAAATGATACATTACCTAATACCTAAATTAAGAGGTTGCATCAGCATACTCTGTTGGTGTTTTACTATAACTAGGAGCTCTTCCAATACCGGGTCACTGAAAACCTAGTATACATTTGATAATACAATGGAAGGTCTTCTTCAGATTCAAAGTCAATGCTTAAAGGCTAGGGGAAAACCAAAACAAAACTGATAATAAAGTGCGTAGCCACAAATGGTTGACTGACTCACTGCTCTCATACTGATCACAATTTTTCTCTAAAACTATGAATCTTTGGGCTATGAACCTGGAACAAATGTTATTTATAGTCTCTAGATCACACTTAAAACAATTTTTAACTATTTTTTCTCGAAAGGCTAAAATAGGGTACAGTAATGTCAGTTTTTCCAGGTTTAAAGCTAAATATAAAAAAAAAATAGTGGAAGGCCTAACTATTTTAAGGAGGCAAAAAAAGGTACAATGTGTTTTCACAATATTTAGAGGAATTAGGTTTTCTAATTTTTGTGGTCAATCCGTTCTTTTTTTGTTCTTTTTTCACTACCTCCAATAAGTTTCTGTCTACTTTTAAAGCGGACTGAATTCACATGTTAAGTCAAGAGTTGACTCTTCCTGCTTAATATTGTCGTTTATTTCAATTTTATATTCCGGGTTATATCTCATGTTCTGATGAGTCTAACTGGCTGACTGATAGAAGAGTGTACAGTGCGGCGTAAGTTAATAGCTCAAACCTCTAATGGCGCAATCATATTTTTATTTTAACAATAATGGAAACTGTGTCTATTACAATATTTGCAATATTTTTTTTTGTTGATGACATTACCTGTTAGAGAATATTAGGGAGACGAAACTAAAGCTGAACTTGAACTTGCTTTAAGGCCAGCCTTTGTATGATTATTTGTGAATATTACCGTTATATTACCCTGAGTATGAAGGAATAGTAATTACTTAGTTGAAGACTCTAAATTCTACTTTTGCAGATTATTCCAAGCATGTTAACTGGGGCCTGTTGCCCCATGGCAGTTGTGGACAAGCTAAATCATTAAAGTCACGTATCAGTGGAGGGGAAAACACAAACATCACCGAGCTTCCTTGGTTGGTTAAAATTTATACCCACTACGGTAGGTATTTCTTTTTTATATAATTTAAATAGACAACAAACATTAATATTTCATCCTCTTTTCACCGAGTGCGAAAAAATTAATCTTTTCGTAAAAACATTTTGTGTTTTGACAACTTAGAATATTTTGAATTTAACTTTGTTTCGTCCTTCCTCAGATCACTGAAAAGACAAACCTAAAAGACAATGTTAAAACACTCACATTAGTCCAAGAATCGATCATATACGAATAGAAATTCCTAGCTGAAATGGATCAAGTGTCAGCTAACTCTTACATTAGTCAGTTTACGATGTGCCAGTAAATGTCAGCTTACTCTTAAGGGGGTCTGTTTAAAACGACACAAATAGTTATATCTTACAGAAGCCAGCTTATAACGTGCCTCCAAGTGTCACCTATAACTCTTAAAATGAATCAACTTACAACGTATCCATATGTGTCAGCTCACAGTATCAGGAGCCGGCTTACAACGTGCCCACTTTTTTTCTTTTTTTAAGCGGGTGGCGGCCTCTCTTTTACCTTTCCTTTGCTCCGCCCACATAGACTATTGATCTGTGCGTGGACGTTATCAAGCAAAGGTAAGGAGTGAGCCGGTACAGTACAAAGGTGAACAGTACTGCTAAAAGTATGCGACAAGCCCAGGTCTCGAACCTGCGACGCTTTGTGACCACAATTCCGAGGCCGAGCGCGCTACCGACTGCGCCACCGACTCACTTTCATGGTGAATCGTATTCGCTGGGCTCAAAGTTTACGTTGGTGTGACGAATGATATTTTCAGGCGACAACGGCGACGAAGGCGACATTCTGCATCATAGAGGAAGCGCTCTTTACAACGGCGTCGGGGTCATCATCAGCGACAGATATGTCTTAACAGATTATATTAGCATCGCCTTAGCCGATCCGAAGTAAGTGTATTTGCGCCATTTGAGGCGATATTTGTTTTATTTTTTAGTTCTCCTTACTCTGAGAATCCTCACGCTTTTATGTCAGTGGCTGGAACGAATGGCCGCAAACCGCAGACCACTCTGTAATGTCTGATACGGAATTCACAAGTTGCGATTTTTCATTTTAATTTAGAGAATTGGTTAATTAGAACTTAAATTCGTGATTATAACCTTGACACCGCTACCAACATACCATGAATAAAAGGATTAATTAAGAAAAACGTTCGCAATTTTATTAAATTGTAGTTATTTTCTTTTAGTTTTTTTAGAACGCAACTTAAATTTATGGTTGAGGTGAGGTTATGATAAAAAAGTATATTAAATTTTACTGAATAATAGTTCATGAACGCAACCTCAGGGCAGCTTTTATTAGCTTTGTTATTTAACGGTATACTGACATTTTAATTTTATACACTTCATTTCAATGAAATTCATGGAATTTGCATAAAACCGAGTGGTGTGGCAACATTCCTTTTATAACTGATGTTCCATCAATTAGAATAACGAATATTAAAATATCCCAGCGAGTAAATTAGTTAAACATTGTTGTAACTTCGAGTTTTGATTGCTGCAGCCAAACGAGTATTTCTTATATACCAATTATGTTTAGCGAATTTCCCCCATGGGGAAGTAGCTATTTCCGTAGGCGGCATGGTGAGACTTAAGCCCGGGACCATGTTATTTTTTCGTTTTGAGGTCCCTAGAGCCCAAAAACAACGTTCGTTCATTTTGGTATATATGTGTATATATATATGTGCCCGTAGGCACGATAACTCTCGTAAAAAATGTCCTATCTTAATGAAATTTGGAATAAACATTTAGAGTGATATTCATGACTAAGTTCGAAAACCAGCAAGATCGGTATACTCTAAGGCGGTTTTTTTTACTAAAAAAATTTATTTTGAAGATTTAACATATTTCTATTAATTTTATGTAAATTCAATGGTCAGAATTGGATTCAGCTTAAAAAAAAAATTAACAATATAGTTTTGAATTATTATTCTACATCAATCGGTTACTGAGATATAGGATCTGCTAAATGGTACATTGTCTTTTGTTTTCCCTGAAGGGATATAAACTATCCAAATTCTGGTACGGAATACCCAACTTTTTCATTCAATCTCCCTGAAATGGGATTTTAAAAAATTATAATACAAACCACATAACTGAATGTAATTTGTTCATGTGATGGTTTGATTTGTTTTTATTTCTTGGATCTGATTGATAGTATGTTTGCTGACATTTATGTACTATAACAAGTATACAATTATTAAAAATGATCAGAATATGAATAATTATTGAGAAATAAGATCTCGAATGTTAAAATTTACTTTATTTAGATTAATATTTACACTAAATATTCAAAACCACTTCCCTAACTGATGTAGCGTAAGTCCATATATAAAAAATAAATCTTTCAGAAATAAACTGACTATATGCAAGTTTGTTGCAAGAACTGTATTTAAATTTTAAGATAAATCATATGTTTGGATTTAATTTTTTCATGTGATTATTTTATCTGTTTTTATTTTGACTGATTTTAAATCATTGATTGTATGTTTGCTTACATTTGTATACTATAACAAGGAAACCCTTAGAAAAAAATACTAGACTAATAATTATAAGAATAACAAAAAGCGTATTGCTCAAATGGATGCCGATGTGATTCCATGATCATTTCTCTTATATCTAAAGCTCTTGAATTTATGTGTAATATAGTTTTTGCATTAATTACATAAAATGTTTGAAACTTTTTCCCGTACATAAATTAAATAAGCTCCCATATAAAAATTAAATCTTTAGAAATTCGCTGAGTACGCAGGTTTGCTGCGACGGTGGTATTACCTCATAAGACGTAAATAGCAATTCTAACACGATTGAAACTTTCCACATTTGCAGGTTGGCTCCTAAGAAACTATCAGTTGGAATGGGAAGCACGGACCAATACGCTGGGTCCTACTTCGACGGGGACACCCCGACCTCATTTTATCACGACCTGGAGGGTGTCGTCACCCATCCTAACCTCAATGTCTGCAACCATGAAACAATCAAAGTAGCCAATGACGTAGTGTTGATCCGAATGAAAAATAAGATCGAATTTACAGGTAAAGACACAAAAACTAGAACACATGTGCAGGTGTATATTGTTCTATTAACTCATTGGTATTGATACATCGAATTAAAGTCCGAGAGATCAAAAAATCTGTGATAACTTTAAGACGATTGCTTGGCAGTTTAGAGTAGTGGAAGATTATTTTTACGAAAGTACTCGAGAAAGGAGAAAAATAAAAGCTGAGACCCGCTTTAGAAACATTCCCCAAATGGTTTCAAAAATTGGGTCGATATATTTCCGGGCCCAAAGAATCAGTTTTTTATGCCAATCCCGGATGCCACCCGTTCCTGACGAAAACTTAATGTTGCCAATGTTTTCACCCACGCACTACTGAATGTGGATTATTGTTTAGAATAAATATTTATTGTTTGAGATTTTTTCCCTGTTATACTGGAAAATGTAATTAAAATATGATATTCGATCATATAGGGAAAATGATCACGGTCCTAAGGAAAAATCTAATAGTTTTTAACATTAACAATAATAAGTGCTTCCTATGACTATACAAATAATAAAATGTACATACTGTTTTAGATCACATTCAACCTATTTGCCTCCCTTTTGGAATCGACACTAAGAAGTTTGACCCGGGCACAAAATTTAGGACTGCTGGCTGGGGGGTGCATGCAAATATATTCAATCCATCCGGGTCACCGAAAGGAGGTGGGTGCACTTATTTCGATCGGATATTTAGCTGTAAGCACATGTTGTTGTACAATGTGAGATTATTTCTTTAAAAAGCCATGTACCTATGCACGTTGTGTACTAATGAGAAAGCAAGACCTGTTTTGATTTTATTCACGCAAGGATAAAGTGGAAATTCATTTTTATAAACAACATCATATAAAAAATGTGTTTTTGCTAACCGGCCCAGTCAATATCTCGTGAATTGGGTAAAAGCTTTCCTCTGTATAAAGTCATTCAGCAGAACTTAGGCAAAAAAATTAATGTCAATTCCATGAGTTTGAATTGTTAATTTACTCTTAAATGTCTGATTGACTAAGATAAAGGCGCCTTATCCTGACACTTTAAAAAATATTTTTCTTTCATAAATACATTGGATCACCAAAAAACATTGTATGTCAAACGTTTTATGGGTAAACATTTTCTAAAATATATTTTAAAATCCACCAAAGTGTAAAAACGTTTTATTTTAAGTAAAGAAAAATAATTGGGATTTTTTTCAATACCCTTACAAGGTATATAAAGCTGGCACTCAACTTCAGCAAGGAACCTAAAGCTGACACTTTTGTATAAATATATAAATTATGATGGTGGGATGTTTTTAGTATATTTATCTTTTAAAATGTCATTTAACTTTATAATAAAGAAACGAAACAAGGATTAATTGTTATTTAGACAAGTAATTAATTAATTAATATATTATAATTAAAATAAATCGCAACGTAGAGTAAGCTACTGTGTTAACCTTAAGGGACATAAAAATATTTTTATTTCACTTATTTCTTAACATAGCTTAATAAAACTTGATAAGTGGCTTCTTCTACAGTACAGATCGAATGTGTTAAGGATGAAAATAAGCAATTTTTGAATTCCTTGGACAAGAAATCTCTTAATCATTCACAATTTCTTTTATTTCAGATTATTAAAATTGGATTGGCTGGGTAGCCAAACACAGTATATACAGCCTATAATTGGCCCTATACATGTGCTAATTTATTAAATGTGGCCACCAATATAATTTATCAAAATTAAAAATGAGTGTCAGGATAGGGTAAATAAATACAAGTTCTCAACTTGGGTGTCAGGTTAAGGGGCTTAGCTAAAGGATAGGAACCTAAACCTGATACCCCTTCTATCGCCTATAATTTCAGGACATAGCATCTAAATGACGAATTAGTATTTGTTTTTTTCAACCAACTCTCTGGTATTTTCCCTCTGAAATCCCAGAAAAATCCCTCTAAGTTTTCATCCCGCACACTCACAAAAATAACAAAAAATAGCGTTAACCCTAAAGGCATTTTTCAGGTTTGGACAATATTTGGGAGGCGGATATTCTGCAGAGCAAAGAAGTCACTTTGCGACCCAAGGACGAGTGCACTATAAAGGGCTTGAGAGACATGATTGAAAGGCACACCCCGAAGCTCCTTCCACTGTTTGACAGCGCCTCGAAGGATTCGTGTTACCCCTACCCGCCGGACGAGAACGAGCTCTGCGTGTCGGAGGGGATGCAGGTAATATCATAGTATAGGGTTCTAACCTTTTTTTTACTATTTTAGTACAACGTTTTTTGGCTTAATTTGTAATGGAAACAGTAATGTTTTATGTCGCAAATGTTATTTTAAAGTAGGAACTCTACTAAAACATTGGGCGCAAGGCCGTAGCCAATGGGGGGGTTAGGGGGTCAGAACCCCCCCCCCCCGAAATAGTAGAAATAGCATTGAAGACATAGTAAGTGGGGGTGAAAACCCCCACACCTAAATAGTCGAAACCCCCCCAAAAACCCCCCGAGCAAATGTAGAGGGGCCCGTAAACAGTAAAAAAGGGGCAAAATAACGATAAAGGCGGCGGAAAGCACATACGCGAGTAGAAAAAAAAGGTCACCACTTTTGCCGAGCCGGAAATTTACCCGCCGGCCCTGCCCAAACCCCCCCCCCCCCCCGAAAACATTTTCTGGCTACGGCTTTGATTGGGCGCGTTCAGCCGCAGCCACCGGTGGGTAATCTACCAACGTATAATACGTGAACGGTAGCGGTGGATGTACTACCTACCGACCATTGTTGTGCACCCACCGCTGTTGTGATTGCGGTGGATTCAGTAAGTAACCGGACATTGTTGATTGTCAAGAAGCGGTGGATTTGCCTATTAGTGACTATGGTAACCGGTTACCCACCGGTGGCTGCGGCTGAACGCGCCCATTGTATTTAGGCCTACAGCAAATAGGTTAACCTGTTTCGTAGGGCAACTAAGTAAGTTTGCGGTAATGTACTAATAAGATAAGGATAACCAACTAACATAACTAAACTAACTAACTAACTAACCACAAACTACTAATTATAATATGCATATAAGATAGTTTTGTTTACTAAAATAGGCTACAATGAAATTATATGTAGGCCTATGTTAAAACTAAATAATGACCTATTCATACTAAAGGTTTAGATAGGGTAGGATAAACAACGGAAAACAAACATTATAAAGTACTCACGTAAGGAAAATACTGAAAAGAAGTACAGTTTTACCAATCTAAAATGGCAGGCACTAAACTCTGCATTGTAGATTATCAAATGGAGGTTGTAGGTATGTTGTCATACTTGGCAATAATGTAACTGATCGTTGTGAACTATGTAAACACAGGTGTTTCTGTTGCTATGACTACTACCGTATTGTGTTAGTTTAAGGTTATGTTAATTCTAACTTTAAGATGTGACCTGGTTAAAGTCCTAAGTTACAGTTGTTTATGTTCTATTTTCTATTCAAATTGATAATTAGCGACATCTAAAATTGATGTTTATCAAACAAAATAAGCCTAAGGAACGTTGTATTAAAATAGTAAAAAAATTGAAGGTGAGAACCCAATACTATATCAAGGTGTTCAAAAAATGTGGGGCAATAATTTACCTAGTGATTCCTTGGGTCAAAATAAGTAAAAAGGTTTTTGTAAACATAGGTCCTAAAGTGCTCCGTTTTCAGTCTGTGTGTCTGTTTATGATTTTTATATATTTAATCATATCTCACGAACCACTCAACATATAAACTTCAAACTTGATATATGGATAACCACTATTAAGAACTATTTTTGTAAGAAGTATCAAATTTCTACTTTATACCATTTCAAAATGGCGACTGATTTTTGTTTTCAAAGCTAAACATACTAAAAACCGTAAATTTTAGAAAATGTACACAAGAGACAAAACAGTTGGGAAATTTAATCTTATTAACGATGATGTTAAGATTATAACGATCGGTTGACTAATAACGGGGAAATTTTTAATTTTCTGAATAAAAACCTGCAACTTCCAAACAGATTGTTCTAAGAAACCATGTTTTTATGCAGAAAAGTTAAAATTTCTCCGTTATTAGTTGTCCGATTATCATATTATTCATATCAGCATTAATTGGATTAGAGTTTGCAACTTTTTTGTCCCTTGTATAATTTTTCTAAAATTTACGGTTTTTAAGATATTTAGCTTTGAAAGCCAAAAACTGTCGCCATTTTGAAGTGGTACAAAGTAGAAATTTGATACTTCTTACAAAAATAGTTCTTAATAGTGGTTATCAATATACAAAATTTGAAATTTATACGTTAAGTGGTTCGTGAGTTATGATTACATATGTAAAAATCATAAACAAACACACAGACGGAAAACGGAGCACTTTAGGACCTATGTTTATATAAACCTTTTTGCTTATTTTGACCCAAGGAATCACTACGTAAATTATTGCCCTACATTTAATGGACACCCTGTATACCATTACCGGGGATGCAGACGGGAGACGCCGGCGCGCCGCTGATGAAGACGGTGCGACAGGAGGGTAAAGACACGTACTTCACGTTCGGCATCGCCACCGCCAAGGACATGGTCGGTCCGGTGCTGTACACGGACGTCAGTCGCTACCTGGGCTGGATCCTCGACAACATCAAGCCGTAGTGCCGTATCATGCACAGTATACGTCAGGTGTTCAAATTGTGGCGACGTTTGGAATAAAATATTTCTACGTGATAAGTGGTGCTTAATTTATTACTGTTTGCTCTTATAAAATATACTCATTACGTCTATGTCATTTATTCTTAGCTGATTACTTTTCTCAAAGTATGAATAAGGTATACCTTTTTGATTTAAGCCCTCTTGTAACCCAGACCTGTGTGATGTTTGAGCTCACTAGTAACCCAGACCTTTAAGACATAAAGTTCTTCGTGTAACCCTTAACTCTTTGATGACCTCTAAAATAATTCGAGTATCATAGAGGTCTAGGTTTATTTCTTCTAGAGGTTAAAATACATTATTCCGTCAGTGATCTACTGTCAACCGAAGAGCCGGCGACCGGTTTCGACCCTTCAATGGGGTCATCCTCAGGCGTTGAAAGACATAAATCACTCCGAAGAGGTCGTCAGGTGTCTTAAAAACTGCATCCTTGATGTTAGGACGTACACATTTAAAAACATAAAATACACACGTGTGGCCACAACGAAAAACAAAAATAGTTCACGGCGCGGCGGGTATGCATACGTTGTGTCACAGTCAAGACTAGTTAGGATGCAGTTTTTAAGACACCTGACGACCTCTTCGGAGTGATTTATGTCTTTCAACGCCTGAGGATGACCCGATTGTAGGGTCGAAACCGGTCGCCGGCTCTTCGGTTGACAGTAGATCACTGACGGAATAAGGTATTTTAACCTTATTTTTTTATTTTTAGTGGGCTTAAGGGGAGCTGTGGGCGAGTCCCGCCCTATGCTATTGTAATGGGAGAACATAATAACAGATAGGTACATCTATGAAAAAACCTGTTTGAGCTATTGAATTGAAATTTGTCACAGTTATTCCTCACATCACTCTGCATAAAATCATGCAACATGGCTGATATATGTTTAATATCTTTGGAATTAAACATGAAATTAAAAATAAAAATTTTAAACCACGGTTTTTACAAATTAAAGAAAACTTATATTTAAGTAAACATTCCATAAATGCATGAATAACTCACCATGGCATCAAGAAGAAATTTGCCAAGTTTGGGCTGGTAAATCTTACAGTTTTTTAAACAATGGTACCTAAAGATAAAAAACCAATTTTCGGAAAAACACATTAAAAGTCACACGACACCTAGGCCCAGGCTCAATTGAAACTGGAGGATCAATCTGTCTTTTGGAAGTATACTGGTTGCCTCTAAAATTATTTATTTTGTTGAACTTTTTTAATCTCGGCATTTTGAAATTATTGACTACAAACCAAATATAAAAATACTGGTTTAGTATCTATATACGTAATACAATAAGGTTTTTTTCTGTTAAATCCCTTTTTCAGCCATCCTACTTAACCGATTTTGACGATTGAGGTGTCATTTTAAAGCTTATAATGTAGCGCACCGGCGACTGATAATTAAAACTGGCATTTCTTTTACGGCTTCGACCCCCAAGCCTTTGATTTATTTCTAGAGGGCGCTTTCAACGCTCCAGTGCTGACCAACTTGCGTTAACATGGTTTTAAAATGTGATTGTAATTTAACAGCTGATTACCTTTAGGTCGATTTTTAACCTAAGTCAGATTCTAAACAAAAATAGAAAGTCTACAAGATTTGATTCATTTGATGAAAACTAATTCTTAAATGGGACACTGTTTTGGCAATTGTAGACGAATTGAGGTAGGAAAATCATTCTTAATGGTGCAGAAAGAAGTGGAAGGCAAGAGAAACCCGAGTCGATGAGATTAGCGAAAAACATACGTAACCTTTGTCAAGAACACAGAGAACTGCCGAGAGACAAAGACTGATAGAACATCAGAGGGACAATGTGAACAATGTGTGTGTGTTTTTCAGCTAAGCTTTTATTTGTTTATGCGAAACCTTTAAATTACACTTGAAAGGTTAACTTGAGTAATAACGGCGAGTTCAAAGCTTTAATGGCGCGCAGAAAACTTGAAAAACCAAAAACACATATTTGAAAGGACCTTTAAACAGGAGAGTTTTAGCAGGCTTTGAAGTGAGTTTTGGTATTTAAGTTTTAATATCCATCATAATGTTCGCCTGTTTAGTAAATATTTCTCCTACTTCTTCTTATCGTAGGCAAGTTTCTCAAGAAACAAAAATAATAATTTTAAAATGCGCAATTTGCGCATGGGGCCCCTAGTAATAATTATATATTTTTTGGGGTAGGAGGTGGAATGAGTTCCAGGCTGGTGTCCTCGGTGCCGAGGGAGGTGGTTTAGTCGGTACTTCACGGGACATCGAGCTCGTGGGAGTCCGACACTACTGAGGGGACAACGAGCCCAATGCCCACTACGAAAATTTCAAGATTCTATCGATATTTGACAAAGATAAAAGCGAAAAACATGTTTTCAAGCAATCGTTTGACAATACTATTACAGTCTTGTCTTACACAATATCAAGAAAACAAGATCCGCGCCATCTCACACTCATCTCTCTTTTATATCTTTTCTTAAAATACCCACCAGAATAGATTGCCATCTCAAGCAATGCAATATAGTGCTTTAAAAATTTTATTAATTACAAATAATGGATTATTTATTTGGCCAAAATTCTAAATTTGTAATTATGCGTTGTGTGTTTGTCCTACAGTAGAAATAAAAACCTATTTCTTAAAAATATAGGAAGTGGTCATGATTCTATAAATTATAGTTTTTTTGTTTTTTTTTTTGTGGGCAAGATGTCCGAAATTCACGGAACAGCGGAGAGAACTTATTTTTCACAAACGGGTGTACATTCAAATAATCCGGAAAGGCGGGGTGAACAAGAAAATGCTGTAAGGTTAGATCATTATTTAACATTTCAGATACGTCCGGAAAAACGGAAAAAGTATTTAACATTTTGCCTTATAAATAGTTGATGTGGTTATTCAAACTGTCGGGGAGAGCGACCTGAACAAAAATGTGTATAGAGATTCCATATAGCAAAAATACGAGCGGAAATACAAAAGATTTTTTTTTCAGAAATAGTTCATGACGGCACTCAAATTGTCGAGGAAAGCGAGCAAACAAGAATTGTCAAGAATTTTCAAGATTCGACAGATATTAACGAAGATCTGTCACCGCTAATGGTTGTTTAAAATAATAACACCTTTATATTTTTAAATTAATAAGTCAAATAGCCGTGACTTATTAATAGTATTATACTGTTTAATTAACACTGTTTGAACTGAATTGATGAAATTAGTTTTTCATAGTTATTAAAGATACTTGAGATAGCTTAACAACACATTCATAAAGCAGGTAACTAATTGAAGTTTTATAGCTTCATTTTTAATCCTATACTCTTATATGAGTAATGTTATCGTGCTTGCTTGCTTGTATGCTTGCACATTTATCTCAAAAACGGCTCCGAGGATTTCCTTCAAAGTCAGGAAATAAGTAATTAATGACTCAAAAACGTTTTTTATGCAGATCACTTGGCCGGAGAAAATCTATTAACGTAATAAATCGAATTTAAAAGTTGTAAAATTTTAACATTGGCCTTATGGGTTGCCGTGATGGCAACGAAAATAAACAAGGAAAGTGTAAACAAATGAAGTAATCATAACAGCTGTTCGGAATCTACAGCCATCAAGGGAAAATACAGCAAGTGCGATGAAGAGTCCATGGAGCAATAAAAAAGGTTTCTATTTATCAATTTTATGACATAGAAATATTTTATAGTAACTGGATGAACTCGTAAACATGAAATAACACCGAGCAAGGCTCGGTCCACCAGGTACTTTTTTCTTATCATAGTTCAGATAAAATATCTCTTTACTTCTTTTTGTTGTTTTTTTCTAGGAGCCTCAATTTGAACTTATTAGCACCACATTTTGGTTAATTCTGTATTCAATAGTAGGTAATAATATTGAACTATAAAATCATAGACGTAAAAGAAAATTAGATAATTGTTACCCATTTTAATTTACAGGGCTTAGAGACTGAGACGAGCTTAAACGTAAACATTTGGAGTGTCATGACCAAACGTATTAAGTAATGATAACAAACATTTTGAATCAAGTTTAGTCGCTGTCCAGCACTACAAGCTGATTAAGTATCCAGGTCACAACGTTAACGTTATGGGATCTTCAATCAGATCCAACATTCAGGTGGAAGGGAACCTACAACATAACAAGATTAGTAACACACACATCGTGAAACTTGTTTTTAAGCAAAATAGTACCATAAGTCAGGTTATCTAAGTCAAGACTTGGGCGGTGGCGTTTCCTGTAATCCAGCTACTTGGAGGTCACGAATTGTGGATAGTTGTGAGCGATGGCTTGTGAACGCGGTGCTCCCTAGTGGGGATTAACGTCCGCACTATTGAATACTACGTTCCTAAGACCGGTCCTCATAATTAGACCAGTTCGTAATTTGTAAACCAGGCAAAATTGTGGTTCGGATCCCACGTTAAAATGTAGGTCCTTTAGTTGCCATTGGCTGTTGGGCTATTAATTAACAGTCCTGTCTAAGGAACATGTCGGCCTTAGTCAGTAACAGACTACAAGATCGCGCCATAATCATCCTTCACTCATGTGTCATTCATACTTGGCTTAAAATACCTACCTGGGTAGGTCGCCATTTCAAGAAAAGTGTAAAGTATAAAGTACAATACAACAACAAGTCGTGAAACTTGTTTTCTCAAAACAAATCAGTGATAGCTACAATAGATTTTGTGATCAAAGCTTGGATACCTACTTGTAGAAGGTTTTTTTAGAAACTGTTCTCCCATTCACTTGAATAATGATATATTTTGAAATAAATTGTCCATGGCCACAGAGATTGTAAGCGAGTTATTTAATATTGCAGAATAAAGACTTCAGCATCAACGAGCCAAGATTCCAAGATGGTGTCCGCCTTGCATCTTCTACTAGTCTTATTGTGGTTGTTGCAAATTGCATGGGGTGACATCCAAGGTATTACTACTAATATTATTCTAGTCTACTAAAGCTAAAATTAATCAATAAATTAAGTGCGTATCTTTTTAATATTTTATTTCTGAAGATAGTTCCAATCTAGTGACCTTTAACACGAATAAGCTTTAATGCTTAAAGGTTAGGGGCAACCCAAAAAAACCTGATAATAAAGGGCGTAGCCACAAACGGTTGACTGACTGACTCACTCGCTCACATACTGATCACAATTTCTCTAAAACTATGATGCTTTGGCTATAAACCTGGGCACATATTTATAGTCTCTAGATCGCACTAAAAAAGATTTATAACTATTTTCTCTCGAAAGGATAAAATAGGGTAGTTATTTTTAAAAAAACCCATATGGCAGTTATTTTCAGTTTTTAAAGCTAAATAATATTAAAAATTTAGGTGGAAGGCCTAAGAAATATTATAAAAAGGCAAAAAAGGTACAGTAAGTTTTCCCAATTTTTAGGGGAATTAGGTTTTCTAATTTTGGTGGCCAATGCATTCATTTTGAACTACCTCCTACAAGTTTCTGTCTACTTATAAAAACGAACTGAAAACACGTTAAGTCGAGATTTGGCTCTTAACGCTAATTGTCGTTTATTTCAATTTTATATTCCAGGTTAAACCTCGTATTCTCATGAATCTAACTGGCTGACAGGTTACAGAAGAGTGTACGGTGTGGCGAAAGGTATGAGTTCAATCCCCTAAAGTGGCAATCAAGTTTTTTATTTAAACAGTAATGGAAACTGTTTCAATGTATTTCGATATTTGCGATACTTTTTGTTAATGACATTTTCTGTTGAGGAATATTGGGGGAACTAAAGTTGAACTTGAACTTGCTAGAAGGCTGGACTTTATATGATTAATTGTCAATATTTCCCTGAGTATAAAGAAATAATTACTTAGTTGAAGACTCTAAATTCTACTTTTTCAGATTATTCCAAGCATGTTAACTGGGGCCTGTTGCCCCATGGCAGTTGTGGACATGCTAAACCATCCTCTTCATTGAAGCCTCGTATCCTTGGAGGGAAAGACACAGACATCACCGAGTTTCCTTGGTTGGTCAAAATATACACTCACCACAGTAGGTATTTCTTTTCGTTGCTTAAACAATCAACAAACATTATGTTCTCCAGCATTTTACTGAGTCCATAGTAAAAGGTTTAATCCTTAAGCACGAATTATTTGTGCCTTAACAAATATTCGCAAACAACATTAATTAATGATATTGAAAGTTACGTCTTTTTATTTGTAAGCTTTCGCCAACGATTTAAAGAGAACCTTCCAAAAAAGAATCAATTCAACCTGACAGCCTTTTCTGAACATATAACTGCCGAAAATTTTTCAAACAATCAATCATTCATTCATTCACTTGGCAAAACCCCGAAGAACAATAAACTAAACAACATGGAACATTTTCGCATATATAATGCAACCAAAACCAGCCTATCCCATTTTTTGAATGATCAGAAAAGTTTTACGGCCAACGTCATTTTCGATTCATTACTTGAAATTAAATACAAAGGACTCAATAAAATGATATTATATCACCTAAGGAGGGATGAGAATCCCACAATTTCGAATCGGGTTTCCGGATAAAGCCGTGTCAATGTTGAACTTGTTCGACGACGTTTCGGATACATTGCAATATCCATCATCAGGGTGAGGAGCGTCTAGTTCATTGACTGTCTGATTCTCTGTAGCCCTGTAATCCGACTTCCGCGCTTATATAGGTGACGTAACCGAAGTTTGTAAACAGGTCCGTCCTGGGTCCCGGTCGTTCTATAAATTACAAGAAAGACCAAGTCCACAGGGGTGGCTCCGATTCCATTATTTTCTGTACAATGATTTCCGGAATCGCTGTGAGGGGGTGGAGGGGCGGTTTTCCACTTGGATCGTTGGTCAATAAACCTCGTGAATTATCCTGCTTCAGAACTATACTAACGTTTCCGTAGGGAATTTATTTATAATGGGTAACCAATTTTGGTTTAAACTGTAACCGCACTTTAATAATAGATGCAAAGTAGTCGTTAACATAGCGCAGAAATATATTCCGTTTAAGAAGAGCTTAAGACAACGACTGTTGTTCAAAACTTTCCATTTACACATTTGCGACTGAAGAGAGTAAAGAACCTATGACGGCGGCGCCTTCCACCTGCTCGTAGTACTTTCCATCGAAATAAAAGTAGATGGATTTCAGCCACTATGCTGTCAGTGAAATTACTTCCGGTGTTAAGACGTCCGAAATCGATTTGACTACCTAGTCTACAGGTACCTTGATAAATGAAGAATAGCTTAGTTTCTGAATCTGATATTTTAGTGAGCTTACGATATGCTTTCTTTAAAAGAGAGAATTAATTGTTCAGCTAACTCTTATAGGAGTCAACTTACATTGTGCCGAAAGGTAATTAAAAATGTTATAGCTGGCGCCAATTCTTGAGGCCCAGTCCGCGCATGGAGCGGGGAGTGGGTAGCCTGGGAGGAGAGGGAAGTAGGAGCGGCAGCGGCGGCCGACGGTGTACTAGCCTGGCTGCGTACATTCGGTAGCTTGCAAGTAGTTACTGCTTCTTTGTCAATCGTTGTTCAGAATATCAAGACGCTTTAATAAATACTAATGAAACATTATTCTTAAATCTTACGCTGTATTTTACTTTAATCGTAAATAAGAGTCAATGTTTCGTCTTTTTTAGGACGGCATGTAGTGACACGCGATTGTTGACGGCTGAGAGCACAATGACAGTGCTGCGCTCTGTCGACGCGTTGCCGCGCATGCGCACTAGCCATTTTTGCTGCCGCGCATCCATCGCACTGGGCCTCAAGAATTAGCGTCACATATAAATAACTCCTAAAGGAGTCAACTTAAAACATGCTCACTTCCTTGCAATCGTAACGCTTACAGGAGTCCGCTTACAAGCCGAATTTTAGTGTAAATTTCTCAGGTAACTTTTACAGGAGTCAGCTAACAACAAGGCGACTTGTTGTGTAAATTTGTCAGATAACTTTTACAAGAGTCAGCTTACAACAAGGCGACTTGTAGTCTAAATTTGTCAGATAACTTTTACAAGAGTCAGCTTACAACAAGGCGACTTGTAGTATAAATTTGTCAGATAACTTTTACAAGAGTCAGCTTACAACAAGGCGACTTGTAGTCTAAATTTGTCAGATAACTTTTACAAGAGTCAGCTTACAACAAGGCGACTTGTAGTCTAAATTTGTCAGATAACTTTTACAAGAGTCAGCTTACAACAAGGCGACTTGTAGTCTAAATTTGTCAGATAACTTTTACAAGAGTCAGCTTACAACAAGGCGACTTGTAGTATAAATTTGTCAGATAACTTTTACAAGAGTCAGCTTACAACAAGGCGACTTGTAGTGTAAATTTCTCAGGTAACTTTTACAGGAGTCAGCTAACAACAAGGCGACTTGTAGTCTAAATTTGTCAGATAACTTTTACAAGAGTCAGCTTACAACAAGGCGACTTGCATTATAAATTTCTCAGGTAACTTTTACAAGAGTCAGCTTACAACAAGGCGACTTGTAGTGTAAATTTCTCAGGTAACTTTTACAAGAGTCAGCTTATAACAAGGCGACTTGTAGTGTAAATTTCTCAGGTAACTTTTACAGGAGTCAGTTTACAACAAGGCGACTTGTATTGTAAATCTCTCAGGTAACTTTTACAGGAGTCAGTTTACAACAAGGCAACTTGTAGTGTAAATTTCTCAGGTAACTTTTACAAGAGTCAGCTTACAACAAGGCGACTTGTATTGTAAATCTCTCAGGTAACTTTTACAGGAGTCAGTTTACAACAAGGCGACTTGTAGTGTAAATTTCTCAGGTAACTTTTAAAGGAGTCAGCTCACAACAAGCCCACTGTATTGTAAATTTCTCAGGTAACTTTTAAAGGGTCAGCTTACAACGAGCTAGATTTGATTGTGAATTAAACTTCACCGTTCTCAGATCTAACGTTGATGGGTTGGGTGTTTATTTGCAGGCGACAAACCGGAAGACGGCATCCCTCACCGCCGAGACAACGCCGTCTACGCTGGCGTCGGAGTCATTATCAACGACAGATATGTCTTGACCAGTCTGGTCTGGCTGATAACGCAGACTTGGTACGATCAATCCCAGCTATCAAACCAATATTGCGTCAATATTCCCAACAATGTTTTCTAAAAATTGATAAATATTTTGTGAATATTGAATAATATTGCAACAATATTGTAAAAATATTTTTACACAACAAAATAAATTTTCTAGCCAATATTGCGTCAATATTCCCAACAATATTTTCTAAAAATTGATAAATATTGTGTGAATATTGAATAATATTACAACAATATTGTAAAAATATTTTTACACAACAAAATAAATTTTCTAGCCAATATTGAGGCAATATTGTTCGACATTACCATAATATTGTCAGACAATATTGAGAAAGCAAAAGGAAAATAAGATACTGAATTTCTCCGTGGAAAAGAATTACAATGCCGGGTAGGGCGCGAACCGGCGATGTAGGTTAGCGCCTTAGCCCTCGTGCCGGCGAAGGTCTAATCCCTGTAGAAGACCTCTGTATTTGCTCCACTTACTCAAATTTGTAGTTGTTATCTAAAATGTTAAATTGCAAGACATTTTCCTTGATTTATTAGTCTAACATTACAATTTCTAGCTGGCCTAACATGATAATTTACAATTGCAGGAAAGAAAAAATATTAAATGCATAACATGACAGCATTAAGTAAATGTCAAAAAACATCAATTTTACCATTCACTTTTTCCCCAAAATTATCACTTAACTGTCAGAAATAACACAGTTGAAAACAAGTAGATTATTTAACGACTTTGAATAAAAAACTCTAATATTCACTGGAATGTGAATTGGTGAGTGAGTTTGTGTTCTTTAGGACCTTTTGTAACGATCTTCATAGTATTTTACGCTTTCTTTACTTTGTGAATACTCACTAAGCTTGGACTTAATTCATTTCCGTCAGAAATCATTTTATCTCCGAGTATAATAAAAATGGGAGGGAGCCAAAAATATCTTCAAATATAGTGTCATAATCACCACATACATCGTTGTAACTTTGAATTTTGCTCGCGAGGGCTGCAGTAAAACGGTACTTCTTATCGTCTCTTGATTAATTATTTTTATCTTATTACAAGTATGTATACAAATTCTAATGAGCTGACACTTACCCACTTTTTCAGGGAGCTTATGATGATTTTTTCAGGTTTAACTTTAATGGTTACGGTAATTTACTCTCTGTTGGAATGGGAAGCACCGATCAATACGATGGGCCATTTTCCATTTCAAATGGTTCAAACCTATATTATCGTGACGTGGAAAGCATTTCCCAGCATTTCCCAGTATCCCAGGTTTTGATACTCTCTGGGACACGACAACTCTTCAGAGTAAAGAAGTCACCTTGCGACCCCATCACGAGTGCTCTAAAGACAACGTGAGAAAAATCTTAAAAAAATACATCCTGGATCGCTTTCCATTCCTCGATGTTGATTACTTTGTTGAGGGGCTATATAAATATTGTTGGGGCCACTCGGACGAGGGAGATTTGTGTGTGTCGGAGGGGATGCAGAGAGGAGACGCCGGCGCGCCGCTGATGAAGGCGATCCGACGAGAGGGTGAAGACACGTCCTTCACGTTCGGCATCGCCACCACTGGGTACGTGGTCGGTCCGGTGGTGTATGTGAACATAAATAGTACCCTGGGATGGATACTCGACACCATCAGGCCGTAGTGACGTATCATATGTAGTCATGGATGTCAAATTGTGGCGAAGTTTGAAATAATAAATGTAATTCCATGTGATGAGTAGTGTTTGACTTTAATGACACTTCGCTTCTATATTATATAGTTGAGATTATTGCTTAATACTGTTATATATTCTTAATTGATTATTTTCCCCAAAATAATCAGTATGGTGTGTGATCTAAATATCAATACTGTACGGATTTGTTACTATATCAATATAGTATGGTGTATTATTGATTTTACGATCATCTTTCGCTACATGCCTGATTGAAGAATGGTATTTTCTATTATAGTTCGCGAATGAAAATCCCGACCATGTAAAGGAATCTGTGCGAGAGAGATGGATAATGAATGTTTAGAGTGAGATAGACGATTCCTATTTATGCGTATGCCATTGGCAGCAGCGGTTTGGTGTTTTTTTAGCGGTTTGGTTTCCTAATGGGCGATCATCTGGGTTTTTAGTTGGGTTTTTTATACTTCAGGAAGTATTTTATTGTCCGCTATATAGGCCTCGTGACTCTTATAAAATAGAACATTGGGGTTTTCTTAAACTTGGGTTATTTTTTAGGTTATCCAAGTTTGGAGAAAGCGGCCCTTAGAGTTGAAATTTACAAAACGTTTTTACAGCTGTCATGGATGAAGGAAAATATACATTACTAGCAGTTGCCCGTGGCTTTGCTCACGAAAAACTGTAACTCCCGCTGCCTAAATGAAGATAGGGCCACATACTGAGTTTATGATTAAACAGATAAGGTACAAAAACGAATGACGACTTTAATTTAACTAACTAAAGTAAATTTAACTTTTATATAGTACATACCACCTTGAAAATCAACAAAACAACCATAAAACCATTATGAAAGTAACCAGATTATAAATCAGCTGTAAAATCGTATCCTTATGTGAAGCTGAACCACCTGCTTGTTGAATGAACATTGAAAACTAAACAAAAGATCATCCATTCCATTCCACTTGCATAGGAACATTTTTAAACTTCGACCCTGCCAAAACCCCTTAAAACCTCGAATTAAAAAAAACCGTTCTTAGCGGATGCTTACGCCCTTAAGATCGTCCATGAAAAGGTCCAAGGTTCTAAGTCAAGTAGTTTGGGCTGTGCAGTGATAGGTCAGTGGTATTGAACAATTATAAAGAAGATGGACTTTCATTAACTAGAAAGATGTTTTCAGGAATCCTCAAAGTCCGCAGGTCTGCTGCGACTGGAGTTATTCTATTGCAGCGAGGACAGAAAAATAAGAATACCCCCGTTGCAGCAGACCTGCATACTCAGCGAATTTCAAATGCAAAACAACATATTTCAATCCAAAATAGCGAGATTTTACATGTTTTTGAAAGCTCTATTAGAATAACATGGGAAATGAGTATGCAGGTTTGCTGCTACGGGTATATTAAAACTGGGTGGTTTTAATTCAATATTTAGTAGATCTGAACTAGAAGAAGCCATTTACCAAGTTTTATCAAGATATGTTGAGAAATAAGCGAGATATAGAATTTTTCTTATTCTCCATAAGGTTAACATTGGGACAACGTACTGTGTTTACCACTTTCAATATCTCGGTAACAAATGGACATAGAGCAGTGATTCAAAATTCTAAATTGTTTATTTTTTGAGCTGAATTCAATGGTGCCGACAAAAATTCGATTATTTTTATTTTTCTATGTAAAAAACTCAAAAAACCCATTTTTGGGGGGATTTACCCCCCCTTTACCCCCCCCTTCCGGTAGTCGGATAAGGCTGGTTTTCGAACTCGTCCGAATAATTACTACTTTACACGTCTGTGCCAAATTTCATTCAGATTGGACCATTTTTACGGCCCCTATTGTGCTTAAAGACACATATATATCCCTGAAAAACAAGAATATATATATATATATATATATATATATATATATATATGAAAATGAACGAATAGTGTTTTTGCTTCTAGGGGCCCCAAAACGAAAAGTTATTATGGTCTCGGGCTTAGGTCTTACCATGAGTATTACGGTAACAGCTTCTTCCCTATAGGGGAAATTCGCTAATAACTCCAGTCGCAGCAGACCTGCGGACTTTGAGGATTCCTGAAAACATCTTTCTGGTTAATGAAAGTCCATATTTTTTATATTTGTCCAATACCACTGACCTATCACTGGACAGCTCAAACTACTTGAGCTGCTCAAACCTTGGACCTTTGCATGGACGATCTTAAGGGCGTAAGCATCCGCTAAGAACGGTTTTTTTAATTCGAGGTTTTAAGGGGTTTTGGTGGGGTCGAAGTTTAAAAATTTTCCTACGCAAGTGGAATGGAATGCATGATCTTTTGTTTGATTTTCAATGTTCATTCAACAAGCAGGTGGTTCAGCTTCACATATGGATACGATTTTACACTGATTTAATTTGGTTTCATAACGGTTTTATGGTTGTTTTGTTGATTTTCAAGGTGGTATG
Source organism: Flexamia atlantica (assembly GCA_035578135.1). Taxonomy (NCBI): domain Eukaryota; kingdom Metazoa; phylum Arthropoda; class Insecta; order Hemiptera; family Cicadellidae; genus Flexamia; species Flexamia atlantica. The sequence goes on along the minus strand of JAQJVK010000023.1, from coordinate 2,038,068 downwards.
TACTATATAAAAGTTAAATTTACTTTAGTTAGTTAAATTAAAGTCGACATTCGTTTTTGTACCTTATCTGTTTAATCATAAACTCAGTATGTAGCCCTATCTTCATTTAGGCAGCGGGAGTTACAGTTTTTATCGTGAGCAAAGCCACGGGCAACTGCTAGTATTAATATAGATTAACGTTCTACTGCCATATGTTTACTATACGGTTAAATACCTCAAACCACTAATCCAATCCCCAAGCCCGGACTGAGGAAGCGGCCCGTTAGTAAATGGTGAATCTATTTCGTTATTTATCATTACTACTCTGTCAGGCATATTTAGGGTGCGTTGGCACTGAAAAAAATTGGATAATAAACTAATATTTTGGCGAAAATATGATAGATATATATAAAGGGAATGTATTTAAGGGAATCCGCCACCGATAATTCGGTATTTATTTATTTTTTGTCAAATTTTGGTTTTTATTTTTTTTAGATAGAACATGTATTTCTGAACTTGTATACAAAATTTTGGGCGAGTTTGAGCAGTTTTTTCATATTAAAAAAATTATTATTCGAAAATTGGTATTCCGAAGGTAGGTAAGTTTACTTAGTGCATCTGTGTTAGCTCAACTTTTGTAAGCAGATTCCCGAAAATTGTGTTTTCCCGCGTTTTTTAGCACAAATTGTTGAATAACTTTTTTACTACAAGAGACAATTGACTGACATTTTTACCAGTGTATCTTCATACTGTACTGATGATTTGTTGGTATAGAGAGCTTTGTACAGTAATTTTTTCATAGGTAAATAATGTTTAATTGAAAATAATAAAATGAAAAATATTGTTTTTTACGTAAACGTGTATAAATAATTTCCTATTTGTGTTACACTAGTTAAAATACCGGGGAATATTCCTATGATTACAATATACAAATTAAAAAAAAGATTATTAAAATCCATCCAAAAATGAAAAAGTTATTCAAAAGTTTTTTAAATTAAAAAAAACGTAAAAAAACTAAAAAAAATTAAATAAAACGTAATCAAAGGAAAAAAATGGAGTTGTTATATATTTATATTTATTCTTTTTAGGTTAATTTGAACCAGTTTTGGTAGTCAAACTTTTATTTATCCAAAAAAATCAAAAAATCTCCCGTATTGGTGGCGGATCCCCTTAAGTACTGATAAGAAAAAATTATATCAAAAATGCAACTAGCGTACATCAAACTACAGCTGCAAAGAATATAGCTGGATACATTATGAATTCCACACAAACTGCATCATTGCAAATAGCATTATTGAATTTCCCATGAAATTTCAGTTAAAATAAACTTATTTTTTTATTAATCTAAATGTTTGGCTTGAGAAACAAGGTTTATATTAATTTTATTTATTTAATTTTACAAAAAACTAAATTCAAGGATAAACACTTACAAAGTAATCACCTTAATTGTTCCCAAACTAATATTCAATTTATAAATTGTTTTTGGCAAGCCGAAAAACAATTAATTTTCATATTTCATTTTAAAAAGTTAGTTTTGATATCCAATTTGAATAAAATACCACAACAAATTCATTAATCATTCCGCAGCCACGACCGTTCAACAAGCACTGTATGAATATGTATTAGCCTCTGAATTGCAACTGTCCCCGGACTACTGGCGTGGTGTGGCCCATAAGAAAACAACCTCACAAAGTTAATAGTCATTAACCCAGAGGTATAAATTACGTTTCTTTTGAGAAGATAATATTTATGTCCAACAAGATCCAATAATCGTACATCAAACACATCTTTTATAGCCAATGATCGTATTCAATTGCACACTGTTTTAGTTATGAGCTATTTAAAAGCTTGGTTTGTTTAACTATAAATTTCACTTCCCCAAAATAAAATAATTTGTTTTTGTGTATTTTTACATATATTTCAACAGTAGACCAAATTTATTACACGTAGCACTTTAGTACAAATCAAAAAACTAATTAAAAAAACTAATACAAAATTTAAGGCACATTAAACTTATAGCTTTGTATGTAGTTTGCCCAGAAAATGTCATTCATTTGTTTGAGCTTTGGTCCTGATGATTAAGACTTCTCCCTGGGGTTTAACCACCCAAGGAGTATTCATGCCAAATTTAAAGCTTCTAGCTTATTGAGAAGATGAGAATTTGTATATACACCTCAGTGAGTTACACAAGCGGCTGTATAGTTATTTAGACGTACTTCTGATCTCGTTCTCGGTTGAGGTTGTGAATATTGTGAGTCTGTGCAGCCTTTTAAATTTATCTCAACCCAAAAACTAACTAGTTTCTCTTGAATTTATGAAAATGTAAAAGAGTAATATTTTTATCGAGCAGTTGGTCCATTGTTGCTATTGGCTACCAGGAATTTCTCTAAAAATAAAGTAAAAACTCAACGTCTTAAGCAATCCAGTAATGTTCCGGCCAGCTCGTCTGCAAGTTTGAGGTTAGGTTTAGTTTAGAATATAGAAAGTGCAGTATTAATTTATGTAATGTCGCTATTTATGTTTGTGCAGCATATATTCACCATGAAATATTATATTAACGAAGTGAACAACAAAGTTCATGAAATGTTTTAGCCAAAGACTTGTATTTAGCGCTGATGCCCTTGGACAAATAGGGGCGAAACAATCGTTCGCATAGAACATTACTGGATTGCTTAAGAGGAGGTTGGAGTTGGCGGCCATATTGGATTTATACTCCATAAGAACCAATGTTAATTGGTATGCGGGATTTCTCGTTTATTTTTGGACGGAAAACTAAAGTTTATATGTCAAATTAAAGCTCTTTTTAAACTCTACCGGACGTAGGAATTACATTTTCACATAAATTAACCATTTTTTGTAAAATTTAAAAAATAACTTTTGATAGTGTTTTTTACGTCATTTATCAAATTTATCGAAAATCGGCTTCCTACGTCCGGTAGATAATTTAATTAAGATTTCTAATATTCGGCTTTCGAAATTATCTAATTAATAACAACGACAAATTCTCGCATACCAAAAAGCATGTCAAGCGAAAATTCAAGGTAAATTTGAGCTTCTGTTCTCGCTGATTTGAAGGAATTGCTAGCGATCAGCTGACTTGTGATGAAAATTAGCCATTCAACACACGGCAAACGGCACTATTTCGTGCATTATATACGGCGGAGCAATATAGTTTCAAGCTTCGCCGCATCATTCTATTAGCAGCACCCGTCTATCCAACCTCCTCTTAAGACGGTGAGTTTTTACTTTAAGCAGTTGGTCGTACACCACATCTAGTTTACTTTTAAAAGCTAACTTTGATATTCTTGACGATGTTTTGATGAAGAGCGACCCTACTGAAACCGAGTAAGCATTGATTTTAAAGCCCTCGCGAAACCATTGGTTGTTTAGTCACCTTGTTGTCCCTCATCATGACTAAAATACTGTCCTTGAGAGGTTTAAAGAAGAAATCACCCATAACACGCACCGTATCAGATCGCACAGCCAACAAGTGGAAAGTGTTTTAACACGGCATCATGACAACTTTTAGCCCGTTTTCGCAAGTAATCAAGTCTCCAATTTTCACCCTCCATAAATACCTCGACATAAATTTTAGACATCGATTTGGCCAGTTATTGAGTTCAAAATATTTAATTTATCGCGAATAACCTTTTACCTTCTCTACCTAGAGGCTCAGACCCAGTAATGTATAACTTATTACCCTTCACCCTTTCACACATGCGACTCGACACACGCAATAAAAAATTTAAAATTTTATCTGCTGGAAAAGTATTATCAAACAAACAAAAATTAAATGCGTTTAAGGGTATTTTTCTTAACTATTTCTTGCAAGAAACCAAGAACGTGAAAACTACAAAATTCTATTTAAGTTTATATAAAAGCGTATTAATTATGTTTAAGTATATTTTGGCTGCTTAGAAATAATTTAAATATGCTGCTTGAGGTCATAATGTGTATCGTACCAAAATAGAGTCGCCATGTACAGACGAACCGCAACCCACATGCTGGGCTTGGGAGATTGGATTAGTGGTTTGAAATATTAAACATCCAGTACATACGGCACTGGACGTCGCTTATTTTATATGTTAAAATATTCCATGGCCATTAAAAATCGATGGTTTTTTGTAATTTCTATATACAAACCAAAGAATGAACAGGCGATTGAATTGAGACGTGAGCTAATGATCTGAGCTCAATTTCTATTTTAGGATATTAATATTACAAATAATTATTTTATTTGTTTGAGTGATTAATCGAAATTATATTTTTTATTATTGAGGCAATGTCATGTGTCTAATGTCTTGAGGTGCGTCTTGGTTAAAAAATGTTAATAACTCATATTACAAAAAAGGTTAGGAAAACATGAAAAAATTGACATGAACCGAAGTTAAGAATAAATGTTTTCAATTATTTAATTATTAACTTCTAAATGCTGGAGAGATATCTTATATGAATTATAAATTTAATGGTTTTCTGAACTCTTATGGAGTTATAGTGAACAAAACTATTGTTAGAAGACCATTAAGTCGGTGGAAATCATTATAAACTATGTTAGAGCACCAGCGGCGTCGTTTGGACTACAAAGAATCTCTTGCTCCTTGAGACTTTGATCGCAGTTATTGGTCGTTGCTTTAAAGGCTTTCATTTTTATGAGATTTCGAATAATCGAACACAAAGATTATACTGTAATTCATCTCGAAGAACAGCTGGAAGTTAGCAATATATCGAGATGAATTATCATTGCATAATAAGTATTGCTTCAACTATACAGTAGACCTCGGACTATCCGGATTAATGTGGCGGAACACCGATCCGGATAACAAAAATCCGGATAATCCGAGGTCATTACAATATTGCCTAAATAGCGATCGTACCTTAACCCCTGCTAAATTGATGCTCTATATGGTGTGTCAAGACTGTACAACATAGTCTTTCTAATGGAGGTTTAATTTTGAAGCAAAATTTAAGAACCAAACTTTATTATTAATCATACGAATATAATATTGATATTGACCGTACTTACGGTTTAAGTTTAGAATAAAACACCAGATTAAAATATTTAATTTATTAAGATTAAATAATCATAACTCAAAATAACTCAAACTTGAAATAAGCATGACGAAACTAACCCAAATCTCAAAACTTATTACTGTAACTCTTCTTAAGATTTAACATAACTCATCAAAAGACAACAATAAACAAACTCGCAAAATTACCGTAGGTTACGCCTTTTTGGTTACTTCTAGCATCACAAGTAGCAATCCAGAAAACTACATTCACGAAAATGCTGAAACACTGTTTAGGCATTGCGATTCCTTCAATTAATGTGATTAAAAATTCATACAGCAATGTGTTGCACTTGCATTTTACTATTCAGCCGTAAACTTGCTAAAATCATGTTTCTTCCGTGATTTTAATTTTTCAATTTCCCGGGTGGACCGGTCCGGATAATCCGGGGTCCGGATAATCCGAGGTGTCCTGTATTAGAGCCTAATTTATCCAGGATTGACACCCTTTTTATTGATTTTTAAAGGTGTCATCTTTAGGTAATATCCTGCTCATTTACGTTATAATCGATTCAAACGACTTTGCCGTGCTTTATGATATATGTGCAAGATTTCCTACTATAATATTTCCCACAACCACTCTTTACCAAGGAGCAGACCGTTGGATTTGTGATTGAAATGTTGCCCTTAACACTTACATAAAATTGTTTATCCCTGGGGTTTCTGAGATATAACTTTTGAAATTTTGACGTAGCCGCCGTTTATTTCAAAAATAAACATTTTATAATTAATAATAAAACTTGTTTTCTGTAATTAGCTCCTCAGATGAAGATACATCAATACCCCGAATTTCATTTCATTTCAATTATCCGTTTTAAAGTAAAAATATTATTTAGCGAAAATTCTAAATTATGGAAGTACGAGTAAGTTTTGAAATTATGCATATCTATACTTGTCTATGGCTAAGGAACGATACCTAAGAATATTGGTAGAGATTTTTTGAGCACCCTGTATAAGTAAAATACAGGGTGTTTTTTTTAAACGCAACCCATTTTTAAGATTGAATAATTCATATATAAATATGAAATAAGTATTACTTTATGGTTCTTTGCGTTTTATACAATCTATTATTTAAGTTTGATATCATTTAGTTCACCTTATATGCTCAAAAAATCCGCCAGAGGCATTTGTTTGAAGTTATGCTCTCTCCATCAAATTCCTGAACACGTGTTGCTTGGTACCTGTTTGAATTTCTTGCATTACATTTGTTTTGTTTGTTTTGAGGTACTGAATATGATGTGACTTTTTTTAGGCCTTACTTTGTATGTATCCCCAAAGAACATAATAATATAGTGGGGTCAAATCCAGGGATCTTGTGGGGAAATAATCCTTCACCGATAAAATCAAGTTTTGGGTTGCGTTTTTAATGTGTGTGTCTTTAAGCACGATAACTCGCGTAAAATGGTCCGATCTGAATGAAATTTGCCACAGACATGTAAAGAGGTAATTATTCTACGAAAACAATCCAAAAGCTTTTCAGCACCTCAAAACAAACATAACAAATTTGATGCAAGAAATTTAAAGAGGCACCTTGCATCACAGCAAATTCATATTCGGGGATTTGATTGAAAGAGCATAACTTTGTACAAATGCCAATGGTGACTGTTTGAGCACATAATGTGAACTAAATGTGATCAAACTTAAATAATAGGTTGTATAAAATGTAAAGATCAATAAAACAATACTCATTACGCATTCATATGTGCATTATTACATTTTAAAAATGGGTTGCGTTTTTAAAAAAACACCCTGTATATATGGTCAAATTAAAAGTTTTGATTAATTTGAAGAGAACGTTGTCGCTGCAAACGTCAAGAACTGTCTTTGAAGCGTCGAGCCCCAGCGAGCGACTCCGGTAATGACGGCTAACCTCTCTTCCTTACTTCAAATCTTTGTAAAAATCGTCAACGTAATTTACGAACTTCTTTTTATAGTTAAAATATTTACATGAAACGAATAACGCATAGACATACATAATATATGTTTGATAAAATCTTTTGAAAACGAACAATCTGTATATAAATATTTGTTGTACATTGTCTTCAGCCTAAGTACTGTATATATAATTCTTATGAGGCGTGTGTAGAGGCTGTTATTAAAGATGCAAACGTATTTTTGAATTTTCAGAGATTGGGAATGGGTCTTAGAGATGGGTTTTAGTTGTAGATATAATTTTGTAAAAGAAAATTACAATTTTGACTGTCGTTGAAAATATAATTTTAATACTTATTTCATCCACTTGTGCGGTGGCAAGAAAAAAATATGAGTTTAAAGCGTTTCTTAAATTCTGAAGAAATGTAAGAAATATCTAATAAAACTGTTGTTACAGCTGCTTTTGCTTAGGCAAAATTCAAATAAACTTTACCGTACTTAAAACTCGTGTTTAAATAAATGAAAATTTGTAATTAAGTACCTGTGGAAATGTTTAAGAGATTTTATAAAACAGGTAATTTAAATATAAAATTACAGTAAGATAGGGCTTTTGGAGATGATTGACTGAGCAATGAAACATCCTGGCAGCATTAACAGCGTCCATTATACTTCCGTTCCGACAGTTTCCATATTTAATGGACACATTAAAAGTTAGTTGCAATTAAAAGGATGATACATGGGCTACAGTGGGATCGTATCAGTTAATTTGGGCTCGTCCAGAACGAAGAGGTTACTATTGCGTTACTCTGTTAAATATTCGTTACAGAGATACTGACTGTGGCAATTCTATGTTAGTATAATTGTGTAAAAAAATTAAAATTTTAATAAGACTTTATTTTAAGTATTTTTAAGCTTTTAATTAGTTGTTATACATTGATGAAGATTTTTTATTGTTACTAATTGTGGCACTTAAAGTAAACTTCGAGCCCTACTCACCTAATTCATATTATTTATCTATTTGTCATAAAGGCGGGTGATTTCAACGCAAAATTACTTGATTAATGGTATTTCCATAATAATTTAAGAGCGATAATATCTTGAATTCAACTAGGCCTATAGCAATGTGCCACTTAAAATGACTTTGTTTTTTGTAAGAAATAGGAAACATTAATTAATTTGATGATCAAACTCTTAATAACTTAGATATCAATCAATCAATTTCACTACTAAAATTACCAAAAATATTGGATCATAAAAAAATTAGGAATACGTCACATATTTTATTACATGCACGCAGAGTTATTGAAAAATATGTTTTCGTTATACTGCTTCAAAAACAGATGTTTTTAATGCATGTTTTCCGGACCTAAATACACTCTTTTCATTCCTAGGAATTAAAAGCTGATGTACTCGATACCAGCTGACTCTTTATAGTCCTAGGACTATAAAAGTCAAAAAGTGCCGAGTACGTCGTAATAATCGAACAATATTCATTCGATTACAAATAATCGAAACGTTCATCGTTATTATCGAAACATTCATTGTTGTCAGTTTAATCAATTTGTGAAACTCGCTCATTTCACCAATCGATTATTACATGCGTTCGATACGTCGATAGTTGTTCATTGTTGTCTGTCTACCCTAACACAAATGAAACAGACAATCAGCTGATTGCTTCAAATAGCAAGAACAAGACGGTGGCATCTTTTGAAGGCATATTCAAAGGTAAACAAGCTGTAACATTTTGGTTTTCTTAAGTAGTTTACGTATTGTATTAGGCAATATAACGAAAAATATAGTTCATCACACGGACCTAAAGCTGCTTTTCGTTACTCGGTCATTTTTCAACCTCGGCTTACAGCCTCGGTTGTAAAACTTGACCTTGTACGAAAAGCGTCACTTTAGGTCCTTGTAATGAAATATACTATTATGTATTAATTATATATATGTTATGTACCTAAAGGCCTAAATGCTTAATTTTTCCCTCTGGTTTGAAAATATCGTACAAATTTCAGTTCATGTATTTACAATCGTGTACATTTCAGATCTATTTACTAAACTACGTGCAACTTTGTTTCAAAAGTTACAAGTCTGTTAGAGTTCCATGCCACGCATGACGTGCACTATATGTTTGGCTTCAAGGTCCATTTCGCTAGCCCGGCCATATTACAATTTCAAAAGTATAAATATACCAGGAGTAAATACTAGGTTAGTAGTGCATAGTACCCAAATATTAAGGTCAGCACTCGAGTGGTTGCTGAGTTATAACAGTTTTAGTTTTTTCTGAAGTATTTCGCTGGCCCGGCCATGTTGAAATTTGAAATTTTCAAATATACCAGGAGATAATACTAGGTTAGTATTGCATAGTACTCAAATATTAAGGTTGGTACTCGAGTGGTTGTTGACTTATGAACGTTTACATTTTTGCTGAAGTATTTCGCTGGCCCGGCCATGTTGAAATTTCAAAATTTCAAACATACCAGGAGTAAATACTAGGTTAGTACTGCATAGTACTCAAATATTAAGGCTAGTACTTGAGTGGTTGATGAGCTATGACCGTTTACTTTTTTGGTGAAGCATTTCGCTGTCCGGGCCAAGTTGGGATTTAAAAATTTCAAATATACCATGAGTTAATACTAGGTTAGTACTGCATAGTACTCAAATATTAAGGTCGGTACTCAAGTGGTTGCTGAGTTATGAACATTTACATTTTTGCTGAGGCATTTTGCTGGCCCGGCCATGTCGCCTTTTAAAAATTTCAAACATACCAGTAGTTAATACTAGTTAGTACTGCATAGTACCCAAATATTAAGGCTAGTACTTGAGTGGTTGATGAGCTATGACCGTTTACTTTTTTGGTGAAGCATTTCGCTGTCCCGGCCATGTTATGTTGGGATTTAAAAATTTCAAATATACCAGGAGTTAATACTAGGTTAGTACTGCATAGTACCCAAATAATAAGTTTAGCACTCCAGCGGTTGCTGTGTTTAAGAGTTTTCGTTTTTGCGGGATCATTTCGCTGACCGGCCATGTTGGAATTCCAAAGTTTCAAATATACCAGAGGAGTTAGTAATGCATAGCAACTGCAAGCATATGTGACTCCAGAGGTTCCCATGCAATTTCTTAGAAGACTACAGTGATAACAATAATTATTTTTAATCTATTTTTTACATTTGAGTACTATACAGTACTAACCTAGTATTAACTCTTAGTATGTTTGAAATTCATAAACAACCAATATGACCGGGCCAACGAAATGCTTCAGCAAAAATGTAAACGGTCATAACTCAGCAACCACACGAGTACTAGCCTTAATGTTTGAGTACTATGCAGTACTAAACTAGTATCAACTCTTGGTGTGTTTGAAATTCGAAAATTCCACCATGGCCGGGCCAGCGAAATGCTTCAGCAAAATATAAACGGTCATAACTCAGCAACCACTCGAGTACTAGCCTTAATATTTGAGTACTATGCAGTACTAACCTAGTATTAACTCCTGGTATGTTTGAATTTTTTTAATTCCAACATGGCCGGGCTGACGTGTAGTTGCTGAGTAAAATGTAGACGTTGATAACTATGCAATGGCTATAGTACTAACTGAGATGTTCGGGTGCTATGCAGCATTAACCTAGTATTAACTTTTGGTATGGTTTATTTTAGAAATTTCAAAAATGGCCGAGCTCGCATTTCCCTGGCCCGGCAAAATTTTTTTTTTAATTACTCGTAAATGGTAGGAGTACTAACTTTAATTTTCGGGTACTATGCAGTACTAACCTAATATTAACTCCTGGTATGCCTGAAATTTTGAAATTCTAACATGGCCGGGCCAGCGAAATGGACCTTTGGCTTAACATACTTACTTCCTTAAAGGTTCTTTAGATTTAAAATGCATACATTTATGTAAATCCTATACTCTTATACGAAAAATTTTGACGTCCGTGCGTGTATGTTTGCTTGCTTGCTTGTTTGCACAATTATATCTAAAATGGCTACGAGGATTTCCTTCAGTCTTGAAATAAGTAATACATGACTTAAAAACGTTTTCTATGCAGGCTACTTGGCCAGAGAAAAGTAATTGGATGAACTGTTCATCATGAAAAAATGCCGAGCAAGGTTCGGTCCACCAGGTACTATGAGACAAATCACTCTATCTGTAAACAATAATTTCTTCATCAAAAAGGTCACACTGTTTTAAATTCAGTACAGTATACAGTAATGCCATAACCAAAAGTCTTTTGTACATCTTTTGTTTAGTTCATTCGCAGTATCTATCTTTAGGATTAACATAACTCAATCACTTATTCATCATCAATAATAAGAATGGAATTGGAACAATTATCAATATGAAATCACGCAGAAAGAATTAATATAATTATTTATCTAGGCTGTTTTTTTTAGCTTTAATCGGTATAATAATTATATCCATTCAAATTTAAAACACTGCCGCCGGCCCAGCTGACAGGTCAGTATGGCGGTACAGTGTATGGAACAACTGTTAAAATCTTTCATTTCTGAAACCAGCACCATATTTCGGAAATTGACTAAATACGTGTATGTGCCACGTATAGAAGCCACACACATATTTTTCGATTTTAAATTAACTAGGTAAATTTATACGTAGCCAACCTTTGGGAGCCTTCTGTAATAATATTGATGATGGAAGTCTCAAAACTGGCTATGCCTCAAAGCACCTATATGTATCCATAACAAGCCATTGTGAAATGTATAGTTAATACAGGTATATACTTTCATTTTTTATACAAAGCAACGAAAATGTTCTCAATATTGTAATATAAGTACTTCAGTAATATAGATTTACGCAGTGTTTATCGCTTACCGCTTCATGTTTATATTTTTCTTTGTAATGTGTACTTATAAATAATGAACGTATTCATTCATTCACTTAAAATATTACTTATTAGACTTTTTCAAATTAAGCATGTAATAACACGGAGAGGGTGTATCAAGGATGTAGCAGGATTAACATCTTAAGAGTTTCTTAATAAATTATATATATATATATATATATATATATATACAAAGAAAAATAGGCGAGTGTATGAATAGCTATTACTACTTGCTGCGAGTTATCATACAACAAACCTTAACATTTTAACGAAAAAACACACATTCGATTGATGGATCTGTTTGTTGACTCATGTGACAGACTCTGCGCCGAAGTAAGTCCGCATGTTACATTTGTTCCACATTCTGAACATAAATTTGAGAAGTCGTTCGTTGTTGATATAACGGTGAGTATACTCTACAATTCTGTACACCTATAATATACAATCCATAATGAAATACATTATTCACTTTATACAGTAGACGCTTTACTCGTTTTTCGCATTGGTTCATCATCTATCCATCACTTTTATTTACAATAAAACACACTTGAAAATAAATTTTGATACTTACATTTTGTTAAATTAGGTTTAAATTAAAGATATTATATTGTTTTTCACTATGCAACATAACTGATGTTTTGGGCTTCTAAAAAAAAAAATCTAGTCCGCTGTTTTTCCTTTCTGCTCTAGATATTTGGTTTTTTTTTGCATCCTACAATGAGGATAGGGTTTTAATACCTGGTTTGAATAAAATCAATGTGGCTACCACTACGGCTATAAACAAACTGAATAACCTATAAAATTAGTGCCATGAACTTTTTGACTTTGAATAAATATAGCAAAAAGTCTGTTACGATCAGAATTAATTTCTATTACTTGGTAATCCTTGTTTGTGATTAATTGAAAGTGATAGTGAGTATTTATTTTAATTTGAATGTGTTTTGCGGACAGTTGCCTACTGATTAGTAAGAACAAATCTCACCTTGCTGTCAAATTTATTAGGAGAATATGCTTGGCCAAATAGAATAACAAATCAAAACATTTCTCATTTTCAGAGAATGTATGCAATGAAATTTGTTATTTCAACGGTTTCTATGCTGTTGTTAACCGATGCAATCGAAGGCACGGTCGAACGTCACAATGGTAAAATGAAATCCTTCCAAAAAGGCGACGAAGTGGAAAACGCCATCGCAGAACAATTGCGACGAGAGAACCCTCCCTACGTGGAGGATACTTTTGCAGACAAAAGAAAACACATTATTGTTTCGGATCCAGCAAGAAAGGGGTATGATATGAAGTAAGTGAAGACTTGATTTTTTTCATTCTTGGAGTGGATATTAGTTACGAGTTTCATCATCTGATCTTCTGCGGTTCGTTTCTATAGCAGACGATTCAACATCTGATTTTTAAACATTTGGGTTAATTTTTTACTCACTGCTCCAATAAGACATGTGACTGCATTTGTCTACATTTTGTTGTTATTCCGTAACCAACGTAGCACCTCATAAAGCCTTTATTATTATTTTACAATTCAAATTCATTTGTTTACAGTTCTCAAAACCTTAAATAAACCATAATGGGATCGTGAACATCTACAGGAAAGTACTTTTCCAACGGTGAGCTTAGATTTGCAACACATTGCTCACAGACTTAAAAAAAGGGATCACAAAAATCATGGTCATAAATTTATATAGTTTATAAAATACTATGCGCAAATTATAAGTTTATAAAAATATTTTGATTTGGATTTTTGCGGACATTTGCCATCACTTATTAGTAAAAAACAAGTTTCACTGCAAAAAAATCCACGTCCGCAAACATCCAAATCAAAATATAAAATCACCATCACCGACAATGAATGTCAAGCAAAGAATTTATAAAAATATCGTTAATTACTCAGGTAAGGTGAGTATTACTGTCCATTTTTAACATGATTTTACTATCATACTTTGAAGGTATTTATTTTATTTTTATTTTATTTACTAACGGAAACATCCATTTTTACAAGGGTTTACAATGTTATTTTATATTTCCAGATGGCATAACCACATTATTACAAATAGACGTAGTAGTGAACAACAAATTAATTAGCCTAATTAAGTGGATGTACACAAAAATGAGATTAACATTAACATTCATTGCAAAATACAGCAAGAAAACGGCATGCAACAATATTATAGAATAGATAGAATAAACAAACCTTACAAATTATCGTTTTTAGGAGAAAATGCCTCAATCGACTCATTGACAACGACTTCTATTTTTACTAACTGTAGCTAGAGTACAAACCCCATGTTTAATTTAATTTAAGTAACAAAATTTATGTTTTTTATGGTTTGAATACCTAATCTCAATGGAGCTGAGTTTTATATTATTTAGTAGTATTGTTTATTTTTTCCTTTTCTAAGTTTGCGAAGAGACTGCCATCTATTTAATTTATATCTTACGATTGTTTTATTATGTTCTGTACTGTTATTTCTATTGTTTTTAAGTTATATTAGTTAAGATAGCTGTTTTAGGTTAAATATCCTGTAGCTGTCGTGTATATGTGAAAATAAATAAATAATAAATTAACAAATAACACAAAACATTCAATCAAGAAACAATATGGGAGACAAATCGTCATGAATCTCAATTCACCAGTGACGCAATGTTTTGCTGTGGCCCATTAATGTACGAACAAGAACCGAACAACAAGCGTGGCCCATTCATGCCGCCTCCAACAATAAAGCAAAAACATCACAACAGGCAAGCAGGGCCGCGACAACGGCCATGCGAAACATGCGGCCGCATGGGGCGCCGACTGGGAGAGGGCGCCACCGAAGCCGGCGCAGTGTTGAGTCCGCAGCGGCGCCCGAGGAGTCTTTAAAGTGCTGAAGATGTATTTTGGCGAACTTTGTTGACACACGGGTAGTATTTTACAATTTTGTTTAACGTGCAAAATATTCGTCTTGGGGGCGTTTTCCGGCGCCTGTGGAGCATTTTAAATTTGTTAAAGAGCTAAATTAATTAATTGGTGTTTGCCGACTTCAGAGAGTCTATCAAAATTGTTCAACTTGCCAAATTTTAATTTATATGGCGTTCTCCAATTACTGGGGCTCGTTGAGCATTTTTATATGGTTCAAAGTGTAAATCATGTAATTTGGCGAGTTTGGTTAGCTCCCGGGGGAGCATTTACAAATCGTTCAACGCGATATAACATGATCGAGTTGTCGCCATTTTGGAGGTGTTAGCCAGCCCCGGCGCCTGGAGCCCTTTTGAAATTAATCAAGGTGCGTAATGTGAGTTTTTGAGGCGTTTGCCGGTGCCGGTGGAGACGTTTCAAACCATTCAAAGAGCAAAATGTTTTTTTTGGTTGGAGCATACTGGCACCTGTGGCGTCTTTTTAAAGTGTCTACAATTCGCAAACATTTTAATTTGGTGGCCGTTTACCCATGCCCATGGAGTAATCACTGTTTTCAAATAACTCAAAATGTAAATTTTTGGGTATGTGAATTGTAGCTGCAGTAATGAACAAAATAAATGTCAATTTGAAAAGAATGGGTGAAGTAAATGAGTTCCGTTTTCAACACAGTTTCATTTTAGCAATACCTTTAAAATTAAATTGAATTTGCAATTTGGTTTGCAAAATAAATTTCAAGATTCAAAACCAAGACCTGGGGAACTAAAAACTTCTAGAAACTCAAACTTAACCCTCGTCCTCAGGGACTTTTGCAAGTGGTTTAAATGGGCCGGGTAACGAACAACTGTGATATTTTTTAGCCGTTTAGTATATTCCTTCTTAGATCGGTCTAATTTGACTGGGCTCTAATGTTTTTTTTTATGTTGAAGCAAGAATCGCCCGATTAGCGGTGTACCTGTTCTTACTTAGATAATTTAATTTGTCTTAATACATCCAGCAATACAAAACCGTAGTCTATCCATCAATAAAATACCTTTAAATATGTGATGAATAAAATTCAACACAGTAACTTCAAAATATTCTATTTAATTTTGCAAATGATAGCTTTAACCACCATGAGGGAGGGTGGGTAACTGATACCTAAATCTAGTGAAAGGGCGCCAATGTAGGCTCTCGCATGTCCCAGAAAAATCCCTTGTCGCGGCCCTGCAGGCAAGGTGTGACTCACAATGGTGTCACCTAGATAGAGATCATGCACAAGCCACATGCAGGCGTGACCCATTAATGGCATTACGTGGCGTTACCAAGAAATCAACTTTCTCAGTAGCAGGCCGATGTACAAGGCTGTAACTCTCAAGCGTGAAGAAGTTCCAAAGCGCAACGTCTGTTAACGGGTATGCTGTCATGGAAGATATCGACATCACGTAAGACAATATTCCCAAGTCTTGAGAGACGGGCCAAGGATAATTGAAGTCAAAGGTTGTTGAGTGGTGCCGGCGGCTGAATAATTCTTGAGATCTGGTACGTGTAGAAGGGACTCTGATATCGACTTTGGCAAGTAGTTCTTGGCTGGTAATCTGTCCTCTTAAAAGCTTGACGAGGAACACAACATCAGCAACAGACCTTCTTACTTCCAGAGAATGAAGACGCAATTCACTTGCCAGGAAGTCCGTAGCAATCTTTGAAAGAAGCAACCACTCCTTAGGCCAACAAGACGAACGAATCTACGTTGAAGGGCTTGCAACCTATCGTTAGCACACTGGGTACATAGAGACCAAGCGGGGGCAGCATACTCCAGAAGCTACCTAACCAAGCTGCAGTAGGCACAACCAAACAGCGCGACAACCCCGAAAAAGCGCACACTACACCACAGGTGCCAGGCGGGGGCGTGGGGGCTTTTTGAGCTCGCCCCACCTTTATTTTTATGCTTGCGGTGATGCTATTCACTTGAGCATTTGCCTCTTCAATATTAGAGGTAATATAATACTGACGACAAGTCAGGCCTTCACGAAGAGCAATTAGAACACCATAGCCTGACTTTTTCTTGCTGGTGTAAGTTAGAACACCATAACTTCGTAACTGATATACAGTTCGAAGGGCGTTGGTATTATGCATATCTCGGGTGGATCTGATGATTTGGATTCTGAGGATTCGATTGGCCTTTTTGCAAATCATATCCAAGTGAGCATTAAAGGTCATGTCGCTGGAGAAAATAACACCTACATCTCTGACAATACTTGCCTTGGGAATATGCTCATCCATGATAACAGTCAAATGAATGTTGGTGTTTCCCCCTGCAGAAGCTAATTACATAGCATTTCTTTGGATTGAAGGCCAAATTGTTCCTGCGTCACCAGTCTGAGATTCCATCAAGGTTGAGCTGGAGACGCCAGGAATCCTGGGGATTACTGACTTTTGCAAAAAGCTTGACATCATCAACCAACATTTATGTCTTCACGAAGGTGTTATCCACGAGATCGTTAATAAACAATGTGAATAAATAAGGGCCTAAAATTGACCCTGGTGGGTTCCTCGATGACTAGATAAAGGTAGCAGAGACCTTGTTTGCAATTTTAACCACCAACCTTCGATCAGAGAAATAATCCTTCAGCCAGGTCAAGGATAGGTGGGTCCAACATACCTAATCCCTTAAGCTTTGAGACGAGGTTGGCATGGTCAACCTTATCGAAGGCTTTAGCCATGTCAATAAAGACAGCATCCACCTGCCTATTGGCCTGAAATTATGTCAGAATATGCTCTTGAAAGGTCAGGAGGTTTATGATTGTTGATTTGCCAGGCGTAAAGCCATTCCGAGAATTACAAGTAAGGCTTGCAGTAAGAAACCTCAACCGATTAACCACCAGTCTTTAAAAAATCTTGCCCACTGCAGAGAGAATCGTTATAGGACGATAGTTCTTCACATTCTGAGTATCACTGGTCTTCGGGATTGGAATAGCATAGCCTTCTTTAAGGGAGCTTAGAAAGATACCGCTCGTCAATGATTCGTTGAACAGGTAAGTCAGAGGCTCAACAAGTAATTCACGGCAAAAACTAAGCACATAGGGCGGAATGTTGCCCGTATCAGCGCCATTAGCTACATCAAGGTTTTCGAGCTCCGCTTCTACCTCATGAATAGACAGAAGAATGATTGCTACATTATTGGCATTGCCAAACTCAAAGATTGGTGTTATGGAATAAGTGGGAGAGAAGATCGAGCTGGAGGCGAAGAGCTCACTCTTGTCTCTGGCGTTCCCCGCAACTTGAGAATCAAGATGTATAACAGATGGCATCGATTCTTCTTTTTTCCTGGCTTTAATGAAGGATCAAAAAGCTCGAGTGTTGGAAGGAATCGATAATTCAACGGGTGCCACATAGCTATTATAACATGCCTTAGAGAATGTTTTACACTCATCTCTTAGCTGGGTAAAACGAAGGAAGAATGCCTAGTCCTGCTTCTCCTTTTACATTTTGTGTGCGACTTTCTTTTTGAAGATTAGTTTAATCAGTTCCTTAGAGAACCAAAACGGGAAACGAAGACTACTGTAGTGTTTGATAGGGCTGTACTTTGAGAAACAGTCACCGAGCAGGCATATGAGTTTATCAAACTTAATATTCACTAAAGAGTTGTTATAAACAAAATCGAAATCGGTATCGGCTATGGTGTCAAACACTGCTGCTAAGTTACATTTCCTAAGCTTACAAGCAGTTTAAGAATTAGAGGCAGCATCAGCAAAAGGATTCATAAATTTGAGAGTAGCCGAGAGAGGAGAGTGACGGATGTCTTGGCGAACGCGAACACTATCTTCACTTGCCCTGCTCACCACAAAGTGACAGACGTGAATATCAAATCCAACGAGACTCCCCTTGAGTTCCCCGTGATTTACTTGATAGAGTTTTTGGAAGGCAGACAAGTCGCTGAGACACACGGCAGCTTGCGAGGCGTTGAACTGGGTCGGGATCAGGTCGAATAATGGAATGTTGAAGTCACCAAAAATGATCATAGACTCAGGGCTGGTCTTTTCAATCACCTCAACAACTAGTATTTTAAAAGCTTCATTCAATGTGGTAGGGCTGGATGGGGCAAAGAAGGCACATCCCAAAAGAATCTTTATTCACGGGACCCAGTGTTAGAATAAGGAATATGCATTCAATATTAGAGGTAATATTACACTGACAACAAGTCAAGCCTTTACGAAGAGCAATTAGAACACCATAACCTGACTTTCTTACTGGTAGATGAAGACCTATCACATCTATAAATACTCAGTAAAATCCGAGTTGGAACTGAACTGTACTTGGTATTGGGTAGACCGGGGCACATTTACGCGGATTTTTTTTTATTTTTTTTCTATTTCGTGGTTGTTCTTTTGAAGTTTTAAACATGACAGTTTTATTCAGTGGTTAATAAGGTTTAATTTTATATATAGAATGTTAACTTTTTTATTTTGATTACAGCACAACAAATTATTATTCATGTTGATGTCGGGTGCGTAAACGTACCCCGGGTTCGGGGCAGGTTTACGTATCAAGCGGGGCACATTTACTTATACTACAAAATGGTAGAAATGGGAAATAACATACAGTTAGTTAATAATCTATGATTGATTTATTGGTCTTTTCGCTTTTATCTTATTTTTCTTCTTTTTCTGGTTTTCGGAACATAATTTATCACCATCTTTAGAAAATCAGAACATAATTTTAAAAAATAAATATTTAAATTTACTATTTAAAGTATAAATTAGTTCTAGTTGGCTAAATACAAGTATATTAGGCTTAATTGATGACACGCATGATTAAACAGCATACAAAAGGGAAGATGAAAATTAAAATTATTTTTAGGGGCACGTTTAGGCAGTAAAAGTATGCGCAAACGTGCCCCGATTCAACTGCGTAAACGTGCCCCTGCGCCATGTTTGATTTTATATTAAATGTGCAACGTAATCCGTTAACTTTCCTTTGCTTGCAAATACATCAATTAATTAAGAAGAAACTGCTGTTTATTACTGTATAATTGTTTATGATAAATTCTGCACTCTTTGCTAACAATAAGCATCAAAAGATATATAGCAAGATTTACTCGCCTTGTAAGAAAACAGATTTCCTCCACCATCTGAAACACCACAGCTCTACTGACGCTCAAATTGTTGTGGAAGCGCCCGTTAGGCAGCATCGACCTGACATGACTGGTGGCGCGCCCGCTATAACCGGTTTTGAAATAATGCCACGGCGTAAACGTGCCCCATGCGTGAATGTGCCCCGGTTTACCTACTGTACTTATAATTATTCATATTCATTAAATATCGGTCATACTGTAAGTTACATGTAAATAACGTACTTAAAACTAATTTGGAATGTATCATTGCAGTCTTTAGGTAGGCCTAAGTTTAAAAGTGAATAGTTCATCAAAATGTGTAATTTAAAATTTAAATTGTGTTGCGGTACAGGTATCTGGTCGACTCAAGTTGGAGTGACATCGGGCAGAAAACTACATGTTACGTAGCAAGTGGATCGTACAAGTTTTACGACTTGTGGTTTGATCTGAAAAATCCTAAAGAGAAGAATACTATCAAAGTGTTTTACAAAACCGAGAGCTTGATCGGTTGGTCAATGATACCCGCTCCTGGAGAGGTGTTTCCAGAGGTCGCTGTTAAAATCGGAGCGCCGTCTGCCAAAGTTGAGGGGGGAGGAGACATTGTCGAGCCCACCGGTTACTGCAAGGAAGACGACCATCAGTGACTTCACGACTCCCAAATGTCTCGTAGTCCAGACAACAAAAAAGTATATGAGGAATTCTGGAACAATTTTTGACTTTCTAACTTATTTGGGCTAGTTAGGAAGTGAACATATCAAAAGTCCCCGTCCGCAGCCATTGAGCGTGGGGGGGAAGAGGACCGAGGGTACCATTTTTAGGTTTTTCCAAAATATCTTGAAAACTATCTACTTTTAAATTAGTGAATTTTTACTCACGTAAATGCCTGTAGATATCAATATTTCAATATTTGAGTAATTCGCCGTACGCGTTTCGAGAGATTAACCCCTCATCCTCAGCGGCGTTTCACTTCACAAACAATAAGCCCACATATCCGTAGTTGTCAAAAACACGAACAGAGAGTCACAAAATAAATAACATAAATACGACTCGGACACTACAAGTAAAACATCGATTTTAAACATTAAAATACCGACGTCGGCAACAGTATCTACTTTTAATATTTTCTACTTAATCGGAAAATTAAATTTCCTGTAAGAAAATAATGTAATATTATGATTAGGTAAACTCACCATCTAGAGCAATCCTATGTTCTCAAAATTTTGCGAACAATATTGTTCGTTAATAGCCACAGTGTAATATTATGTTTATTTAAAACCAACCATTTTCAAGACAAGCTATAATTTTATTAAAATCTTAACAAATATTCCTCCATAAGAAGTACATGTTAATTTGTATGTAAAACAAATGCTAAATAGGGCAACGTCTTTCAACTAAAGGAAATAATCAACATTCATGAAATATTGGCAAAATGTGCTGTAATTTTTACACCTCAGTCATAAAAATTGGTCCAATGTACAGGTCTAGGTGAGCTCATAAAAAACTACTGAGCAAGGAATCATTACAAAAATGTGGTTACTGTAACCTTTTTTGAGCTCGCCCCCACCTTTACTTTGGACTAATTTTTATGATTGAGGGATGAAATTACCGGAAATATTGTAGATTTTAAGAACATTGTTTGATTTCCTTAAGGTGAAAAAGCGTTGTCCCATTGGGCATGTACGTTGCATACAAATAAACATGTATTTCTTAGGGTATTTCTTATATATTTTAAGACATTAATAAAATTATTGCTTATCTTAAACATGGTTGGACCTAAATAAGCAGGGTTCCAGTGTTCCAGTTGATATGTTCATCTCCTAACTACTTCAAACAAAGTTACAAAGTCAAAAATTGTGTTCCATGCATGTCCCTTTATACCTTTTTTAGGAATTCGTTGCTTGGACTATCGTCAATTTTGAGAATATAAATATTGAGTGAAAAACATTCTAAATAAAAGTTGAATTTATGAAACTGGATTTTTTTCTAGCACATTAAGTTTAAGTTGACAATATACCATGACCAACGACATTCCTAATCTGAAATTCAAGATGAAAACAACAATGACTATGATCCACGATGTTCATACATTCCCAAATTGCTCAGGCTTTTCACTCCCTATGCTCTCATTCTCTCCTATTTAACGTAGTAGCATTGAATTTGAATCTTATTGACTTTGGTCTTAATTATTTATTGTAAAAGGTAGAATTCTAATTCTTTACTAAAGGTGGACAGTCATTGAGGTAGCCTAAGCTTGAATGGAAACAGTTTCGATTTTGAAATTTAGTTTCTACAATCCACTTTTTACAATCAGATATGAAGTTAATTATAAGAAAACCACCATTGGTGCATGGAGTTTTCTTTTAGGGAATTTCCTCTTTACGTTGTGGGAAATGTACCACAACGGTACATTTTTTATTATTTTATAAAGAAAAATTACATTAAAGATGTTTGATATAAGCCTACTGAGGCTGCCACATCATTGTCTTCAAATACTTTTCTGTTTCACATATGTTCATGTGATTTACATTTTTTTTCTAACTGAAGCATGAAAAAATAAATCCATACAATTTTGTTTACCACATAAACTGAGTGTATTGTTTTGTATTTTTTAGAATAAGTATATTTTTCAAAAATATATATATGTATGTAGAAATATATACGTATATATATATATATATATATATATATATATATGTATATATATATGTCATAGCCACTTGCTGTAATTGGGCACTTCATGAAGTGTCCAACGCAGCCCGGGCACTTCATGAAGTGCCCAGCGCGCCTGGGTGCATGGTGTAACTCGATTATTACAATCAAAATTACAGCATGTGCCTAGCGAAACTGGACATCTCATGAAGTGCCCAGCGCTCATTGGACACATACCGTAACTATCGATGCATGCTGAGCAGTCAATTTAAAATCTTTGTTAAAGTAAATCCCAATGTTTACATTAAATCCCAATGTCAGTACTAAAGTAGCCAATGTTACTGTTTGCTATTAAATCGTTTCATATTTTTCAAATCTAAACAACTTTATATGTGATTTAGTTAAATACGCCTTTTGAAAATATAATTTCTGATAAATTAAATGTTTAAAATTTTTATACCAAAGAAAAAACTAAAGAATTGATTTTATTAACTTTTTCAAGACCCTTATTGCACTTCCTGTAAATTTGTTTTACCTTGCGGTATTTTGATTTGTTATAAGTTGTACTAAGGGTGGCTAAGTAATATGTTGATCATTTAAAACATTAAAAATAGGTTAATGGTAAAATTTTTAATGTATTTAATTTGATCAAAGCATTAAGTTAAAATTGACTGAACTGTCTGGCATACTTTTTTGAGTTATTTTTGGCTACACATCACTATTAATATTACTATAATACAATACTGAATTTTAAAATCGTTTGTAGTTTCAGTAATAATAATATTGATAATGATATGTAGCCAAAATAACTAAGAAAACAAAAGACACCATAATAAAAAACATAGATGCAAGAATTGTCTGGTTTAGTGGTAGACAATTTTATTCTTAATGTTTAAAAAATTCTTTTAAAATGTTTCTATTTTAAACAATAAAAAATAGTTTATCAGATACTACCAACGGCAACGTAAACAGCAGTTTTACATGCTTACATCAAGTGCCCAGCATCTGAGTTGGACACATAGTGTGAAAGAAATAATTACAGCAAGTGCCCCGTTTTGTTGGTCACATACTGTAATTTTTAATGAAACCGTTCAATTACACTATGTGCCCAGGTAAGCTGGACACTTCATGAAGTGCCCGGTTAGCGCTGGACACTTCATGAAGTGCCCAATTACAGTATGTGGCTACGACATATATATATATACAGGGTGTCTCACCTAAGGTGTCTCAAACGGATTGTGGACAAACTAGTCGTACATATAGATGAAACAAAATCATTCCTCACTTAATCGACCCCAAGGAAGAAAGTACAAATATTTTTAAGCTTTTTAAAATACAGGGTGTTCCAAAATCCGGGGATCATGAGTTTGAATCTCAGAATTTTTAAATGTAAACTTATGTATTGTTTTGCATAATTTTGAAGCTCTAAACAAGCCAAACAATTTGGTGGAAACAGAATTTATTTATCCTTATCAATTTTAAAATCGCGGCCGTTTTCGTGAAAATTCTTGTTATTTACGGAATATCCTGTATCTCGAAAACCACAAAATATATTTTTGTTCTGTTTAGAAATAATTAATCCTCGTAAACCCAGCTGTAATTTGATAAACAACATGCCAACATTTCAAAAATAAATGTTTTTGACAATAGTTTTTTTCGGTTTTAATGTTGGACGCCCTGGAAATCAAAAATTTAAATGGAGTTTAGCATCTTGATTATGTAGTAGTGGCGATGTGGCGTTTCTGGCCCAATCAAACTTTGACAGGCAGTCAATTTTTTGACAGCTACTTCCGGTCACGTGACCGGAAGTGACGTCATCAGCTGTGACGTAGCTGTGACGTGTTGTAGGTGGGTATTTAAAGTTTAAATGCCCTGCTGTGCTGGGTATTTAAATTTTAAATGGCCGGAAGTGTGTCAAGGTCTTTTGGGGATGTTTTTAAAAAAGATCTTGCATTTTCGGAAAATCCGAAAATGCAAGATATTTTCTTTTTTTATTTATTTGTTTTTTTTACAAAAGTATTATTTTACAAGTTAGTAAAGTTTGCTCCCAAATTTGAAAAGTAAGTTGTTGTCGGTGCTGAAATTTCTTGTTTATTTTCATTCTTCTTGTTGTTGTAAGTTGGCAAAAACACATTTTTTTCGTTTTGATTGTTTGTTGCATAAAGTTCTAAAGATAAACCAAACCCAGTGGTTATAAGTTGTTTTAGTTCTTCACTAAAAATTTCCAAATCCTTGTAGGTTGTAAGATTGATAGTGTTGTAGTGAATCCCGCGAATGTTGAGAGACATGACTAGAGTTGTTTACTCGACGAGAGGTGTAGCAGGAATGACTATTGCAAAGCCGGTGCTGCAGGTACCTCCGATGGTAGTGGGGGTAGTGGTGGGGGTAATGGCAGGTGTTTGTTTCATCACTTTGAATTTAATCGTTGCCACAATAGACCGAGTCGATGTTGCAATTCTTCTAGTTTATCCAACCGGTTCTTTTGATATGTTTTGCAACTACATTTACAATAGCAGAAAGAATTACATTTTGTACAAGCTTTTCCGTCAACTTGATCTTCAGGTATTCTAAAACATTTTTCTTTGCAACAATAAGTTATAAGTGTTAGATTATTTCTTTTGGATGACATGTTGGTTGTAGCTTGTCTTAAACAGAACTGAGCCTCTCAACGTTAAAGTTTCGTATTTATGTAAAGTATTCGAATGAAACTATCGAATAAAATAATCGAATAATACTATCGATTAAAATAATCGAATAATATTATCGATTAAAAGTTCAAGGTCATCCGTTTGAATTTAAAAAAAAAATACAACATATCAGTATATAAAAACATATACTGATATGCAAAAATCAAGTTGTAAAGTAGCGAATTTCTTTCTTCCTCCGTTGTTGAATTTTTAGTCGAAACCAATTAATGATAACATTACTGCTTGCGCATCAGAACTAACAGTTGATGAAATTTCATTTACTTGTAGTAGGTAATTGTTTGGAAGTTGGTGTAGATGCAGAAGAAACAGTATTATCTTGAATCATAATTTTCCGGAGGATATACTAAAATTTGTTGTATAGGATCTGCATCAAATATTTTAAACTTTTGGTTTTAAAATATTTGCAATAAAATATCGTTTTAACACTTATTTAACTTTGTACAAGTTACAGTAATTTAAAGATGCTACTTTATTATATCACCTTGATACTTCTAAAAATATTTAGTTGCAGAAATGCGAAATGCGAAATAAATATAAAATTGGTTTCTGTGTTATAACTTTTACATTGTTAGTTAAATAACAAATGTTACCGAAGTTTTTTGTTCGCCTCATTATTCTGCATTATTAAAGTACCACACGATAGGGTTTGGAAACATATAAAATATATATTTTAATTTTTGCGTTATGGAAGGTTGTGGAAGTTATAACGCAAAAATTAAAATATATATATTTTACTTTATAAGTTTCCAAACCCTATTTTGTGAGTACTTAAATTATACAAAATTATAGGCAGAGTAGAATAGCTTAACATACCTCAACGTCCAACAGTTCAAATAATAGATGAATCCAGTACATGTTTCGAAGTAATAACTCCATTACAAAAGGGTTTAAAAAAACGTTCATCCGGGTCGGAGTCCTTGGTTTATGCGTAAAAAAAAAACACCCTGTACTTCTTTATTTTCTTTTACTTGCTAAATCAATGTAAAAATCATTGTAACTCCATTACAAAAGGGTTTAAAAAAAACGTTCATCCGGGTCGGAGTCCTTGGTTTATGCGTAAAAAAAACACCCTGTACTTCTTTATTTTCTTTTACTTGCTAAATCAATGTAAAAATCATTGTAACATTAACGGAGGTAAAACATACATAGAAACCATACCACCATTCCGAAAAAATTAAAAATTCAAAATGAAACCGCCCAACGTGGGGCTCGAACCCACGACCCTGAGATTAAGAGTCTCATGCTCTACCGAGCTAGCCGGGCTGAACACCACTAGAGTGCTATTTTTAAATCGGCCACCGTCAGCCACTCGCCGCCGGACAGTGAAAGTGGTCAGACAGGCAAGACAAGCGTCTGAATCACTACAGTAGAACCCGTCCTATTCGGCCACCTCGGGACCGAGCCTTGGCCGAATAAACCAACCTACAATAATTATGACCATTTGCACCAAATTAATCTTACACAACTGATAAATAAAGTCTTAAGTAGTGTAAAATACTCGTCTTTAGGGTTATCAACACACTTTGTAAAACCAATAGAAAATTATTTACTGTAAAACAAAATTAAATAACAGAATAATAGTTCACAAAAATATTCGCTGCAGTACAGTACTGTAGGCTTCATTGTAGTTGTGGTACATTATAAACAAAGAAAACTCATAATGATGTTAAATAAAGATGAATGTAAAAAATCTCATACAATAAGCCGGCTTTAAAGATTATTAGGCCTTAAAAAGTCAATAATTTTTCAGCTTACTGTTTACTATCTCAACTAACTAAGTTATTTTCATAAAAATATAATGTAAACAGATGTACCGTGAGAGCATTCAAATCGCGACGAGTTATCGCGTGCGTCTACACGTACATAAGCCGTGGGAAATATATTTTAGTATTTACTTCCAGGAAGCGGCCGGATAAACCGAGGTCGGATATGAGGGGTTCTACTGTAATGTCTAAATCGCGTTTACCACCACTGACAAGCCTATGTAAAAGACTAGTGCAGTGTTTACTCATTTACGGAACTGCTCCTTATAAAACAAAGTTAAATTAATGCATATGATGTATTTTTGAGGTAAGCATAAAATTGTCCAAGATATGTTAACCTTTTTGATCTTTTTTTAGTGTGTGAATACGAAGCTTTCAGCTTAAACCATGTCAAATACTCGTCTTTAGGGTTATTAACACACTTTGTAAAACCAATAGAAAATTATTTACTGTAAAACAAAATTAAATAACGGAATAATAGTTCACAAAAATATTCGCTGCAGTACAGTACTGTAGGCTTCATTGTAGTTGTGGTACATTATAAACAAAGAAAACTCATAATGATGTTAAATAAAAGATGAATGTAAAAAATCTCATACAATAAGTCGGCTTTAAAGATTATTAGGCTTTAAAAAGTCAATAATTTTCAGCTTACTGTTTACTATCTCAACTAACTAAGTTATTTTCATAAAAATATAATGTAAACAGATGTACCGTGAGAGCATTCAAATCGCGTGCGTCTACACGTACATAAGCCGTGGAAAATATATTTTAGTATTTACTTCCAGGAAGCGGCCGGATAAACCGAGGTCGGATATGAGGGGTTCTACTGTAATGTCTAAATCGCGTTTACCACCACTGACAAGCCTATGTAAAAACTAGTGCAGTGTTTACTCATTTACGGAACTGCTTCTTATAAAACAAAAGTTAAATTAATGCATATGATGTATTTTTGAGGTAAGCATAAAATTGTCCAAGATATGTTAACCTTTTTGATCTTTTTTTTTTTAGTGTGTGAATACGAAGCTTTCATCTTAAACAATGTCAAATACTCGTCTTTAGGGTTATTAACACACTTTGTAAAACCAATAGAAAATTATTTACTGTAAAACAAAATTAAATAACGGAATAATAGTTCACAAAAATATTCGCTGCAGTACAGTACTGTAGGCTTCATTGTAGTTGTGGTACATTATAAACAAAGAAAACTCATAATGATGTTAAATAAAGATGAATGTAAAAAATCTCATACAATAAGTCGGCTTTAAAGATTATTAGGCTTTAAAAAGTCAATAATTTTCAGCTTACTGTTTACTATCTCAACTAACTAAGTTATTTTCATAAAAATATAATGTAAACAGATGTACCGTGAGAGCATTCAAATCGCGTGCGTCTACACGTACATAAGCCGTGGGAAATATATTTTAATATTTACTTCCAGGAAGCGGCCGGATAAACCGAGGTCGGATATGAGGGGTTCTACTGTAATGTCTAAATCGCGTTTACCACCACTGACAAGCCTATGTAAAAACTAGTGCAGTGTTTACTCATTTACGGAACTGCTTCTTATAAAACAAAAGTTAAATTAATGCATATGATGTATTTTTGAGGTAAGCATAAAATTGTCCAAGATATGTTAACCTTTTTGATCTTTTTTTTAGTGTTTGAATACGAAGCTTTCAGCTTAAACCATGTCAAATCCTACTTCTTATACTTTACACTAACAGTGTGTAAACAAAAAAAGATAACAGAGTAAATGTTTCATCTCCCACTACCAAACGTAACCGAACACAAGAGTTTGATCTTTGTCACAACTGACATGCACTATAGTGACTCCAACGCGTTCACGCTGCGGTAAAGGCGGCCAAGAGAGGAGCGCTCGAGCCTCGGACTCGCACTGAATAAATTCTCTTGTTCTAATTCCCCATTCTGTGATGAGTCTGACACACGGATATGACGACATCCACGGAGGTGTGAATGGGATTGGGAAATACCGACACCGGTGTAAACACTTTTGAACTTATGGTACCTGATCCTAGTGCGTCCTTCATTTTTTTAATCGTTTTTAACCCCTTGACGCTCAAAGAGATACGAAAACTTTAATAAAAATGGATGGTAGTACAAAAGCATCACTAATTTACATTCAATAAACACATTCACTTGCAAAATTGGAACTGATTGTTTTTTGAAAAAGCTTTTAGGTAGCCGACATATTTTTTGGAAATGTTGTATTTTTATAGTTTTATGATATACCATCAGTATTAGTGAGATGATATATGAAATACCAATACTGTTATTTGTTAACACGTTATTGATTATTTTTTTAACAAATTATCACTATTAATAAGGGTTTGACATAATACAGTGTGTTTTATAATAACATAAAAAGAATGGGCTGGGCTGTGGAATGAGTTTAGATGTATAGAGTTGTTACAGCAGGTGTATTATCCAGTACAAAATGTTTGGATTATACACAAGAATCAGTAATGTAACCTAACTACTGTAAAGTACTAATGCAACTAAGTAAAGTACCAATGTATAGTGATTCGTGTTCGTGTTATTGAAATCACTTTTTGGCTAAGAAAAATTAAAAATGGGACCCTGATCAACAGATCGCGTGAACAAAAGCGCCTAAGAGCAAAACATTTTGAAATTACTTTTTGGCTAAGAAAAATTAAAAATGGGACCCCGATCAACAGATCGCGTGAACAAAAGCGCCCAAGAGCAAAACATTTATCTATTGTTTTTCTTTGCTAAAACTACATTAATAACCTACCAAATCAACTGTATTTCAACATTTCTGTCATCCATTATTCATCATCCATTTGAATAAATATACTAAAAATAACGTTATTTATCAGCTGTGAATCTGTAAAATGTAAACCATTTACGTGTTGCGCATATTTATTTGGATACACAATCGTTTGGGGAACCTGCTTGTCGCTCCTCTCCTCTGTTCGCCTGATACAATTGTCGTCTCTGCCTTAGTTTAACTTGAAATATTATGAGTTTTTTTTTACACAATATAATTAATTTATAGCGTCACCGTAGATTTACTTTATTTTAAATACATGCTTTATCACTTTAATTTAAAAGTCCGCAACTGGAAAAAATGTAATACTAATGTGAAATACAGAGTTAAAGAAAAACTACTTTTAATATTAAAGTGAGTAATTTGTAAAAGTAATCATGTTGCATTAAAAACCTTTAAAACAACCTTTGGTCCAATGTTTAACAATTAATCAATTTATTTAATTTCTAATCCTTAACACTTGTAGAGTTTCATTGAAACGACGCATCCCCGCAATTTGAGTACCCGCATGATGGGTTTAGAGGAATTTTGCCCATTATAGAAGTTATAACACGAAAACTAAAAAGTATTTTCCAACATTTTATAAGTTTCCAAGCCTTATTTTGTGGGTACTCAAATCATTCAAAATGATGAGACAACCAAAACGTTTGGTCCAAGGCAACCAGTTGGCAATACAGGTGCTCCGACAGGTGATTAACCAGCTGCCGCACCAGCTGCCGTGACCTCGAGTCGAGTTGGGGTCCGGCGTCTGTGCTAGTGCTCCGGCATCAGTTGCTCGCTAGACAGTGAGGTGGTAACATGTTCAGAAGGCGCCCCTGAACATTTTATCATTTTTGCTGTTTGGTGAAAATATCTTGGTGTTATTTGTATAATAACATCTTGACGTAGGACTGATTAATTTTAAGGCATGGTAGTTGTTTGTGCTTGTAGATACCCTAGGGTTTGTAGTTTGTTTTTAATTTGCTGGTTTGGTAGTTAGTATTATTTTTAAAATCTTTCTTTTACTTACAATATATTTCTGCCTGAAATGTTTAAATTTAAAGTAATATTTTTGTTTTTAAGAATGTTATATGATATGTTTTTAATACCTTTCTATTCCAATTTCCTTTTTCCAACAAGCTTGTTGAGGGCATTCCCTCTCTTGTCTTGTACTCCTTTTTAGTTAGGGACACCTTTCAATTCCAATTTCCTTTCCTTTTTTCCTTCCATCTTTTGCACGGTAAAACCAATAATGGTAAAACCGGCTACCGCTTTTGTAGTGATTACGCTCACCAAAGCGGGTCACTTACAACCTCTATACGTGCCGGATGGGTAGTTAGCCTACCTCCGGAGTTTCGCTAAACATCAGATGTTCTGCGTCGCTAATGGCGAGACACTGGCTCCTTTAGTGTTAGGAAATAAAAAACATATTTGTATAACATTTTTCCTAAATTTAATTAAGCAACTTGCTATTTCAAAATAACATTTTTTGTTTTAGCTTAGCGTTGTGCGCTTATGGTGAGGTGTGTGAGTTCGCTTACGTGATGATCACACTGTAATCATGATGTGCAGCGCTGGGCTGTTTAGTTGTTTTAGCTTAGCGTTGTGCGCTTATGATGAGGTGTGTGAGTTCGCTTACGTGATGATCACACTGTAATCATGATGTGCAGCGCTGGGCTGTCTAGCTATTTTTTAACTTAAACTTTAGGCAGATTGTATTGTAAATTAGCTTTTCTTCTTTTAGGTTTCCGGGGGTGTACGGTTCTGTCAAACCGTACACCCCCATTTTCTTTTTAATTATCGAATGACCTTGACCTAGTTATTTTCAAGGTCAACAAAAGACTTAGCGAAAATTTCTAAGTCTCAAGGTCATTTTGTAAAAGTTTAAATGACTTTGAAACTTTAGTTTTTGCATTATAACTTTTATATCATTGGATTTTTTGACTTGTCGTTTTAACAAAAGCATAATTTTTATGATTAAGAATTAAACTAATATACCCTGATTATCAAACTAATATACCCTGATTATCGAAAGAAGGTGAGCGGTGCGGCAGTAAAAAACATTCTTATTCATAACGCTGTAGAAACGTAAAAAAACGCTGTTAAAAATTTGCAGTCCACTTTATTCCAATGACCAGTTTATTACCTTATCAGCACTGTTTTCAAATAATTTTTAACGTACATCGTTTAGTTTACACTGTGAGTTATATTACTAAAAACATGATTTACGAATTAAAAAAGTCAATTCTTTGTGTTTGATTTATTATAACTCTGCTTAGAAGCATCGTAATTAACTGGCCATCGGAAAAAAGTCGACTGCAAATTTTTAACAGCGTTTGTTACGTTTCTACAGCGTTTTAAATAGGAATGATTTTACTGCCGCGCCGCTCACCTTTTTTTCGATAATCAGGGTATAGCTCTGTTATTTATATGGCATTAAGTGAACAAAGTTTAATACTGCATTAGATCGCTGTGTCACCGTTTATAAACTTAACAGTGCAATTTTATCATTTAGGATAATAAAATAGTGCTAGTTATATTTTAATATATATGCTGGAAAGGAATATACCATTCAAATTGAGTTGATTTAGAAAAAGTGTAACTGAAGTTAAAAAGCAGTTGCATAGTACGACAGTAAAAAAAATACTATAACATTTGGTAAAACGATTGAGTCTAAAATGGTTGACCCAGTTTATATTAATTAATAAACATGTTATCTCTTGATGTTACTTTTAAGGATTACCAACATCAAAATGTAGCCTATATATCAGGAGTGGAGGATAAGACAGGCGTTCTCACACTGTACTCGCTTAAAACTGGTCTTCAGTCTTCAACCGCGTATTTTTTTTTAATTCTCTTTCTTGCTGTTATTTAAAGTCAAAATCAAAAACGTTTATTTAATCAAAAACGTTTATTTATTCATCATCAATTTGTACATTACAATATTACATCAAATTAAAAAAAAATAATTACACTGATTCAAATTTCAATAACAGAGTAAATTTATTTTTAAAGATGAATAAATATAGGGGTCTTCTAGGCTTAATGCCAGTTTTTTTGAGGCTTCCTTCTCTTAAAAAATTAAACTAAAACAAAAGCTGGTAAGGCTGTTGGTTAACCTAAAACAATAAAATTTTAATATTAAATCTAAAAAACAATTGACTAAATACATGAGACTACAACAAAATAACGTGTAAAACTATGCAGCATATAGCAATAAATTACGACAAAAAAGTACGATACAACCATAAGAATGATAAAAAACATTAAATACGGTAAAACAATAGTTATTAAAAATACAACTTCTTATGTCTAGATAGTAACTTGAAATAAAAATTACACATTCTCAACTGTACCTAACCATGTTTTCAAACCGTTAATGTACTGAGCGATAGTATTCTTTTTAGTAATACATTTTATAGTTGCATTAAACATTCTTGGAGCATTAAAGCTGTAAAAAATTCCTAAAAATTGTATTTTTCATTTCTGGCAAAGTCTTTATCATTGTAAAATCTAATGTAAAATAATCTTAAATTCTTTAATACATAACTATGTCTTAATGTCAGTATTCCTAATTTACAAAATAAATTCCAAGTATGATCTGTTCTTTTTTTTAATATAATTCTGATGAGAGTTTTCTGTAAGGTCACAATAGGTTGAA
Organism: Flexamia atlantica; assembly: GCA_035578135.1. Lineage (NCBI taxonomy): Eukaryota > Metazoa > Arthropoda > Insecta > Hemiptera > Cicadellidae > Flexamia > Flexamia atlantica. The sequence continues at coordinate 2,004,738 of JAQJVK010000023.1, read as the reverse complement.
GGGATGAGATATTAAAAATAAAATTAAAGCAAATAGAGTGTAACTAATTTTTTTTGTGTAAATCTTTCATATTGATTTTCGATATTTGAGCTAAAGTATCAGGCGAGCAGAAGTAGCAGGAGGTAATTGGCAGCGTGATATGGTCGCTAGAGCGCGTTTGTCAAACTGGTTCCGGGCGAGTGAAGTTTTATTTTTTATTGCACGTTAATCGGCTGGCGAACTGCTCCGCAACCTGTAAACAAAAGTCCTGTAAATTAATATTGTTTCTGACGTTTAACTTTATATTAGTTAAACATTAACAGGTTATATGTTCGTATAACGTTATCCGATGTTTTAGCCATGTCCATAGCGTTTAACTAAATGGTCTCTTATATTTACGCTGTTTTTTCAACTTTTACTCATTTTGAAACTTATCGTTTAACAACATAAAGCCTTTAGCAGTATTACTTTTATTTTTTGCATAAAATACATAACAAAACTGTTGTTTGTAGCGTTGAATGAAGTGGTGTTAAAATTGTTGTTTGGTAAACAATATTATATGTTTTTTTCAGTAATAGTTTCCCATGACGTTAAACGCTATTTCAATGGTTATTTATGGTGTATGACGTTTCATAAGATTATATATATATATATATATATATATACTTACTCATATCGGTTATTCTTCTTGAGGTTCAATGTAATAATGTCCTTAGCAAAACAAACGGATTTTAAGCGTTTATTTAAAAAGGGTTGGTCTTAGCGCTTCTCATAATGTCTTAAGTTAAAACTGGTTTTATGTTAATTAATACTTTAGTCCTAACGAAAACAGTTAAATTGTATAGCATTTAACAAGAATCATGTTATTATTAATAAATGTTGCTGATGTCATTTCACGTATTTTGTAATGATGACTGTTTTTTTATGTTTAACTTGATTTTTTAGCTAAAAACCCTAGCGTTTTATGTGGTTGTCTTTAGCAATAAACTTAGAATTCAGTGATCTGGTGTATATATAGTGACACAAATTGGCACTTTACATAGAGGTTGCGGTGCAAACACACCGCTTGGCACTCAACGTGTTAACTTACAAGGTTTTTTTAATACTGGAAATTTAAATGATTAAAGTTAACTCTATTCAACCTACTTTAAACTAAGAGGAGACTGAAATTTGTTTATTTACAATAATAACCTGAATATATCAATCAGCAGTTGGTTTAAAATATACATTGTGATAACATGGTCGTTTTAGAGAATTTCCCCTATAGGAAAGAAGCTATTACCGTAGGTCTCATGGTAAGACCTAAGCCCGAGACCATGATAACTTTTCGTTTTTAGGGCCACAAAAGCAAAAAACACCATTCGTTCGAATTATTATATATCTATCTATATGTCAGCATGATAGCGGTCGAAAATATGGTCAGATCTTAATGAAATTTGAAACAGATATGTAAAGTAGTAATCGATTGGACGAGTTCGTGAACCAGCCCAATCGGACCACCGGAAGGGGGATAAACCGCAAAAAAAATGGGTTTTTTGTCGGTGAAAGGATATTGAATTTCACACAATGATGAGCCCAACGCCATTGCCCCAATTCAAAGTTAGTAAGAAGAATTATGGCTTCCTTTGGGTTAATACTGTGACATAATCTACGCGGGAAAAAAATAATTACTTGAGTAATAACCTGCCGGTAATTATCATTACACTAGGCTCGAGTTATACACTTGGCGCATTATATCTTGACATTTGGGAACCCTTTACACCTGAAGCAATCGGAGTGGAGTGAAATTCATCAGGAGCCCACACCTGATACACAAAGCTGTACTAGCCTGACGTGTTAGCATTTTCCAACAGCTGTCAGTGAACATCTTAATTGACATTCGTAAACAAAATACAGTTGATGTTTGTTGAAATTTGTTTTTATATTGTTTGTTGTCAAAGATAATTGACAATAAACAATATCTGACAGCTCCAGCAATGGACTAGGCCAAGGGTCAAGATATAATGCGTCAAGTGTACAAAAACTATCTTTAACATCAAAACAAGTAAACAAAAACATACACCATCAGCTGTCATCATAACATTTGAATTAAATTATTTGTTTGACTATAGATTACTTCAATCTTCCAACAATAAGGGTTCAATTTTGTTTTAGCTTTTTAAAGTTTTGAATTTACTTTTTCAGTGGATGAAATTTTTACGATTAATCATAAACTTTAAGTGGCTTGCAGTTCTATATAATAATATATCAATTAAATATTTATTTAATATTAATTTAATGCAATGTTTTTCCCACAAGATAGTTTATTAATCACTTTTTTAATCGTCTCTTAGAAACAAAAATAACGAGAGGTAGCAATAGCCAAAAAACATGATGAGAGTTTTTCACTTGACTATTTGTTAAATATTGACATAAGATATATATTTAACTTAAGATATAGGAAAAAATTTTGGTAAAGCTGTGTTTACCAAAGTTAAGAGTTTTGAATCAAGACTGAAAAATGTTAAGCACTTTAGAAAATACAGATTATTACGTTAACATCGATACATTTCACAAAAATTGCAACCATTTTGAAACGGATTGAGACAATTAAGTTCTTTTTTTTACGTAAAACATTTCTTGTGGCCATATCTTTGCAATATCACACTATTTCTTTTACATTGAATTAAGAACATTTTGAGATTTAAAGCAGTGACTTTTATATCTGGAATTCACTCTACATTATTTAGATTATTGTGAAAATGTATTTAATGCATTCTTCATTTGCGAGTGTGGGGAAGAATTAAATTCAACCTTTATATAGGTTACACCGTCTCCCATTATATTTCGTGCAATTGTGGTCTGTCTCATCCTGTAAAAAATATATATTTAAAAAATTGATTAATCTAAATTTGAGTTTAATTTTTTGATACCGGCCGGTATAAATATCGTTTTACTTTACACAGACGGAAAAAATAGTTGTTTCCGGTCCTCCATCTCGGAGGAGATGGAGGAGATTGTGTCTGCAGGTAGCGCAGCTGCAGCGCGGCCGGGCTCTCGCTGATGACGTCAGAGGCCGCCTTGAGCGCGCGCGAGGCGTTCTCCTCGCCCTCGGCCGCGATCACCTTGGCCCGCGGAGTGGGCGATAGCCGCCTCCGCCTCCGCCGCCATCGCGAAAAAGTGCACTTCTTTGCAGTTTTTAATGTATTAATTTTTGTGTAACCCCCCATCATAATGAAGTTTTGTTTTAATATTTGAATATCCCGTTTTTTTCAATTGTTTATTTGAATTTTAATACTATACACAAAAAATGATCGTTGATGAACTATTCTAATTGGTTTTAGTGCCGTGTATTTGTTTACGGAATGACAACGAAATGTAACAAATTCTGTCACATTGTAGCCAGGAGTAATAAATAACATAATCAAAAACCAAACTTAATTTAATATATTCTGGGTGAAAATTTGACTTGTATGCATCACTAGTGTGTACTTTTAATTGTGCACATCCCCTTTTCGACTGTTGTTCATATAAGTTAAGCGTTAAAAATATTATGGTAATAATAAAATAAATACTATGCAACATTTCAGCTAGACTTAATAATATTTTCTGGATTAAATTTGACCAGTAGACATCTGTAGTTTGTACCATTAACTATGCACATCCTTTTTTCTATGATCACTTTATTCAAAGAAGGTTTTATTCAAAGAAGGTTTGCGTGAGAAGTATCCCCCTAAAAACAAGTTTTGAGGCCATCTGTACGCACGGCCTGCCGGGCATTCGTAAGCGGCACGACGTGGCAACGCCGCGCGACTGTATTCCTTTATAATGTCCACTCGCCAGCAGTGTTTCCACTTTAAGGGATTTTTATCCCTTTTCAGGGAAATATCAGGTTCTTGAGGGATAAGAGCGGATTTATGGGATTTCTAGGGATGATTTAAGAAGTAAATTAAATAACATTTTTGAATAGACAAAACATAATTTAGCCTCACTATATGTTATTTATTTGTAACATTTTACAATAGTGTTCTCAAATTGTGTAATATTTTACAACGGTGTTCTCAATTTGTTGAAGTAATTTTACTTGAAAATGTCATCAAACTACTTTTGTGTTCTTAGCCAGTTGTTGTACCTCTTGTATTACTTATGTTTTAATTTAAATTATTAATCAAGTCGTCCCTGTTTTCAAGAAAAAAACATTTTAACACTCACTTCCCTTTACAAACTGCAGTCAGGTTGTTTTATTCACACTAATAAATTTAAAATTTCAGCTACAAATGAAATTTTATTATTTACTAACATTCTATGATCCTCAGATTAACTTAAACTATGTATTTTTATATGTTGAATTCTCTATTCAGGTAAAACACTCTTATTTATTTCCACAGGAATAAAAAGGGTTTTTTCAGGAGCGCAGTGTTGAGGGATAACAAGGGAATTTTTGGGCGCTCATGCAGGGATTTTATATTTTACTCTGTGGAAACACTGCTCGCCAGCCGAGATACGTTCAGCAGACTTTTTCCTTCGCGACAAATGACATTAAACCAGTGCGGATCGTTTAATTTAACATGCGGTATTTTTATGTTTTGTGTGAATGTACTGTGTTTTGTACTTTTATGTGCAATTTTATCCGTAATCAGTTGATAATTGAAACATCGGATTGTGATATTTGTATCTTTAAACACTGCACGACTGAAATAGAGGTGCGAGGCCGGACAGTATGTGAGTTGGTTAGAATTATTAAGAGTATTGATACGATATATTGAACTGACGTATCACAGCGTATCTTAAATATACAAATAGTTTCTTTATAGGCGCTAAATGCGTATAAAAAAGGTTTTTTTTAAAAATAAAAGGGTTAATATTAAAATTTCGTTCCAAAACTATAGTGATTAACAAAAATATAAATATTTAAGACTTACAATCTGAATTAGACGAGGAAATGTACATGACCTCTTCTGCCGATGTAGTGCTTGTTGTGGCCTCCCTGTTAGGTACAAAATATAACGGTTAATTATTTTGATAAAACATCAATAATTAGTATTTCGCTAGTTTATAATACGACTGTTTCATTTTTATTTTAATAGTTTTAAGTTATTGCAAAACAAAACTTTTTGGGATATTTTTTGAGTACAGTAGAACCCTGTAAGAAATTAAACTTTATATATATGAGTGGGATAATTTATATATATTTTTTTAAATTACATTCATAAGATGGTAATTACAGACCTTTTAAACCGTATGTTGTGCTCATTTAATGTTCATAAGTGAATTACATAACCTCACATTAATACCCCCCCCCCGTTGCAGCAGACCTGCATACTCAGCTAATTTCAAATGCAAAACAACATATGTTAATCCAACATAGCGAGATTTGACATGTTTTTTGCAATCAGTTGATAATTGAAACATCGGATTGTGATATTTGTATCTTTAAACACTGCACGACTGAAATAGAGGTGCGAGGCCAGACAGTATGTGAGTGGGTTAGAATTATTGGGAGTATTGATGTGATATAATTAACTGACGTATCGCACCATATCACAGCATATCGTGTGTATCTTAAATATACAAATAGTACAAATTATTAAAAAGTATATTTACATTTTTTTATATGTGTATTTTCATTCCGAAAAAAATACATGTAACTTATAATAAAAGTAATCTACAATTTGACACCGCAATACTATTGCATTATTCAAATTTTTACCCAATTATATTGAGTAGCCGGGCAGTTTTGTTCACCTTGGAAACGTTGGGTCATAGAATCAGTAAGTGTCTGTTCGTTGACGGCATACAAGAACTCGTACTTGAGCGGTGTGAACAACTCAGGCGAGTAGGGCTTGTGGCCGTCATACTGCGTTGACACGACAACAAAAGGGCCATAATCTAGAAAAAAAAATCATTAATATGTAACGTGCGGAATTAGAAAAAGTATAATTATCCTATACTCTTATATGAGCAATGTTATCGTCCGGCCGTGCGTGCTTGCTTGTATGCTTGCTTGTATGCTTGCACATTTATCTCAAAAACGGCTCCGAGGATTTCTTTCAAAGTCTAAAAATAAGTAATTTATGACTCAAAAACGTCTTTTACGCAGATTACTTGGCCAGAGAAAATCTAATAACGTAATAAATCGAATTTTAAAGTTGTAAAATTTTAACATTGGCCTTATGGGTTGCCGTGATAGCAACGAAAATAAACAAGGAAAGTGTAAACAAATGAAGTAATGATAACAGCTGTTTGGAATCTACAGCTATCAAGGGAAATTACAGCAAGTGGGATGAAGAGTCCATGGAGCAATAAAAAAGGTTTATATTGATACATTTTATGACATTGAGATATTTTATAGTAACTGGATGAACTGGTAAACATGAAATAACACCGAGCAAGGCTCGGTCCACCAGGTACTGTAATATTAACAAATAAATTCCTGAAACCTGTTTTGAGAAAAAAATTTGATTCTATTAACAATTTTAATTTTTGTTCGCATTTTGGTTTATTTACAACCAACCCAAACTCTAGTTTTACTGAAAAAAACTATTTTAGATTAGTGGACACCGCAATAAAAATGCATTATTCAAATTTTTACCTAATATATTTGATTTTATTTTTGTTTAATTACATGTATAAAAAAGGGTTAATACTTACTAATCTGAATCAGACGAGGAAATGTAGATGATTTCTTCTGCTGTATGTACTGCTTGTCGCGGTCTCCCTGTTAGGTACAAAATATAACGGTTAATTATTATGATAAAACATCAATAATTAGTATTTCGCTAGTTTATAATGCGACTGTTTCATTTTTATTTTAATAGTTTTAAGTTATTGCAAAACTTTTGGGATATTTTTTGAGTACAGTAGAACCCTGGAAGAAATTAAACTTTGTATAAGTGGGATAGTTTATATATATTTTTTTAATTACATTCATAAGATGGTAATTACAGACCTTTTAAACCGTATGTTGTGCTCATTTAATGTTCGTAAGTGAATTACATAACCTCACATTAATACCCCCGTTGCAGCAGACTTGCATACTCAGCGAATTTCAAATGCAAAACAACATATGTTAATCCAACATAACGAGATTTGACATGTTTTTTTTGCAAGCTCCATAAGAATAACATGGGGAATGAGTATGCAGGTTTGCTGCTACACTTTTAATATCTCGGTAACCAATGGATATAGAGCAGTGATTCAAAATATTAAATTGTTTGTTTTTTTGAGCTGAATTCAATAGTGCCAACAAAAATTTGATAAATTTCATTTTTTTATGTGAAAAACTCAAAAAAACCCATTTTTTCGAAGATTTACCCCCCTTTACTCCCACCTCCGCTGGTCCGATCGGGGCTGGTTCATGAACTTGTCCGAGTGATTACCACTTTACACGTTTGTACCAAATTTCATTAAGATCGGACCATATTTACGGCCGCTATCGTGTTAACAGACATATATAGATATATAGATATATATGTATATAAAAATTTGAACGAATGTTATTTTTTTTGCTTATGGGGACCCTAAAATAAAAAGTTAATATGGACTCGGACTTCTCTGAGTCGTTTTTATTTTTTTCAGTTAAACTTATCAATCAGCAGTTGATTTATAGTACATATTTAGCCCACTCACTGTGTAACGGTATTTTTAGCAAAAAAACTCAAAATCATTAGCAGCAGACACTCGTGTTTAATTACAATGTCGCTTGCACTAACAGTTAATTAAGATTGTATATAAATGTTATTAGTGTTTTATTAATTTAATAACTTATATTTAAATTTAAAATTACTAAATAGTATTCAAAAAAAATCGACATACACTTTTAAACCATTTAAAATTATAAAACTTATATCATAAAATATAACAATTATTTATTATACAATTACATACTAAATTTTATTAAATCGGTTTGTACACAACATTACGCAACATACTACATTTTTCACTTAACTAAAATTATATTAATGATTTTTTTAAGCCAAAATTTAATTATTGCATATATATGTATATTTTCAAACATACAATTTTTTTAACATTTTAAATTCTATAACTTTTAAATTATTATAAACATGCAAGTAATGTTATTTTGTTAATATAAAAAATTAACTCACCGTCAAATGGTTCCGTTTGAGTGGAGGAGTTTTGTGTTTGTATGTAAGTCTGGGTAAAAGAGTGACAAAAATGTCGTAAAGTCTGTAATAAAAATGGTTCTGTTGTTTGTGATTCGGTCTGTGTCGTTTGTGTCGTCTGTGCTGTGATTAGTCGTGTCGTCTGTAATCGTGATGTGGATGACGTCTGTGGTCGTGACGTGTGTGGCTGTATTGTTGTGGATGACGTCTGTAATCGTGAAGTGGATGGCGTCTGTAATCGTGACGTGTGTGGCTGTATTGTTGTGGATGACGTCTGTAATCGTGAAGTGGATGGCTGTATTATTGTGGATGACGTCTGTGGTCGTGACGTCTGTGGCTGTATTGTCGTGGATGATTGTCGTGACGTGGATGGTAATGTAATGTAATGTACCTCGAAAGCATGTCTGCTTAATTTGTCTTTTGTATGAAATGAACGATCACATAAGTAACAAGTAAATGGTCTGTGGTTGTAATGAACATGTCTAATATGTCGGTATAAGTGTTCCTTGCGTTTAAACAACTTTTTGCAATAACGGCACTCGTGAGACATGACGGTAAAACTAACTATGAGCTCAACGACAGCAGACTGACTGACCAAGAGTTAATCGTTTATATATAAACGTTGCCAAAACCTTCACTACCAAAAAAGGCTTGCCGCACTCTAACAGGGCCGCACAAGGTTAACAGATGGATGAATTCTGTTATTTCAATCTACTGGTTATGTTTCAAAAACAACGACTTATAACGTTTATAATTTACTATTAATTTTCTTTTTGAATTCCGTCGACAAACAATGTTTTTATAAAACATACTAGAAGAACCCGTGGCTTCGCTCACGATTAAAATTATACATACACTATCACCCATGAATTATATAGTCTTGCTTTCCCATTTATTTTTCTTATTGTAAAATCTGATGTATGTAATGTATCTACTTCTTTGAACATATCAAATGTACTTCCATAAAGCAAAAGTTTTTAGAAATTCGCTCTTAGTACGAAGGTCTGCTACGACGGGAGGTATTATATTCCTGCATAAACTGCCTGTACATAAAAAAATGTGACCATATCCAACGCCCCACCGACAAAGCTCCAAATGGTGTTGCTGCCCTGGGTAGGCTCATGCCCAATATCGGTGGTCCTTCCTCTTGCAAGTGCGTTTTGCTTGTGTCGGCTGTCCAGTCGATCGTGCTATCAGGTGAAGAGGATTGCGCTCACACACTCAAGAGGCCAATTTACAGAGACGAACGCCGAGAAGCATTTAATGGTCGTTTCCACGGTACCTGAGCTTGCCCTGATGATGATCATGGGGCATAATATAAGGAACGGCACCCTTGGCTTTTTCGACGACACTTTGAATCTGCTCGCATATGTTACCCTTAATTAAAACTTTATTATGCACCCCCGTCGCAGCAGACCTGCTTATTAGAAATCCTATTTATTTCCTTTATGAAGGCATACGTGTTAGAGAAATCAAAGAAGTTAGCTTGAAATTTTATTCACTGTAAAAGATCATTTTCTTAAGGTTTTAGGGTCTACCTCGAACAAAAAAATTACAATGCCACTCCAGCAATTATTAAAAAGTGCTGTCTTACGTTTTTAGATTCTATATTGAGCAAAACGTTTTGAATGAGCCGTCCCGGCAATTTTTTTAAAGTGTTGTAGGTAAAATTAATTCTTTACAGTAGCACACTCTTCCTCTTTAAATAGCAGTTAGTTGTCATAAAAAAAGTCCTTCAAGTATAAGTGATCAGTGATCACTGGAGTCCTTCAGTAATCAGTTATTTATTTTATGTTATACTAAATATTATCAGCATTTTATATAGTGTATTGCACTTTGAAAAAATGCAAAAGTCTACTTCATTGACCACCTGGCACCAAGTAACAAATCTTCATTTTAACAAAAATACAGTTAAATAGCAGAAAGAAATACCATTATAATTTACATCACCTGTTTTAAATTTTACTTTCATATGTTTTGTTAGTAAACAAATCTAACTCAAATTATTTCAAAATCCTTGAAATGGGTACCTTTAAGACGGTCCCAGGGCTAAGCCCTGAAAGTTATCACGAAATTGAAGGTGTATAAACCTACTCCATGAAATTCTACATGTATGTATCAAGTTTCGTGGCCATCGGTTCAGCGGTTTTTGTGTTTATCCCTGCCAAATATATACCAACATCCTCTTTTATACTTATAGATATGAGCAAAATTTTTAAATAATGTAAAAAAATCGGGAGTTTTTTTTCATTATTTAATCTACATTGCTAGAACGTTAATTTAATAAAGTCGTCTAAATATCTAAAGTAAATGCACCCTAAAAGTGCAATTAAAGGGTTACCCACACGATAGCTACCGCTTACAAACTAAACAACAATGCAATCAAGTTTTAACAAAATTGCTCTTAACCCTATTGTGCAGGTATTTAACTTTTTTTATAAAACTAACGAGGGATACCTACACATATGACAGGTCTTAAAATAGGATGTTGCAGGTTGCATTTTGAAAAAATGAAGGAGGCAACCTGTGTATAAAAAATTTAAAAGATCATATCTTTAAAACGGTATAAGCTATTGAAGTGAAATTCGGTATATAGACACACATAAGCTGACGCTAAAAAAATTAAAATACCTAACATGTGTTATGCGGTAAGCATTCGAAAAAATAAAGGGTTGTATTTTAAAAATTTTATATTACGGGAGGTAATTGTCAGATATAAACCAAACTTAGTATATTAGTATGTAACAGCTTATCCTACATATTAAAGCGTGCGCTGCAGGTTGCATTACACAAATAAAGGAGCTAAAATATATATATATAATTTTATATCATGAAAAATAATTAATGGATATCAACTAAACTTAATATGGGTACATGTAACATTAATTTAACTGAGACTTAAAATTTTGAACTTTTAATACTAGTGTAAAAGTGGTGGGATTAACGGTATAAAAGTTATAACATCGAAAAAAAACTTAAAAAATATGTTTGCAAACTCTATTAAGTGAGTATTCAAAATCATGGAATAAAAACACAAACAAAAAAAGTTCAAAAATATTTTTTCAATAAAAGCAACGGTTTAAATGTTATTACACAAAAACTGACAAATTTTATTTTTTACATAATCACTGAACCAGATTTCAACTCCTGGCGACATAGCACGCTTCCGCTTGGAATCGGTTGGTAATACAAGTTGTTGGCCTTGTTGCGTTAGGCAACTTTCAATTCCTACCGACCTCGCTCACTTCCGCTTAGAACCAGTTCGCAATACAACTCCTTAATTGTTTACACACTCAACAACTTTTTAAACCAAGGACTCCGACCCGGATGAACGTTTTTTTAAACCCTTTTGTAATGGAGTTATTACTTCGAAACATGTACTGGATTCATCTATTATTTGAACTGTTGGACGTTGAGGTATGTTAAGCTATTCTACTCTGCCTATAATTTTGTATAATTTAAGTACTCACAAAATAGGGTTTGGAAACTTATAAAGTAAAATATATATATTTTAATTTTTGCGTTATAACTTCCACAACCTTCCATAACGCAAAAAATTAAAATATATATTTTATATGTTTCCAAACCCTATCGTGTGGTACTTTAATAATGCAGAATAATGAGGCGAACAAAAAACTTCGGTAACATTTGTTATTTAACTAACAATGTAAAAGTTATAACACAGAAACCAATTTTATATTTATTTCGCATTTCGCATTTCTGCAACTAAATATTTTTAGAAGTATCAAGGTGATATAATAAAGTAGCATCTTTAAATTACTGTAACTTGTACAAAGTTAAATAAGTGTTAAAACGATATTTTATTGCAAATATTTTAAAACCAAAAGTTTAAAATATTTGATGCAGATCCTATACAACAAATTTTAGTATATCCTCCGGAAAATTATGATTCAAGATAATACTGTTTCTTCTGCATCTACACCAACTTCCAAACAATTACCTACTACAAGTAAATGAAATTTCATCAACTGTTAGTTCTGATGCGCAAGCAGTAATGTTATCATTAATTGGTTTCGACTAAAAATTCAACAACGGAGGAAGAAAGAAATTCGCTACTTTACAACTTGATTTTTGCATATCAGTATATGTTTTTATATACTGATATGTTGTATTTTTTTTTAAATTCAAACGGATGACCTTGAACTTTTAATCGATAATATTATTCGATTATTTTAATCGATAGTATTATTCGATTATTTTATTCGATAGTTTCATTCGAATACTTTACATAAATACGAAACTTTAACGTTGAGAGGCTCAGTTCTGTTTAAGACAAGCTACAACCAACATGTCATCCAAAAGAAATAATCTAACACTTATAACTTATTGTTGCAAAGAAAAATGTTTTAGAATACCTGAAGATCAAGTTGACGGAAAAGCTTGTACAAAATGTAATTCTTTCTGCTATTGTAAGTGTAGTTGCAAAACATATCAAAAGAACCGGTTGGATAAACTAGAAGAATTGCAACATCGATTCGGTCTATTGTGGCAACGATTAAATTCAAAGTGATTAAACAAACACCTGCCATTACCCCCCACCACTACCCCCACTACCATCGGAGGTACCTGCAGCACCGGCTTTGCAATAGTCATTCCTGCTACACCTCTCGTCGAGTAAACAACTCTAGTCATGTCTCTCAACATTCGCGGGATTCACTACAACACTATCAATCTTACAACCTACAAGGATTTGGAAATTTTTTAGTGAAGAACTAAAACAACTTATAACCACTGGGTTTGGTTTATCTTTAGAACTTTATGCAACAAACAATCAAAACGAAAAAATGTGTTTTTGCCAACTTACAACAACAAGAAGAATAAAAATAAACAAGAAATTTCAGCACCGACAACAACTTACTTTTCAAATTTGGGAGCAAACTTTACTAACTTGTAAAATAATACTTTTGTAAAAAAAACAAATAAATAAAAAAAGAAAATATCTTGCATTTTCGGATTTTCCGAAAATGCAAGATCTTTTTTAAAAACATCCCCAAAAGACCTTGACACACTTCCGGCCATTTAAAATTTAAATACCCAGCACAGCAGGGCATTTAAACTTTAAATACCCACCCATACACGTCACAGCTGATGACGTCACAGCTGATGACGTCACTTCCGGTCACGTGACCGGAAGTAGCTGTCAAAAAATTGACTGCCTGTCAAAGTTTGATTGGGCCAGAAACGCCACATCGCCACTACTAGCGTATATCAAAAAATTTAAATGGCAGCATATATCTAAAAGCACATCATTTTACAAGTCTTGCAAAGACCAACTACATTTCAACTCAAACCGACCTCCTATCTTTAGTGGTTTTGTAATTAATTATAAGTAAAAAACTCTATTTTACTATATAGGCCTAAAGCCCATGTTAAATGTACAGTACTTAGATTTAATGGATGTAAATTTAAATGCATTTAATATGGTCTTTAAACGATAAAATGGAGTTTTTGGCTTATAACTACAAAACCACTAAAGATAGGAGCTAGGTTTATGTCGAAAAGTTGTTTGTTTTTGCAAGGCCCGTAAAATTATGTGCTATTTGCCATAAGCTGCCTTTTATATTTTTTGGTTTTTCAGGTTTACCTAAATTATAACAAAATATAATTTACTGTCAAAAGCTTTTTTCATCATACTGTCCCGAAAACAGCCGTTTTTAGTTCTCTATACCGTAGGCAAAATGATCGTTTTTGGATCACTTCGAATAGGAGTACTGAAAAAATATATGGTAAATTTTGCCGTACTCTAATGTCAAAATTTGTTTATGTTACGTTTGAAAGGTTGAACGATTTCTTAACTTGTGTTTGTAAACAACTAAGAGATGTGTAAATGAAGATGACTATTTTGGATAACCTCAAAATTATATAGTCTAAATTTTTAACGATTAAATGGTTATTTATACATAATGATGAAAATAGTTGTTCATCACACGGAGCAAAAGTGTCTCCTTGGTACTCGATCGCATTTCCAAGCTCGGCTGCGCCTCGCCTGTAAATTACGATCTCGTACCAAAAAGAGCCACTTTCGCTCCTAGTAATGAAAACTACTATTTTTTAATGTCGGCATGCCATATATCAAATTAAAGATGAGTTTACGAGGATTAGTCATTTAAATAGAAAAAATATGTTTTATGGTTCTCGAGATAAAGGGTATTCCGTGAATACCAAAATTGTTCACGAAAATGGCCGCCATTTTCAAATGAATTAAGATAAATAAATTCAGTTTTCACCAAATTGTTCGTCTTCTTTACAGCTTTAAAACTATGCACAACATGACATATGTTTACATTTTAAAATTCTGAAATATGAACCCATAACCCCCGGTTTTTGGAACACCCTGCATTTTAAAAAGTTTAAAATATTTGTAGTCTGCTCCTAAGGGTCAGTTTAGTGGGGAATGATTTTGTTTAATCTATGGAGAACTACTAGTTTGTTTGCAATCCGTTTGAGACACCTTAGACGAGACACCCCATATATATAAACGTAAATTACATTAATAACACTTGACACTTAAATCAAAATCAGTGACTTTTCAACACATCTATATTCTGCACATTTTTTGGGGTCTGTTCTAATTGACAAACTGGAATAAACAGTTTTTTTTTGTAGGGATACTTTTATTAAAGATTTGAAATCAAGGTATTTAATAAATTTAATAAAATCAGTAAAGTATCAACGTACGCTTTTGAAAGAGGATGCGCCAGTAAATTATACAGCATGTAGCATGGAGGGCGGTGGGCTTAATTACTTGAGGGCCACGGAGATAATAACAAGGCTTTATATTACCTCTATAGAACACTCTGTGGAGCCTTGAATGCCGACATTGTCTACAAACGGCAACAAATATCCAGAGCAATATCCTCTTATTGGTTATAGTCATAATTTTGACATATATATAATCAAATAGTAACTACCTGTTCATATAATTTTCGACTTTACTCAAGTTTAAAATATGTAGTAAATTATCATGATTTGTGAAAAGTTTGTCACTTAAGTGTTACAACCTTATAACTGCATTAAAACAACATTTAGTGGGTTTGATTTTAAGAATACGCGTAAACTGAATATGTATATTTAAGTGCTTTTTAGTGTTTTATAATTTATCAAAATTCAGTGATTAAAAACTATATTCTTACTGGCGAACAAAAACACAGGAAAAAGCACACATTTTTGTAAAAAGCAATTGTTTACAATAATTGTAGTAATATTTTGGAGTAGTTGTACCTAACTGCAATAAAACAGTTTATACTTTTAAATGTTGTGTTTATTTTTTCATGGGATTTAACTGTTATAACATTATTGATCAAGAACAAAAATAGTATATTTCGCAACAAGGGCCAAAAATGAGGTTTTGCAGGCTCGAGATCGTGTTTCAAATTCGAGACGAAGTCGAGAATTTGAAACGATTGAGAGCTGCAAAACCCTTTCGGCCGAGGTGCGAACGCTATTTTTCACCACACTACACAATGAAATATACCCAAAATAATAAAAAAAACTGATTATTATTTGACTCACTTGAAAACAAAACACAGCTATGACAATCATATGATCGCAACTATCCTGTCTTGAATGCCGTATGATTTTGTGATGTTCTGACGTTGTTTCAAGCAGATAAACTATCAGCTGACTTTCGGCCCTAGGGCCCCCAACGTTTTCGGTCCTGTGGCGGCAAACGGTGTGTTTCGGTCCGCGTTTGACGTTTGTAAAACAGGTGATTTCGTCGTAGTGTGGTGAAAAAGTATTTTTAGTGCGCACATTTGTACTTTTGATTTTTACGGCAATGTAATGAGTTTTTATCAGGAGCGAAGCCACGAATAACTAATGTAAACAACAAAGATAGATTTTATAATTCTGTTTTCATTTTTTAGTATTTAACTTTTGTAACGTTTCAAACAATTATAAAACGCAATTAATTTACTTTCAAAACAGTTTAATTTGCCAAATTATTTTAATACAACCAAATTATGTTTGTCCAAACTAAACATATTCAAAGTAATTTTGATTTCAAGCATTCTTGAGTGATAAAAATTAGCAATTGCACATTTTATGTAAATTATTGATTAGGCCCATAGACAACACTTTTGAAACCATCATCTTAGCTATCATGTACCTCATAAGATAACAGGGGCGGCTCCAGGGGGGGGGCCATGGGGGCCATGGCCCCCCCCCCCGAGAGCTCCGAATTTTTTAAAAATTTCAAACAATGTTTTACTATAATTCATTCTTTTGTATATGAAATCATTTTTGACCCAATATCGGAAAAGCCGTTGTGTACAAGATTCTCGAAGACGAAGCTTTTTTATTTCTATATAATTGTTACCTATGTACACTTAATTCAAGCTTAAATTTTTTGTTCAATATTAATAGTAGGAGACATTTTAAGTTGCTAGGTTGGCAGCGCGTTACGATTTGCCGCATAGCCATCTCTATTACTAGAGATGGCCATGTTTGCCGCCATAATTTGGGTTTGGAAAATATTATTTATGACGAAAACAAAACAATATACGTTTATTATGAAATTAGCGCATATTTCCTGTGTGTATGGATTGAAATAATTTTATTATTACCAAGACCAAGTGATTGATCCGTTTGAATACTATCTGGCATTCAATACTTATTCGGACTATACCATATTACTGTAGTCTCAACTAAACGTACAATCATAACAAAGTTGGAGTTCATTTAGCCTGTCTTAGTCCTATTTAAAAAATGAACAAATTATTTAATCATTAAATTAGGGACCGTCCATAAATACTTAACGCCCTTACGGGAGGAAGGGGGGTTTCGTCAGCATTATGTACCGTTACAAAGGAGAGAGGGGGGCTTCAACGCAACGTTAAGCACCTATTAAACCTTAATAATTAATTCCATAAATTATTCCAACAAATTCAAATTATCCTCAAAGTACAAAGTTTTGACTTTTTGTGGGGGGGTGGGGGTGATAGTACAGTGTTACGTAACTTTTGAGGGGGTTTACTGCCAGCGTTACTAGTCCGTTAAAAGGGTGGAGGGGTTTCTGATAATTAAGCCGATTTTAGCGTTACGTAATTTATGAATGGCCCCTTAAGTAAAATTTTTAACAAAGTGTTAATAATCTCATAGTCAGAGGTGTTGATAAACACGTATTTGGGGGGGCAGGTGCGTACCCAAGGGGGGAAATCGGGATATATCCCCCCCCGAAATGTTTGGGTTATGGGAAATTTTTGGGAAGATTAATATCTTGTTCACAATTAAGGTGGTGGTATCACTAAACTTGCTATGAAAGAGAGAACACTACACACTCACTAAACTTTTATAAAGGGGTTTAAATAGTTAAATTATATTATTTTAAAGATAATTGGTTCGGGGATGATATATGTGATTAGGGTATTTTTACTATTGAGGTTATCGTGAGTAATTGGTGGGAGTGGGCCTATAAGAACATAAGGCAAACAAAAACTACTGATGAAAACAGTGGCCATTAATGGTATCCGCGATATTACTACCATACCCATCGTCGTCAGATGTGGCAAAAGTCTCATTAAATCACGTGAAATATTCATGGTAAAAAAATCACGATGTTAAAATGCGGCATACGAATATTGTCGTCTTCTCAGGGCCGTGTCCTTTACGCTATTCGATTGTCGGACGATCTCGTAGCAGCATCGGGGCAGACGAAAATCGTCTGCCTACGTTGCGTGAAAATCAATTCTCACCGTCAAACCTAGGCAGATTTGTGATTAGTATGTCACGATTTTATTTTTTTTATCCGATGCTTAGGCCTACGTGTACAACATAGTATTTGAAAAAATGAAGGAGGCAACCTGTGTATAAAAAATTTAAAAGATCATATCTTTAAAACGGTATAAGCTATTGAAGTGAAATTCGGTATATAGACACACATAAGCTGACGCTAAAAAAATTAAAATACCTAACATGTGTTATGCGGTAAGCATTCGAAAAAATAAAGGGTTGTATTTTAAAAATTTTATATTACGGGAGGTAATTGTCAGATATAAACCAAACTTAGTATATTAGTATGTAACAGCTTATCCTACATATTAAAGCGTGCGCTGCAGGTTGCATTACACAAATAAAGGAGCTAAAATATATATATATAATTTTATATCATGAAAAATAATTAATGGATATCAACTAAACTTAATATGGGTACATGTAACATTAATTTAACTGAGACTTAAAATTTTGAACTTTTAATACTAGTGTAAAAGTGGTGGGATTAACGGTATAAAAGTTATAACATCGAAAAAAAACTTAAAAAATATGTTTGCAAACTCTATTAAGTGAGTATTCAAAATCATGGAATAAAAACACAAACAAAAAAAGTTCAAAAATATTTTTTCAATAAAAGCAACGGTTTAAATGTTATTACACAAAAACTGACAAATTTTATTTTTTACATAATCACTGAACCAGATTTCAACTCCTGGCGACATAGCACGCTTCCGCTTGGAATCGGTTGGTAATACAAGTTGTTGGCCTTGTTGCGTTAGGCAACTTTCAATTCCTACCGACCTCGCTCACTTCCGCTTAGAACCAGTTCGCAATACAACTCCTTAATTGTTTACACACTCAACAACTTTTTAAACCAAGGACTCCGACCCGGATGAACGTTTTTTTAAACCCTTTTGTAATGGAGTTATTACTTCGAAACATGTACTGGATTCATCTATTATTTGAACTGTTGGACGTTGAGGTATGTTAAGCTATTCTACTCTGCCTATAATTTTGTATAATTTAAGTACTCACAAAATAGGGTTTGGAAACTTATAAAGTAAAATATATATATTTTAATTTTTGCGTTATAACTTCCACAACCTTCCATAACGCAAAAAATTAAAATATATATTTTATATGTTTCCAAACCCTATCGTGTGGTACTTTAATAATGCAGAATAATGAGGCGAACAAAAAACTTCGGTAACATTTGTTATTTAACTAACAATGTAAAAGTTATAACACAGAAACCAATTTTATATTTATTTCGCATTTCGCATTTCTGCAACTAAATATTTTTAGAAGTATCAAGGTGATATAATAAAGTAGCATCTTTAAATTACTGTAACTTGTACAAAGTTAAATAAGTGTTAAAACGATATTTTATTGCAAATATTTTAAAACCAAAAGTTTAAAATATTTGATGCAGATCCTATACAACAAATTTTAGTATATCCTCCGGAAAATTATGATTCAAGATAATACTGTTTCTTCTGCATCTACACCAACTTCCAAACAATTACCTACTACAAGTAAATGAAATTTCATCAACTGTTAGTTCTGATGCGCAAGCAGTAATGTTATCATTAATTGGTTTCGACTAAAAATTCAACAACGGAGGAAGAAAGAAATTCGCTACTTTACAACTTGATTTTTGCATATCAGTATATGTTTTTATATACTGATATGTTGTATTTTTTTTTAAATTCAAACGGATGACCTTGAACTTTTAATCGATAATATTATTCGATTATTTTAATCGATAGTATTATTCGATTATTTTATTCGATAGTTTCATTCGAATACTTTACATAAATACGAAACTTTAACGTTGAGAGGCTCAGTTCTGTTTAAGACAAGCTACAACCAACATGTCATCCAAAAGAAATAATCTAACACTTATAACTTATTGTTGCAAAGAAAAATGTTTTAGAATACCTGAAGATCAAGTTGACGGAAAAGCTTGTACAAAATGTAATTCTTTCTGCTATTGTAAGTGTAGTTGCAAAACATATCAAAAGAACCGGTTGGATAAACTAGAAGAATTGCAACATCGATTCGGTCTATTGTGGCAACGATTAAATTCAAAGTGATTAAACAAACACCTGCCATTACCCCCCACCACTACCCCCACTACCATCGGAGGTACCTGCAGCACCGGCTTTGCAATAGTCATTCCTGCTACACCTCTCGTCGAGTAAACAACTCTAGTCATGTCTCTCAACATTCGCGGGATTCACTACAACACTATCAATCTTACAACCTACAAGGATTTGGAAATTTTTTAGTGAAGAACTAAAACAACTTATAACCACTGGGTTTGGTTTATCTTTAGAACTTTATGCAACAAACAATCAAAACGAAAAAATGTGTTTTTGCCAACTTACAACAACAAGAAGAATAAAAATAAACAAGAAATTTCAGCACCGACAACAACTTACTTTTCAAATTTGGGAGCAAACTTTACTAACTTGTAAAATAATACTTTTGTAAAAAAAACAAATAAATAAAAAAAGAAAATATCTTGCATTTTCGGATTTTCCGAAAATGCAAGATCTTTTTTAAAAACATCCCCAAAAGACCTTGACACACTTCCGGCCATTTAAAATTTAAATACCCAGCACAGCAGGGCATTTAAACTTTAAATACCCACCCATACACGTCACAGCTGATGACGTCACAGCTGATGACGTCACTTCCGGTCACGTGACCGGAAGTAGCTGTCAAAAAATTGACTGCCTGTCAAAGTTTGATTGGGCCAGAAACGCCACATCGCCACTACTAGCGTATATCAAAAAATTTAAATGGCAGCATATATCTAAAAGCACATCATTTTACAAGTCTTGCAAAGACCAACTACATTTCAACTCAAACCGACCTCCTATCTTTAGTGGTTTTGTAATTAATTATAAGTAAAAAACTCTATTTTACTATATAGGCCTAAAGCCCATGTTAAATGTACAGTACTTAGATTTAATGGATGTAAATTTAAATGCATTTAATATGGTCTTTAAACGATAAAATGGAGTTTTTGGCTTATAACTACAAAACCACTAAAGATAGGAGCTAGGTTTATGTCGAAAAGTTGTTTGTTTTTGCAAGGCCCGTAAAATTATGTGCTATTTGCCATAAGCTGCCTTTTATATTTTTTGGTTTTTCAGGTTTACCTAAATTATAACAAAATATAATTTACTGTCAAAAGCTTTTTTCATCATACTGTCCCGAAAACAGCCGTTTTTAGTTCTCTATACCGTAGGCAAAATGATCGTTTTTGGATCACTTCGAATAGGAGTACTGAAAAAATATATGGTAAATTTTGCCGTACTCTAATGTCAAAATTTGTTTATGTTACGTTTGAAAGGTTGAACGATTTCTTAACTTGTGTTTGTAAACAACTAAGAGATGTGTAAATGAAGATGACTATTTTGGATAACCTCAAAATTATATAGTCTAAATTTTTAACGATTAAATGGTTATTTATACATAATGATGAAAATAGTTGTTCATCACACGGAGCAAAAGTGTCTCCTTGGTACTCGATCGCATTTCCAAGCTCGGCTGCGCCTCGCCTGTAAATTACGATCTCGTACCAAAAAGAGCCACTTTCGCTCCTAGTAATGAAAACTACTATTTTTTAATGTCGGCATGCCATATATCAAATTAAAGATGAGTTTACGAGGATTAGTCATTTAAATAGAAAAAATATGTTTTATGGTTCTCGAGATAAAGGGTATTCCGTGAATACCAAAATTGTTCACGAAAATGGCCGCCATTTTCAAATGAATTAAGATAAATAAATTCAGTTTTCACCAAATTGTTCGTCTTCTTTACAGCTTTAAAACTATGCACAACATGACATATGTTTACATTTTAAAATTCTGAAATATGAACCCATAACCCCCGGTTTTTGGAACACCCTGCATTTTAAAAAGTTTAAAATATTTGTAGTCTGCTCCTAAGGGTCAGTTTAGTGGGGAATGATTTTGTTTAATCTATGGAGAACTACTAGTTTGTTTGCAATCCGTTTGAGACACCTTAGACGAGACACCCCATATATATAAACGTAAATTACATTAATAACACTTGACACTTAAATCAAAATCAGTGACTTTTCAACACATCTATATTCTGCACATTTTTTGGGGTCTGTTCTAATTGACAAACTGGAATAAACAGTTTTTTTTTGTAGGGATACTTTTATTAAAGATTTGAAATCAAGGTATTTAATAAATTTAATAAAATCAGTAAAGTATCAACGTACGCTTTTGAAAGAGGATGCGCCAGTAAATTATACAGCATGTAGCATGGAGGGCGGTGGGCTTAATTACTTGAGGGCCACGGAGATAATAACAAGGCTTTATATTACCTCTATAGAACACTCTGTGGAGCCTTGAATGCCGACATTGTCTACAAACGGCAACAAATATCCAGAGCAATATCCTCTTATTGGTTATAGTCATAATTTTGACATATATATAATCAAATAGTAACTACCTGTTCATATAATTTTCGACTTTACTCAAGTTTAAAATATGTAGTAAATTATCATGATTTGTGAAAAGTTTGTCACTTAAGTGTTACAACCTTATAACTGCATTAAAACAACATTTAGTGGGTTTGATTTTAAGAATACGCGTAAACTGAATATGTATATTTAAGTGCTTTTTAGTGTTTTATAATTTATCAAAATTCAGTGATTAAAAACTATATTCTTACTGGCGAACAAAAACACAGGAAAAAGCACACATTTTTGTAAAAAGCAATTGTTTACAATAATTGTAGTAATATTTTGGAGTAGTTGTACCTAACTGCAATAAAACAGTTTATACTTTTAAATGTTGTGTTTATTTTTTCATGGGATTTAACTGTTATAACATTATTGATCAAGAACAAAAATAGTATATTTCGCAACAAGGGCCAAAAATGAGGTTTTGCAGGCTCGAGATCGTGTTTCAAATTCGAGACGAAGTCGAGAATTTGAAACGATTGAGAGCTGCAAAACCCTTTCGGCCGAGGTGCGAACGCTATTTTTCACCACACTACACAATGAAATATACCCAAAATAATAAAAAAAACTGATTATTATTTGACTCACTTGAAAACAAAACACAGCTATGACAATCATATGATCGCAACTATCCTGTCTTGAATGCCGTATGATTTTGTGATGTTCTGACGTTGTTTCAAGCAGATAAACTATCAGCTGACTTTCGGCCCTAGGGCCCCCAACGTTTTCGGTCCTGTGGCGGCAAACGGTGTGTTTCGGTCCGCGTTTGACGTTTGTAAAACAGGTGATTTCGTCGTAGTGTGGTGAAAAAGTATTTTTAGTGCGCACATTTGTACTTTTGATTTTTACGGCAATGTAATGAGTTTTTATCAGGAGCGAAGCCACGAATAACTAATGTAAACAACAAAGATAGATTTTATAATTCTGTTTTCATTTTTTAGTATTTAACTTTTGTAACGTTTCAAACAATTATAAAACGCAATTAATTTACTTTCAAAACAGTTTAATTTGCCAAATTATTTTAATACAACCAAATTATGTTTGTCCAAACTAAACATATTCAAAGTAATTTTGATTTCAAGCATTCTTGAGTGATAAAAATTAGCAATTGCACATTTTATGTAAATTATTGATTAGGCCCATAGACAACACTTTTGAAACCATCATCTTAGCTATCATGTACCTCATAAGATAACAGGGGCGGCTCCAGGGGGGGGGCCATGGGGGCCATGGCCCCCCCCCCCGAGAGCTCCGAATTTTTTAAAAATTTCAAACAATGTTTTACTATAATTCATTCTTTTGTATATGAAATCATTTTTGACCCAATATCGGAAAAGCCGTTGTGTACAAGATTCTCGAAGACGAAGCTTTTTTATTTCTATATAATTGTTACCTATGTACACTTAATTCAAGCTTAAATTTTTTGTTCAATATTAATAGTAGGAGACATTTTAAGTTGCTAGGTTGGCAGCGCGTTACGATTTGCCGCATAGCCATCTCTATTACTAGAGATGGCCATGTTTGCCGCCATAATTTGGGTTTGGAAAATATTATTTATGACGAAAACAAAACAATATACGTTTATTATGAAATTAGCGCATATTTCCTGTGTGTATGGATTGAAATAATTTTATTATTACCAAGACCAAGTGATTGATCCGTTTGAATACTATCTGGCATTCAATACTTATTCGGACTATACCATATTACTGTAGTCTCAACTAAACGTACAATCATAACAAAGTTGGAGTTCATTTAGCCTGTCTTAGTCCTATTTAAAAAATGAACAAATTATTTAATCATTAAATTAGGGACCGTCCATAAATACTTAACGCCCTTACGGGAGGAAGGGGGGTTACTAGCGCTTAGGATGATTACAAAACAAACCAGTTAATACAACTCAATCAAAATATTTTGTGTGGTCTTAGTTCTGCAGTGAAACCGCGAGATCCGCTAGTTTCTCGAGCCCAACTACATCATACGCTTGAACCAGCAACCTTCAGGCTATGAGGTGAGCAGTGAACAGTTTGTCCACTCAGCTCTCTAGTCAATTTGAGTTGTCAAGATTTTTTTTCTAGACGAGAGCCAGGCTTCGAAGTTTTCATGGACATGCACTGCAGCTTAAATAGCTATGCACCCTCGAGGTTACGGCATTATCACATAGCAAATTGCCATTGGTGATTGGCGGGTTTTTAACACGGATCTTGGGAGCCGAAGTCCCATGTTCTACTTCTACGCCAGGCCGCTCCTGAGTTAGGACGAGCTGATTCCCAATTGTTGAGAACAGTCAAATCGCGCACCATTCGACTTGTTTATCTGTTTACTCTGGGAGAATTGACTGTTGTGTACTAACTTGCCTTCCTTCTAATACTTCTACTCTATAAACCTAAACCAATCTTAAAATAATTCAAGAACCGATTTGGTGAGAGTTGATTGTGTAATTGAGGTTCATTTTCACCAAAATATTATTTTTAACAAAAAAGAATATTAATTGTTAGCCAGTCGGCATTTTTTCCTTATATTTAAATCTTGGACTGGGCCACTGCAAGTCAAGTATAGTATCAAGGCGAAATGCAACATCCAAAGCTCAGGTTACATATATACAGTTCAAGTTCATGTGAATTGCCAATATTTTTTAAAATTTATTTAAAGTATTTCTAAGCAAAATCTTGTTATCATTTTTTGTAGCTGGTTTTAAACTATATAATAATATTATATCTACACCTATTCTTTTCATTTACTTTTAAATTAACTGAATTTTTAATATAGTATGTACATTCTGCAAAATCTTGATCAATGAACTATTCAAAATAAACACAAATGGAATATTCATCACCTGAAAATGTAATCATATGTTCAGAATTGTATTTTTAAAATCTCTTAAATCAGGGAAGCTGTACTTTTGGAGGGAAAATTAAAAATAATATTGGACAACGTACTGTGTTTAGCACATCCAATACTATCCAATTTCTAAGCAACGGATTGACGTAGAATTATAATTCAAAATGCTAAATTGTTTGTTTTTTTAAGCTGAATTCAATTTTAACAATTAAGTTTAAATAAAATTAATAAAAAGGTGTTAAATCTTGAAAATAAATTTTATTTTGTGAAAAAAACCTTCTTAGAGTAAACCAATCTTGCTGGTTTTCGAACTCGAAGTCATGAATGACGCTTTACACGTTTGTTCCAAATTTCATCAAGATCGGACCTTTTTTACAAAAGTTATCGCGCCTACGGACAGGTATATATATATATATATATATATATATATACATATATATGAAAATGAACGAACGGTGTTTTTGGGGTCTAGGGACCTCAAAATGAAAAGTTACGGTGGTCCCGCGCTTAAGTCTCACCGTGCCGCCTACGGTAATAGCTACTTCCCTATAGGGGGAAATTCGCTAAAATTACACGTTCTTAACCTTAGGAAACAATAATGTTTTTCTATTTTATTTCAAAGTAAAAACTATATTTCATATTCTCATTTATTGGCGCCTCGGACCTTCTGGACCTAAAGTATCTGGATCCTAGATTATCCGAGCGAGGTTGATGAATAGAATTAGAAAATGCAGGTTCTAGAACGCGACCAAAATACTATGTTGTACACGTAGGCCTAAGCATCGGATAAAAAAAATAAAATCGTGACATACTAATCACAAATCTGCCTAGGTTTGACGGTGAGAATTGATTTTCACGCAACGTAGGCAGACGATTTTCGTCTGCCCCGATGCTGCTACGAGATCGTCCGACAATCGAATAGCGTAAAGGACACGGCCCTGAGAAGACGACAATATTCGTATGCCGCATTTTAACATCGTGATTTTTTTACCATGAATATTTCACGTGATTTAATGAGACTTTTGCCACATCTGACGACGATGGGTATGGTAGTAATATCGCGGATACCATTAATGGCCACTGTTTTCATCAGTAGTTTTTGTTTGCCTTATGTTCTTATAGGCCCACTCCCACCAATTACTCACGATAACCTCAATAGTAAAAATACCCTAATCACATATATCATCCCCGAACCAATTATCTTTAAAATAATATAATTTAACTATTTAAACCCCTTTATAAAAGTTTAGTGAGTGTGTAGTGTTCTCTCTTTCATAGCAAGTTTAGTGATACCACCACCTTAATTGTGAACAAGATATTAATCTTCCCAAAAATTTCCCATAACCCAAACATTTCGGGGGGGGATATATCCCGATTTCCCCCCTTGGGTACGCACCTGCCCCCCCAAATACGTGTTTATCAACACCTCTGACTATGAGATTATTAACACTTTGTTAAAAATTTTACTTAAGGGGCCATTCATAAATTACGTAACGCTAAAATCGGCTTAATTATCAGAAACCCCTCCACCCTTTTAACGGACTAGTAACGCTGGCAGTAAACCCCCTCAAAAGTTACGTAACACTGTACTATCACCCCCACCCCCCCACAAAAAGTCAAAACTTTGTACTTTGAGGATAATTTGAATTTGTTGGAATAATTTATGGAATTAATTATTAAGGTTTAATAGGTGCTTAACGTTGCGTTGAAGCCCCCCTCTCTCCTTTGTAACGGTACATAATGCTGACGAAACCCCCCTTCCTCCCGTAAGGGCGTTAAGTATTTATGGACGGTCCCTAATTTAATGATTAAATAATTTGTTCATTTTTTAAATAGGACTAAGACAGGCTAAATGAACTCCAACTTTGTTATGATTGTACGTTTAGTTGAGACTACAGTAATATGGTATAGTCCGAATAAGTATTGAATGCCAGATAGTATTCAAACGGATCAATCACTTGGTCTTGGTAATAATAAAATTATTTCAATCCATACACACAGGAAATATGCGCTAATTTCATAATAAACGTATATTGTTTTGTTTTCGTCATAAATAATATTTTCCAAACCCAAATTATGGCGGCAAACATGGCCATCTCTAGTAATAGAGATGGCTATGCGGCAAATCGTAACGCGCTGCCAACCTAGCAACTTAAAATGTCTCCTACTATTAATATTGAACAAAAAATTTAAGCTTGAATTAAGTGTACATAGGTAACAATTATATAGAAATAAAAAAGCTTCGTCTTCGAGAATCTTGTACACAACGGCTTTTCCGATATTGGGTCAAAAATGATTTCATATACAAAAGAATGAATTATAGTAAAACATTGTTTGAAATTTTTAAAAAATTCGGAGCTCTCGGGGGGGGGGGGGCCATGGCCCCCATGGCCCCCCCCCTGGAGCCGCCCCTGTTATCTTATGAGGTACATGATAGCTAAGATGATGGTTTCAAAAGTGTTGTCTATGGGCCTAATCAATAATTTACATAAAATGTGCAATTGCTAATTTTTATCACTCAAGAATGCTTGAAATCAAAATTACTTTGAATATGTTTAGTTTGGACAAACATAATTTGGTTGTATTAAAATAATTTGGCAAATTAAACTGTTTTGAAAGTAAATTAATTGCGTTTTATAATTGTTTGAAACGTTACAAAAGTTAAATACTAAAAAATGAAAACAGAATTATAAAATCTATCTTTGTTGTTTACATTAGTTATTCGTGGCTTCGCTCCTGATAAAAACTCATTACATTGCCGTAAAAATCAAAAGTACAAATGTGCGCACTAAAAATACTTTTTCACCACACTACGACGAAATCACCTGTTTTACAAACGTCAAACGCGGACCGAAACACACCGTTTGCCGCCACAGGACCGAAAACGTTGGGGGCCCTAGGGCCGAAAGTCAGCTGATAGTTTATCTGCTTGAAACAACGTCAGAACATCACAAAATCATACGGCATTCAAGACAGGATAGTTGCGATCATATGATTGTCATAGCTGTGTTTTGTTTTCAAGTGAGTCAAATAATAATCAGTTTTTTTTATTATTTTGGGTATATTTCATTGTGTAGTGTGGTGAAAAATAGCGTTCGCACCTCGGCCGAAAGGGTTTTGCAGCTCTCAATCGTTTCAAATTCTCGACTTCGTCTCGAATTTGAAACACGATCTCGAGCCTGCAAAACCTCATTTTTGGCCCTTGTTGCGAAATATACTATTTTTGTTCTTGATCAATAATGTTATAACAGTTAAATCCCATGAAAAAATAAACACAACATTTAAAAGTATAAACTGTTTTATTGCAGTTAGGTACAACTACTCCAAAATATTACTACAATTATTGTAAACAATTGCTTTTTACAAAAATGTGTGCTTTTTCCTGTGTTTTTGTTCGCCAGTAAGAATATAGTTTTTAATCACTGAATTTTGATAAATTATAAAACACTAAAAAGCACTTAAATATACATATTCAGTTTACGCGTATTCTTAAAATCAAACCCACTAAATGTTGTTTTAATGCAGTTATAAGGTTGTAACACTTAAGTGACAAACTTTTCACAAATCATGATAATTTACTACATATTTTAAACTTGAGTAAAGTCGAAAATTATATGAACAGGTAGTTACTATTTGATTATATATATGTCAAAATTATGACTATAACCAATAAGAGGATATTGCTCTGGATATTTGTTGCCGTTTGTAGACAATGTCGGCATTCAAGGCTCCACAGAGTGTTCTATAGAGGTAATATAAAGCCTTGTTATTATCTCCGTGGCCCTCAAGTAATTAAGCCCACCGCCCTCCATGCTACATGCTGTATAATTTACTGGCGCATCCTCTTTCAAAAGCGTACGTTGATACTTTACTGATTTTATTAAATTTATTAAATACCTTGATTTCAAATCTTTAATAAAAGTATCCCTACAAAAAAAAACTGTTTATTCCAGTTTGTCAATTAGAACAGACCCCAAAAAATGTGCAGAATATAGATGTGTTGAAAAGTCACTGATTTTGATTTAAGTGTCAAGTGTTATTAATGTAATTTACGTTTATATATATGGGGTGTCTCGTCTAAGGTGTCTCAAACGGATTGCAAACAAACTAGTAGTTCTCCATAGATTAAACAAAATCATTCCCCACTAAACTGACCCTTAGGAGCAGACTACAAATATTTTAAACTTTTTAAAATGCAGGGTGTTCCAAAAACCGGGGGTTATGGGTTCATATTTCAGAATTTTAAAATGTAAACATATGTCATGTTGTGCATAGTTTTAAAGCTGTAAAGAAGACGAACAATTTGGTGAAAACTGAATTTATTTATCTTAATTCATTTGAAAATGGCGGCCATTTTCGTGAACAATTTTGGTATTCACGGAATACCCTTTATCTCGAGAACCATAAAACATATTTTTTCTATTTAAATGACTAATCCTCGTAAACTCATCTTTAATTTGATATATGGCATGCCGACATTAAAAAATAGTAGTTTTCATTACTAGGAGCGAAAGTGGCTCTTTTTGGTACGAGATCGTAATTTACAGGCGAGGCGCAGC
Organism: Flexamia atlantica; assembly: GCA_035578135.1. Taxonomy (NCBI): domain Eukaryota; kingdom Metazoa; phylum Arthropoda; class Insecta; order Hemiptera; family Cicadellidae; genus Flexamia; species Flexamia atlantica. The sequence goes on along the minus strand of JAQJVK010000023.1, from coordinate 1,975,012 downwards.
CGAGCTTGGAAATGCGATCGAGTACCAAGGAGACACTTTTGCTCCGTGTGATGAACAACTATTTTCATCATTATGTATAAATAACCATTTAATCGTTAAAAATTTAGACTATATAATTTTGAGGTTATCCAAAATAGTCATCTTCATTTACACATCTCTTAGTTGTTTACAAACACAAGTTAAGAAATCGTTCAACCTTTCAAACGTAACATAAACAAATTTTGACATTAGAGTACGGCAAAATTTACCATATATTTTTTCAGTACTCCTATTCGAAGTGATCCAAAAACGATCATTTTGCCTACGGTATAGAGAACTAAAAACGGCTGTTTTCGGGACAGTATGATGAAAAAAGCTTTTGACAGTAAATTATATTTTGTTATAATTTAGGTAAACCTGAAAAACCAAAAAATATAAAAGGCAGCTTATGGCAAATAGCACATAATTTTACGGGCCTTGCAAAAACAAACAACTTTTCGACATAAACCTAGCTCCTATCTTTAGTGGTTTTGTAGTTATAAGCCAAAAACTCCATTTTATCGTTTAAAGACCATATTAAATGCATTTAAATTTACATCCATTAAATCTAAGTACTGTACATTTAACATGGGCTTTAGGCCTATATAGTAAAATAGAGTTTTTTACTTATAATTAATTACAAAACCACTAAAGATAGGAGGTCGGTTTGAGTTGAAATGTAGTTGGTCTTTGCAAGACTTGTAAAATGATGTGCTTTTAGATATATGCTGCCATTTAAATTTTTTGATATACGCTAGTAGTGGCGATGTGGCGTTTCTGGCCCAATCAAACTTTGACAGGCAGTCAATTTTTTGACAGCTACAGTCCATAAATACTTAACGCCCTTACGGGAGGAAGGGGGGTTTCGTCAGCATTATGTACCGTTACAAAGGAGAGAGGGGGGCTTCAACGCAACGTTAAGCACCTATTAAACCTTAATAATTAATTCCATAAATTATTCCAACAAATTCAAATTATCCTCAAAGTACAAAGTTTTGACTTTTTGTGGGGGGGTGGGGGTGATAGTACAGTGTTACGTAACTTTTGAGGGGGTTTACTGCCAGCGTTACTAGTCCGTTAAAAGGGTGGAGGGGTTTCTGATAATTAAGCCGATTTTAGCGTTACGTAATTTATGAATGGCCCCTTAAGTAAAATTTTTAACAAAGTGTTAATAATCTCATAGTCAGAGGTGTTGATAAACACGTATTTGGGGGGGCAGGTGCGTACCCAAGGGGGGAAATCGGGATATATCCCCCCCCGAAATGTTTGGGTTATGGGAAATTTTTGGGAAGATTAATATCTTGTTCACAATTAAGGTGGTGGTATCACTAAACTTGCTATGAAAGAGAGAACACTACACACTCACTAAACTTTTATAAAGGGGTTTAAATAGTTAAATTATATTATTTTAAAGATAATTGGTTCGGGGATGATATATGTGATTAGGGTATTTTTACTATTGAGGTTATCGTGAGTAATTGGTGGGAGTGGGCCTATAAGAACATAAGGCAAACAAAAACTACTGATGAAAACAGTGGCCATTAATGGTATCCGCGATATTACTACCATACCCATCGTCGTCAGATGTGGCAAAAGTCTCATTAAATCACGTGAAATATTCATGGTAAAAAAATCACGATGTTAAAATGCGGCATACGAATATTGTCGTCTTCTCAGGGCCGTGTCCTTTACGCTATTCGATTGTCGGACGATCTCGTAGCAGCATCGGGGCAGACGAAAATCGTCTGCCTACGTTGCGTGAAAATCAATTCTCACCGTCAAACCTAGGCAGATTTGTGATTAGTATGTCACGATTTTATTTTTTTTATCCGATGCTTAGGCCTACGTGTACAACATAGTATTTTGGTCGCGTTCTAGAACCTGCATTTTCTAATTCTATTCATCAACCTCGCTCGGATAATCTAGGATCCAGATACTTTAGGTCCAGAAGGTCCGAGGCGCCAATAAATGAGAATATGAAATATAGTTTTTACTTTGAAATAAAATAGAAAAACATTATTGTTTCCTAAGGTTAAGAACGTGTAATTTTAGCGAATTTCCCCCTATAGGGAAGTAGCTATTACCGTAGGCGGCACGGTGAGACTTAAGCGCGGGACCACCGTAACTTTTCATTTTGAGGTCCCTAGACCCCAAAAACACCGTTCGTTCATTTTCATATATATGTATATATATATATATATATATATATATATACCTGTCCGTAGGCGCGATAACTTTTGTAAAAAAGGTCCGATCTTGATGAAATTTGGAACAAACGTGTAAAGCGTCATTCATGACTTCGAGTTCGAAAACCAGCAAGATTGGTTTACTCTAAGAAGGTTTTTTTCACAAAATAAAATTTATTTTCAAGATTTAACACCTTTTTATTAATTTAAAAAAAAAAAAAAAAAAAAAATTTTTTTTAATTGTTAAAATTGAATTCAGCTTAAAAAAACAAACAATTTAGCATTTTGAATTATTATTCTACGTCAATCCGTTGCTTAGAAATTGGATAGTATTGGATGTGCTAAACACAGTACGTTGTCCAATATTATTTTTAATTTTCCCTCCAAAAGTACAGCTTCCCTGATTTAAGAGATTTTAAAAATACAATTCTGAACATATGATTACATTTTCAGGTGATGAATATTCCATTTGTGTTTATTTTGAATAGTTCATTGATCAAGATTTTGCAGAATGTACATACTATATTAAAAATTCAGTTAATTTAAAAGTAAATGAAAAGAATAGGTGTAGATATAATATTATTATATAGTTTAAAACCAGCTACAAAAAATGATAACAAGATTTTGCTTAGAAATACTTTAAATAAATTTTAAAAAATATTGGCAATTCACATGAACTTGAACTGTATATATGTAACCTGAGCTTTGGATGTTGCATTTCGCCTTGATACTATACTTGACTTGCAGTGGCCCAGTCCAAGATTTAAATATAAGGAAAAAATGCCGACTGGCTAACAATTAATATTCTTTTTTGTTAAAAATAATATTTTGGTGAAAATGAACCTCAATTACACAATCAACTCTCACCAAATCGGTTCTTGAATTATTTTAAGATTGGTTTAGGTTTATAGAGTAGAAGTATTAGAAGGAAGGCAAGTTAGTACACAACAGTCAATTCTCCCAGAGTAAACAGATAAACAAGTCGAATGGTGCGCGATTTGACTGTTCTCAACAATTGGGAATCAGCTCGTCCTAACTCAGGAGCGGCCTGGCGTAGAAGTAGAACATGGGACTTCGGCTCCCAAGATCCGTGTTAAAAACCCGCCAATCACCAATGGCAATTTGCTATGTGATAATGCCGTAACCTCGAGGGTGCATAGCTATTTAAGCTGCAGTGCATGTCCATGAAAACTTCGAAGCCTGGCTCTCGTCTAGAAAAAAAATCTTGACAACTCAAATTGACTAGAGAGCTGAGTGGACAAACTGTTCACTGCTCACCTCATAGCCTGAAGGTTGCTGGTTCAAGCGTATGATGTAGTTGGGCTCGAGAAACTAGCGGATCTCGCGGTTTCACTGCAGAACTAAGACCACACAAAATATTTTGATTGAGTTGTATTAACTGGTTTGTTTTGTAATCATCCTAAGCGCTAGTAATCATCCTAAGCGCTAGTAATGAGCGCACCGAATCGCACCGAGCCCTAGTAATCGGCCGAACTAGGTGAGGCTTATACATCCATTTCCCTCAGGTAATAATTTATATCAAATAGGAATCTAAATTACTATGATGAAAACTATTTAATTTAAATTTGTTTAATGTAATCCTAAATTATCATCCGATTATACATTATCTCAGAAACTTAATAATCCTAAAATTACCTCTATCACACGAGATCAGTTTATAGGCTAAATCAAATTAAATTTGTATTAGGCCCTACCTTCACATGTCAAAGTTTACCCAATGGACCTCTTCAGTTCGATATCCGAGCGTACAGGTTACAATGTTTCGGTGAATCATTAGGTTTAGGCAAGGCCTCACTAAAAGAACAGACCTTGCTGAAGGACACACTACAAATGCAGGCCATGCTGCATGATTTATTATGTCAAACAAGTAGGCGGTCTGAAAGTCTGGCTCAGGACTCACAGCTGTGCTGATCATCAATTCATTTGAAGTCAAAACAAGAAAACGTAAACAAACAAGTAATTTTGACGTTTAGTGATGAAATGTAAACAGAAAAAACGTAAACAAACACGGGATATTTGACATTTAGCAATAAAATGTAAACATAGAATGTTAGTTCCCTGCCTACTTGTGTAACGTGGTGCAGCGCTGGGATCACTGCAGCATGGCCTGTATTTTTAGTGGGGCCTTGGATCGCTGTAGCATGGCCTGTCTTTTCAGTGGGGCCTTGCCTTGCTTCAGAATTCTTGATGTCAAAACAGGAGGCCAGCTGAGAGTCTTGCTCAGAAATCACAGCTGTGCAGCTCATCAGTTTCTCTCAAAACAAAACGTGAAAATTTAAATAAACAAATAGTATTTGACAGTCAGTGATAAAATGTATACAAAGGAAGTACATTAATTAAACAAGGAATATTAATTTAACATTTAGTAATATGAATAAACATAGGTTCTTAGTTCCCAGCGTACGGTACTGATGTGAGATGTCGCAGCGCTGGGACTGCTGTAGCATGGACTGTTTTTTAGTGCAGCCTTGGGCTAGATCACTATTCTTTATCTATAGGCCTAAAGGTTAACTCAAATATTTCAATTAAGTTATCGGTAGACTATCTAGATATAGAACTATGATCTTGAATTTAGCACGAATCACCTCTGTTTGACGAATTAATTCAAGAATGTCCTAAATGACTTGAGCTGTTTTAGTTTTAATCAAACTACATGCAACTCGGAGAAAAATTGTAGTCTCCATGATTTTAGCGAATTTCCCCTATAGGGAAGTAGCTATTACCGTAGGCGGCATGGTGAGACTTAAGCCGGAGACCATGTTATTTTTTTCATTTTGAGGTCCCTAGACCCCAAAAACACCGTTCGTTCATTTTCATAAATATGTATATATATATATATATATATATATATATATACCTGTCCGTAGGCGCGATAACTTTAGTAAAAAAGGCCCGATCGCGATGAAATTTGGAACAAACGTGTAAAGAGACATTCATGACTTTGAGTTCGAAAACCAGCACGATAGGTTTATTATAAAAAGGTTTTTTTGGCAAAATAAAATTTATTTTCAAGATTTAACATATTTTTAATAATTTTATGTAAATTTAATGGTTAAAATTAAATTCAGCTTAAAAAATAAACAATTTTGCATTTTGAATTATTATTCTACGTCAATCCGTTGCTCGGATATTGGATGTGCTAAACACAGTACGTTGTCCAGTATTATTTATAATTTTACCCTCCAAAACTTAAGATTAACCTGATTTAAGGAGACTTTTTAAACACAACTCTGAACATATGATTAAATTTAAATTGTCAGGTGAATATTCCAGTTGTGTTTATTTTGAATACCCACGAGTTCATTGATCAAGATTTAGTAGGACGTATATACTATATTAATTAAATAAGTATTTTAAAATGCAGTAGCAAAAGAATAGGTTAAAATATAATTTACATTTACCAATGTAATCCCTTTGTTAATTATCCTCATCTATAAAGCTCATGAATGATTAAATATACTTTTTTAGTCCATTAATTTTACAACATATTCAAAACAATATTTTTTATTACACATATTAAGTATGCTCACAGATAATACCCTGCTACTCGAGTAGCGACTTTAAACTAAATTAATGTAGCCTAATTTTGATTATTCAAACACATCCATTTAGGCATAGTTGATTGTCCCTGATGCACTAAGAGCCCCGATTACATTCAGAGACAACTATACTAGGCAGGGCTTAATTTCTAAAGAAAAAAGTACCGGAGCTATGGCACACCGAGTGGATTTTTATGGAACCCCCCCCCCCCCCCAGCATAGGGTGGTCCAGGGGCCCTCCCCCAGAAAATGTTAAAAATTGTGATTAAATTTGGTGCTTTTTTTATTTCATGTTTATGACCACTGTGTAACATTTAGGCCATGTTCATTTTTGCGTTAGCTATGTTTCGAACTATGTAAAGGAAAATAGAGTTGTAAAGTTGACTTAGGTAATTCCCAAATTAGAAAGAGTTGTATACCTACTTTAAAAGAAATCGTTTTATTTAAGATACCGGAGCACACTGAAGCGCACGCTCAAATATTTCTCAGTTCACCAGACCGGCTTCGGACCTTTTTTTTCCTTGCCACGTAATTTATTAATACTGTTTATAAAACGATTTCTTTTAAAGTAGGTATACAACTCTTTCTAATAAAACTCCGGTATCTTAAAAAGTACTAAAGCTGCGCTCCGGTCTGCTCCGGCTGAAATTAACCCCTGATACTAGGCAACATGATTTGTGATCCTCAAAATTACTTAAACAGCTGATTTCCAATATAAGGTAAATAGTGAATCAGCAGTTTAAATAATTTAGAGGATCGCAATTTCAAGAGGCCTATTATATTATATTCTTTAACAACAGCCTATAGGAAAACTAAATTTTTCCATATCCCTCTTTATATTACAGGCAATTTTTACCATCAACAGTTTGCACAATTTACCTCTGGATAATGCTACTATGATTTTTTTCAACAATGATAATTAATAGTAAAACACAACATTGTACAAGCAGTGGGGTTATGGAACATTGATTTCAGAAAAGTACCCCTCTTCCCCCTCGCCTTACAAACAGCTAAATCAGCCATAGGTAGCCAGATGTAATGCAAAAACTATACCTCAAAATTATTTTTAACTTTGACTTTAATACTAAAAGGAGACTGCTCATACAGATGTTTTAGAACCAGAAACTGAGCACTCATGAAATTAGTTTGGCACTCGTCACTAGAGATTTCGCCAGTAGTGTGATTTCACGCTAAAGACTTTTATCCCTGAAATGGACCATTTTTTTCTTTTATCAGGCTAAAATATGGTACAGGGTTACAAAAGGGATTATATTTTTACCTACTTCGCTGCGGTAGAATTATACCCTGATCTTTATTCCAGTGCGTCAAGAGTAACAGATTACATGTGGCAAAGCCAACATTTCCCGTGCGATATATCAGCTGAGGGTGAAGCTCTTGCACTCTAGTTACCATCACAGAAACTAAGACGACCTTGTTATCATTCTGCAGATCAGGATTCGTTTCTGAAGTGACCCAACGAAGAAATAAAAAAAAACTAATAACCATATTTGATTGTACAGGTTATAAAAATTTACAAATTCAATAGTAAATTATACTAGGAATGCTAATAACATATTTATATGACAAAATGATTTTTAAAAATGTGTATATTTCGTGTTATGGAATAATAACAATAAAAAACTAAATTTAATGTTCCATAAATAACTATAGAGCAGCATGAGTAACTGGTTACTCATGTAGAGTTAAGAATAAGATTGTATTCTTTGAAAAATTATGAACTCGGGGATATAAAACTCATAGCGATCGCATTACAACTGGCCAAAATACGCAAAACGCACCCGGGACTGATCGTTGATTACAGCCGCTGCACTCTGGGCAATGGCTGGCACGAGTAACCGGTTGTTTGTGACATAGGGAAGGAGTTAAAACATCAAAACTAGGAGTGAAAAAGAGAGAGGCCTAACAAAATTCTACAGCTACCAGAATGTGCTAATTTTTGTAACATGTGATCAAATGTTTTGGATTGAAAATTTAACATTACCTGGACTATCTATTTTTTTATCAATATATTTATTCAATATTTAATTTACAATATGATATAAAAGTGTAGTTCTTGTAGCAGCGGTTAGATGAAAAACACTTTGTTTTCGAAGACAATTTCGTCTCAATTTGTTAAAAAGTTTTAAGTTTTTAAGTTAGAAATAAATACCGTAATCGAATTGAGCAAGGATGCATTTAAATATAAGTACTTGTGAGATTTACATTATTGGTAAACATTTCCTCATTGTGTAGTTATATTTAAATTGTTATAAATAAGCAATGAAGCCTAATTTATTAAAATTTAAAAATCTGATTTTTATCTATCACTTGATTTTAAGAAAAATTCACCAACTAAGTTTGGCCTACTTGTGGTGAATAACATCCATGTAATGTCTGAAAGGTAAAATTTAACTTGATAGGCCTAATTCAATACAATCAAGTGATACTATTGAACAAGTTCAGCCCGACGTGGTGGTAAACGTCAGAATTTTTGAACTGAATAAAAGTACGTTGCAATATAGGCCTACAGTAAGGCGAAACGAACTTAAGTCATAATTTTAATAAAATCTTTAAAATTTCTGTTGATTTTATCTCTTTTAATACTACCTAAAGTAGCTAATTTTAGAGAAACTCATAAATTTTGATAGTATATTACCGGTGGCACACGTTGTCGGTGGGCGTACTGAAATCACCATGGGCCTACGTGCGGTGGTACACGCATGATTCGCTGATTGCGCGGCACATGGTGAAGTGACAAACGATTCACTGTTAGTTATTGCAACCTCCGTACGAGTAAACCACTTAGTGGGTCTTCTGACGAGCCCTTCCACCATTTTTGTCGTTATTACATCACCTTAATCTTCATCTTAATCACATTTATTTATTTTTTTAAGTTTTTACAAGCGCCATCAGTGGCCAAGGTGTGTCTATACAACCCTAAAATATGAACACACCTAATAGCCTAATATAACCCAGCAAAGCTCCGAAAGCGCTGTGAAAATGCATTGAAGAATCAAATGGGAACAGTGCGTCACCATTGGTACTTGTCGGAGTTTTGGAAAGTTTGTAGTGTGTCACCGGTGGCGCACATCAGGGTCACGGCTTGACTTCTGTCAGACTGAACATGTTAAGTTACTATTTTATTAGCCTAAACTTACTGTAAGATATCCTCAAAAAACCTAAATATAAACCATTACTAATAACATATTTGAGTAGGTTTTTATTAAAAAGATATATAACAATTTACAAACCTTATTACTTTAGTTTGCTAATGTAACATAAAAAGATTTAAGAGATCTAGAAATCACCCACTTCAATCATAACCTCTATATAGTGAACATTTACCGATTACATCTCATCTATTCATTTGATTAGGCTACATTTTTCTGGGTATACATATTTTAAATAACATTTACGTTAATCATTTAATTCAATTTTATTAGTCTGCTTAAACAGTTTATCAGCATTGACTCACAAAAACATAACCTACACATACAAACACAAACACAAATTAAATAGAAACTATAGAACAGCTGCTCAGCTGACATCAGACTTGATAAAGAAAAGACAGACATTAAGGGAAATGAAATGTAAATAATTTGTTCATAGCCAAGGAAGTTATACAGTTTGGTGTTCATTTCACCAATGAATGCTGGTATAGCGTCAGTTTGTATATTATACTGCAAAGTGTAATAGTTAATAGCTTAAGGATAGCTTAAAAATAGTACAATTAAATATCAAATTGTGTTTGAAATTTTGGAATATGGTGAATGAAAAATGACTTATAACGAATCAAAATCATTCTTTTAATAAGATTTAATGTAAAATTGTAAAATTAATGTTAAAATGTTAATAAAGTTTTGGCATTATTGCTTAGTTATATCATTAAATTTGTATGAAGAAGAAGTTTGCTTGCTGTGCCTTTTTTGTAAATATTAATCATTTATTGGATGGGAGTTTTATTCTAGTATGTTACCAAGACAAACTACTTGCATCAACTCTAAGAAATTTTTGTACATATATGACAGATAACCTTTTTACTGGTCCAACCAAGGCCACACTACAGTGGGGCCTTGGTCCAACCCACGAGTAAATCGGTCAAGTAGTATGGTCAGGTTCACTGTCATAAGCTTCAAATTTTGTCCCCATGTTAAATCTCCAGAAGAAAAGTTTATTTTCCATTTTTTACCCAGTTAACATAAATATTTTCAAAATACAAATAAATACTGCCCATATAAGACCGATAACCTTTGTTATGGTGCAACCTGCGTTCAAATTGTTCCCTTAGTATGGTCATCAAGCTCTCTGTCATAAGTTAAAATTTTGTCCCAATGTTAAAAGTCCTTAAGAAAAGTTTTATTTTTATTTTTATTTAATTAACATAACATTTTCAAAATACAAATAAAACCTGCACATATAGGACAAACAATCTTTATTTTGGTACAACCTGCATGTGATTCAGTCCAGTAGTATGGCCAGGCTCACTGTCATAAACTTTAATAGTCTTCCCCCATGTTAAATCTCCATTAGAAAAAATTTATTTCTATTTATGACCCAATTAAAATAAATACTTCCAAAATACAAATGAAACCTGCACGTAAAGGACCGATAACCTTTGTTTTAGTACAACCTATTTTTAAATCGGTCCATTAGTATGGTCAGCAAGCTCGCTGTCATAAGCTTAAAATTTTGTTCCCTTAAAATCTTCTTAAGAAAAGTTTTTTTTATATTTTATTAACATAAAATTTTCAAAATACATATAAAACGTGCACACCAATAACGCCAAGGACCAATAAATAACCTTTATTATACTGGACCGCTTTAAGTTATAAAGGATCAATAATCTTTATTTTCGTAAAACCTGCATGTGAATCAGTCCATTAGGATGGCCAGGCTCGCTGTCATAAACTTTAATAGTCTTCCCCCATGTTAAATCTCCATAAGAAAAATTTATTTTCCATTTTTTACCCAATTGACATATACTTTCAAAATACACATAAAACCCGCACATATAGGACTAATAACTTTTGTTTTGGTATACAACCTGCGTTTCAATCGGTCCAGTAGTATGGTCAGGCTCGCTGTCACAGACTTAACATTTCTTCCCCAATGTTAAATCTCCATCAGAAAAGTTTATTTTTTTGACCCAATTAGTATATATACTTTCAAAATACAAATAAAGACTGCACACATAAGACCAACAACCTTTGTTTTGGTACAACCCACATGTAAACCGGTCCAGTAACGGTCAGGGTCAGTGTCATTAGTTTTAGAAAAGTTTTTTAATATGTAAGATTTGTAATATTAAACAAAAATATGTAAAATAAAAAAAAATAATAGTACCACACATAAATTCATCATTAAGATAAATTCCAATAAATAGGGCCTATGTGTCCATATAAGGAATTAAAAAAATATTATATCTTTGGACGAATGGAAATTCGCTGAGTACGCAGGTCTGCTGCGACGGTTGTATTTTAATTACTTATCTGTCGTATTTTAATGTAAGGCCTACTAAATAAATATGCTATTCCTATGACTGTGTAAAAACATTTTGCTGAAATTCTAATGTGGTCAACAGTTTTTTAGAATTTAATCTGTGAGCAGTCTCAAATTAGCTCAAATTTCGGGAGTTACTCTGTTTGTTGTTGTGCCTCTAGATTGCCTAAAAATGCGAATTTACAGTTGTAATTTATGAAAATTTCCCGTTCCCCCCCTTTGGGAGTATTCCATACCTCCGGCCCCCCAGTGTATCCCCCCCGAAAATAAATCCTGCGTACGCCACTGGGGGGGGGGGGGGGTGACTATAAAGATGAACCTAATTTTCTCATACTTGGCCCCCCCCGAGAAACTGTCCTGGAGCCGCCCCTGTAAGATAATAAGTTGATGTACAAGTGTGATAAGTGAAACCTTTGCTCCATTGTTGCTAAGTCATTTATAATTTAAAGTGGATGATCACTTCGGGTGCGAAACAAGTAATCAGCCATGCTAGTCATATGCAGTGAAAACTTCAAAAACCACAACCGTGTCATCACAATATTCATAGCATATTCAATAATATTCATGAAATAGTGAAGAAATTCCCAGTAATTTGACATCTCATTATGAAAATTGGTCTTGAGTAAAGGTCTTGGTGAACTCATAAAAAAATTTTTTCAAGGAATTATTACAAATATATGGTTACTAAAACGTTTTTTTGAGCTCGACCACACCTTCATTTTAGACCAATTTTTTATGATTGAGGTGTCAAATTACTGGAACATTTGTCAATATTTCCTGAATGTCGTTCATTTCCCTTTAAGTGAAAAAGCGTTGCCCCATTGAGCATGTTTGTTACACACAAATTCCCATGTATTTCTTATGGAAGGGGTATTTGTTTAAATATTAATAAAATTAGTGCTTACCTTGTAAATTGTTGGACCAAAGTAGACATATTATATACTTTTCTTACAGAAATTTTAATTTTCTTTAATTTCCCAATTTAACAGGGGATACTAAAAGTTTATAGTTTTCAAGATATTTAGGAAAAACCAAAAATTGTACCTTCTGACCCCCCTCCCTCCCCCCGCTCAAGGGATACGGACGGGGACTTTTGATATGTTCACCTCCTAACTAGTCCAAACAAAGCTGTAAAGTCAAAATCTGTGTTTGAAGACGTCCCCTCTAAACCTTTTCGTTGCCTGGACTATTTACATTTCATCCAACAGTTGTTGGAGCCACAGTCTTAGGCGGGTTAAGTTTGCATTTCATCGAACTCTAGTAAAGGGCCAAACAATTAGGCGGGTGTGGGTTGTATTTCATATAACAGAATGAAATATAAGCTTGAAATTTACATTTTCATTAAATGTAGGTTTCACATAGTTAGGATGACACAGGGGCGGACTGGCCATGTGGGCATTCGGGCAAATGCCAGAAGGTCCGGCCTCTTTAGGCCAGAAAAGAGCCGGTGGATTGAAAAACGTGGGCCTAAACCAAAACAAAAATCAGCCTCTTTTGTTGCTGAGCTGAGGCCGGCCCTTGTGGAACTAACTTACGTGGCTGATGGCCCAACCTATGAATTGCTCGGTAAAAGTTACTGTGAGAGAGAGGCCGCAGCACCAGTGCGGGAAGTACGGCCGCCGCGGCCCTAAGCCCAGATTACTGAGCGGCCCCTAACGGCCTCGTCAAAAGGTAGGCCTTTTTAGCTCAAAATTTTGCAGCGTACGGTCTCATATATTAACTAAAAATACTTTATTTCCAACCGTTGCGTCTCCTATCGGCGCTCGGCCCTAATCCCGGGCTTTGTGATCGGTCATTCATACTTGGCTTATAATACCTACCTGGGTAGGTCGCCATTTCAAGCAGTGTATAATGTAAATGAAATGAAATGAAATGAAAAATTCTTTATTTTAACAGGCAAAGTTAGGGCCACATGGCCCTTTCTTACACTTAACCTGCTTAGCAAAAAATATAATATAATACAAAATAAGACCTTAAAAATATATTAACTAGCCTATAAGATGAAAAAACTGTAATACTTTCATTTAAATTACAAAAATAAAAAACAATTTAACCCATTCACACCAACAATCACTCATCTGTCAGCAACCCCGCCCAAGACAACCACCTAGGACACGCCGGCCAAGGACATCCGCTCGAAAAGCAAATTTTTCAATGCTGCCACGAACCGACGACGACTATCAAGGGATTTAATGGAATAGGGAAGATTATTCCAAAGGCGACAAGCAGTCACAACAAATGCTCTGTCATACACTGCAGTCCTATGTTGTGGCATTCGCAATGTGAGTGAAGCAGAGCGTGAGCTCCGCATGCTAACTTGAGATAAAAATTTGAAATCATTTTCAAAATATTTTGGAAGACTAGTATTTAAAATTGAAAATGTTAAAGAAAGAATTTTGACTGTTCTTTGATCATTTAATTTTAATAATTTCGACTGGATGTAAAAAGGTGTCACATGCTCCACGCGTCTCAGATCATAAACGTATCTCAAGCAGTAGTTCTGAGACCGTTGAAGCATGTCAGATAGAGCCACAGTCATATCATTGATCACAGAGTTACAGTATGTAAAGTGGGGTATTACAAGTGATTTGACAAGGTGTAGTTTAGTATGTAATACCTTGCCGTATTTTGACTTATTATAAGTTGTACTAGTACTAAGGGTGGCTAATTCATAAGTTAATCATTTTAAACATTAAAAATAGGTTAATGGTAAAATTTTTTATGTATTTAATTTGATCAAAGCATAAAATTAAAATTGACTGAATTGTCTGGCTTATGTTTTTTTAGTTATTTTTGGCTACACATCACTATTAATATTACTATAATACAATTCTGAATTTTAAAATAGTTTGTAGTTTCAGTAATAATAATATTGATAATAATATGTAGCCAAAATAACTAAGAAAACAAAAGACACCATAATAAAAACATGGATACAAGAATTGTCTGGTTTAGTGCTGGTAGACAATCTTATTCTTAATCTTTAAAAAATTCTTTTAAATAGTTTCTATTTTAAATAATAAAAAGTAATATATTGGATACTACCAACGGCAACGTAAATAGCAGTTTTACATGCTTACATCAAGTGCCCAGCATCTGAGTTGGACACATAGTGTGAAAGAAATAATTACAGCAAGTGCCCAGTTTTGTTGGTCACATACTGTAATTTTTAATGAAACCATTCAATTATACTATGTGCCCAGGTGAGCTGGACACTTCTTGAAGTGCCCGGTTAGCGCTAGACACTTCATGAAGTGCCCAATTACAGCATGTGGCTACAACATATATATATATATATATATATTTTTATATATATATATATACAGGGTGAGTCAGACCACCCGTCCACCTATTGTAGCGGGAAAACGGTTTGACATAGAAACGTCAAATAAAATTATTCCCCACTAATTTGCATATGAAGAATTCATTAAAAATATTTTTATCGCGATTCATGTACAGGGTGTTCCAGAAATGAAGGTCATGGGTTCGAATCTCAAAATTTTCTTGAGTAAACCTATAGCAAATATTATATCATTTTAAAGGTCTTGTTAAAAGAAACATTTTGGTGAAAACAGAACTAAATTATCTCAAGCCGTTTCAAAATGGCGGCCATTTTTGTGAAAATTTTCGATATTTACGGAAACCCCTGTATTTTCCAAACCACTCAACATTTTTCAGTTCTGATTCAAAATTCTTAATCCTTGGTAACTCAGCTTTACTATGATATGTCACATGACAATATTTAAATTTTTTTTTAATTTTGAAAAAAATTAATTTTTGAAAATGTTGGCAGCCCTGAAAATAAAAAAAATCAAATAGCAACATATGACAAAAACCATATCATTTTAAAGGTCTTCGAAATTCCTACAACTTTGTAACTTACACAAGTATTCTAACTTTTTTAGTTTTTTAGTTATGGTCAAAAAACTCCATTTTCCCATATGAAGTGCATGTTATTTATGCAGTTCGTAATAACCAAAGGGTACCCACATACCGTTTGCTATGGACGTGCAAATAACATGCACTTCATATGGGAAAATGGGGTTTTTTGACCATAACTCAAAAACTAAAAATGATAGAATACTTGTGTAAATTACAAAGTTGTAGGAATTTTGAGGACCTTTAAAATTATATGCTTTTTGGCATATGTTGCTATTTGATTTTTTTTATTTTCAGGGCTGCCAACATTTTCAAAAATTAATTTTTTTTCAAAATTAAATCAAATTTTAAATATTGTCATGTGGCATATCATAGTAAAGCTGAGTTACCAAGGATTGAGAATTTTGAATCAGAACTGAAAAATGTTGAGTGGTTTGGAAAATACAGGGGTTCCCGTAAATATCGAAAATTCTCACAAAAATGGCCGCCATTTTGAAACGGCTTGAGATAATTTAGTTCTGTTTTCATCAAAATGTTTCTTTTAACAAGACCTTTAAAATGATATAGTATTTGCTATAGGTTTACTCAAGAAAATTTTGAGATTCGAACCCATGACTTTCATTTCTGGAACACCCTGTACATGAATCGCGATGAAAATATTTTTAATGAATTCTTCATATGCAAATTAGTGGGGAATAATTTTATTTGACGTTTCTATGTCAAACCGTTCTCCCGCTACAATAGGTGGACGGGTGGTATGACTCACCCTGTATATATATATATATATATATATATATACACAGGGTGTCTGTAAAGTCCGTCACCAAACTCCATAACTTAGTTTATTGGGTCAAAATAAGCAAAAAAGTTCCTGTGAAGGTATGTCCTAAAATGCATATTTACCCAGATATCCGTCATTTTGTATTTTTCACAAAATATTTTTTATCTCCGAAGTTTGTGAATAGATCTTTTTGAAACTTGGTATGTACCTATAACTAGTCAAGGTTAGTTTATGATAAAATAATCAGCATGATCGAATGGTAAATCTCAAAATGGCGGCCGTTTAAAACCTTTAATTTGAAATATCGGAAAAACGTTACGTAGTAAAAAAAAGTATGAAGAATTAAAATTTTTAGAAAATTTAATTTCCAGTTTAATGGTATCAGAATTATGAAAATCGGTTAATAAATAACTGAGTTATGGTTAAATTTATCTACTGAGGCAGCGTAATTGACCTATGTCAGCGCGTGACTCAATGCAACAATGGCCCATTCTCCTTCCAATTTATGCTGCCTCGTTGGATTAATTCGACCATACTTCAGTTATTTATTAACCGATTTTCATAATTCTGGTGTCATTAGACTGTACATTAAATTTTCTAAAAATTTTAATCCTTTATATTTTTTTGTACTACGTAACGTTTTTCCGGTATTTCAAATTAAACATTTTAAACGGCCGCCATTTTGAAATTTACCATTCGATCATTCTGATTATTTTTTCATAAACTAACCTTGACTAGTTATAGGTACATACTAAGTTTCAAAAAAATCGATTCACAAACTTTGGAGATAAAAAATATTTTGTGAAAAATACAAAATGGCGGATATCTGGGTAAATATGCATTTTAGGACATACCTTCACGGAAGTTTTTTGCTTATTTTGACCCAATAAACTAATTTATGGAGTTTGGTGGTGGACTTTACAGACACCCTGCATATATATATACAGGGTGTCTCACCTAAGGTGTTTCAAACGGATTGTGGACAAACTAGCAGTCGTACATATACATGAAACAAAATCATTCCTCACTTAATCGACCCCAAGGAAGAAAGTAAAAATATGTTTAAGCTTTTTAAAATACAGGGTGTTCCAAAAACCGGGGATCATGAGTCTGAATCTCAGAATTTTTAAATGTAAACATATGTCATGTGATGCATAATTTTGAAGGTTTAAACAATACAAACAATTTGGTGGAAACAGAATTTATTTTATCCTTATTAATTTTAAATCGCGGCCATTTTCGTGAAAATTCTTGTTATTTACGGAATACCCTGTATCTCGAGAACCACAAAATATATTTTTGTTCGGTTTAAAAATAATTAATCCTCGTAAACCCAGCTGTAGATTGATAAACAACATGCCAACACTTAAAAATAAATGTTTTTGACGGTAATTTTTTTTCGGTTTTAATGTTGGTAGCCCTGGAAATCAAAAATTTAAATGGCAGCGTATATCAAAAAATTTAAATGGCAGCATATATCTAAAAGCACATCATTTTACAGGTCTTGCATAGACCAACCATCTCAACTCAAACCGACCTCCTATCTTTAGTGGTTTTGTAATTATAAGCAAAAAACTCTATTTTACCATATAGGCCTAAAGCCCATGTTAAATGTACAGTACTTAGATTTAATGGATGTAAATTTAAATGCATTTAATACGGTCTTTAAGCGATAAAATGGAGTTTTTGGCTTATAACTACAAAACCACTAAAGATAGGAGCTAGGTTTAAGTCGAAAAGTTGTTTGTCTTTGCAAGACCTGTAAAATTATGTGCTATTTGACATAAGCTGCCTTTTATATTTTTTTGGTTTTTCAGGTTTACCTACATTATAACAAAATAGAATTTACTGTCAAAAGCTTTTATTTTTTTAATGTTGGCATGCCATATATCAAATTAAAGATGAGTTTACGAGGATTAGTCATTTAAATAGAAAAAAATATGTTTTAGCGAATTTCCTTAAAGGAATAAGCTATTACGGTAGTACTCATGGTAAGACCTAAGTCCGAGACCATGTTAACTTTTCATTTTGGGGTCCCCAGAAGCAAAACACACCATTCGTTCGAATATATATATATATATATATATATATATATATATATATGTGTATGTCTGTTAACACGATAGCGGCCGTATATATGGTCCGATCTTAATGAAATTTGGTACAGACGTGTAAAATGGTAATCGAATGGACGAGTTCGTGAACCAGCCCAATCGGACCACCGGAAGGGGGGGTAAAGGGGGATAAACCCCCCCAAAAATGGGTTTTTTGAGTTTTTCACATAGAAAAATAAAATTTAACAAATTTTTGTTGGCACCATTGAATTCAGCTCAAAAAAACAAACAATTTAGTATCTTGAATCATTGCTCTATGTCCATTGGTTATTGAGATATTGAAAGTGGTAAACACAGTACGTTGTCTCAATGTTAACCTTATGGGAAATAAGTAAAATTCTATAATTCGCTTGTTTCTCAACATATCTTGATAAAACTTGGTAAATGGCTTCTTTTAGTTCAGTTCTACTAAATATTGAATTAAAACAAACCAGTTTAAACATACCTGTAGCAGCAAACCTGCATACTCATTCCCCATGTTATTCTTATGGAGCTTACAAAAACATGTCAAATCTCGCTATGTTGGATTGAAATATGTTGTTTAGCACTTGAAATTCGCTGAGTATGCAGGTCTGCTGCAACGGGGGTATTATGGTTCTCGAGATACAGGGTATTCCGTAAATACCAAAATTGTCCACGAAAATGGCCGCCATTTTGAAATGAATGAAGATAGGTAAATAAATTCTGTTTTCACCAAATTGTTCGTCTTGTTTACAGCTTTAAAATTATGCACACCATTACATATGTTTACATTTAAAAATTCTGAAATATGAACCCATAACCCCCGGTTTTTGGAACACCCTGCATTTTAAAAAGTTTAAAATATTTGTAGTCTGCTCCTAAGGGTCAGTTTAGTGGGGAATGATTTTGTTTAATCTATGGAGAACTACTAGTTTGTTTGCAATCCGTTTGAGACACCTTAGACGAGACACCCCATATATATAAACGTAAATTACATTAATAACACTTGACACTTAAATCAAAATCAGTAACTTTTCAACACATTTATATTCAGCACATTTTTGTGGGTCTGTTATAATTGACAAACTGGAATAAACAGTTTTTTTGCAGGAATACTTTTATTAAAGATTTGAAATCATGGTATTTAATAAAATCAGTAAAGTATCAACGTACGCTTTTGAAAGAGGATGCGCCAGTAAATTATACAGCATGTAGCATGGAGGGCGGTGGGCTTAATTACTTGAGGGCCACGGAGATGATAACAAGGCTTTATATTACCTCTATAGAACACTCTGTGGAGCCTTGAATGCCGACATTGTCTACAAACGGCAACAAATATCCAGAGCAATATCCTCTTCTTGGTTATAGTCATAATTTTGGCATATACCGGGTGTCTCACCTAAAGTGAACCAATACCTAACTTTTTTATTATAAATCTGACAAAGAACTTCTTGTGGGGCACTTCCCTTAATTTTTAATGCTGATTTTTGGAGTCACTTTGAAATTTTAAAATATGGCCGCCATTTTCCAATATGGCGGACAACTTCGATTTTTCTTACAGAACATCCTATATTTTAGGGCATTTTTGGATTTTACGCTTAATTTTAGGAACTTTTTATTCTTTCTAATTTTTTCCTAAACTCAATGGTTCAGCAGATATGAGCAGTTGAAGTTTGATTTTTTCCCCATTTAAAATGCATTGTGTCCATTTAACTGTGCCATCCCATGTTTTCCTTATGGAGTAAAATCATATTCAAAATAACACATTTCCCCGATTAAATCTCGACTAAAAATTATTTTATGATTAAACCTCAACTAAACTAACATTTTTAGGCACTTTTATTCTTAGGTGTCGTTTATTAAACCCAACCGTTTTCGATATACAGACTACCAACAATTTCCAAATGCATTTTAAATGGGGGGAAAATGTAACTTTAACTGTTCATACCTCCTTAACCATTGGGTTTAGTAAAAAATTATAACGAATAAAAAGTTCCTAAAACTAAGCATAGAATCCAAAACGCCCTAAAATATATGGTGTTTCATAAGAAAAATCAAAGTTGTCTGCCATATTGGAAAATGGCGGCCATATTTTTAATTTTCGAAGTGACTCCAAAAAGCAGCATTAAAAATTAAGGGAAGTGCCCTATCAGACGTTCTTTGTCAGATTTATGGTAAAAAAGTTAGATATTGGTTCACTTTAAGTGAGACACCCGGTATAATCAAATAGTAACTACCTGATGTTCATATAAATTTTCGACTTTACTCAAGTTTAAAATATGTAGTTAATTATCATGATTTGTGAAAAATGGTTTCACTTATAAGTGTTAGAGCCTTATAACTGCATTAAAACAACAGTTAGTGGGTTTGATTTTAGGAATACGCGTAAACTGAATATGTATATTTAAGTGCATTTTAGTGTTTTATAATTTATTAGAATTCAGTGATTAAAAACTAAATTCTTACTGGCGAACAAAAACACAGGAAAAAGCACACATTTTTGTAAAAAGCAATTTTTTACAATAATTGTAGTAATATTTTGGAGTAGTTGTACCTAACTGCAGTAAAACAGTTTATACTTTTAAATGTTGTGTTTAATTTTTCATGGGATTTAACTGTTACAACATTATTGATCAAGAACAAAAATAGTATATTTCGCAACAAGGGCCGAAAATGAGGTTTTGCAGGCTCGAGATCGTGTTTCAAATTCGAGACGAAGTCGAGAATTTGAAACGAGGTGCGAACGCTATTTTTCACCACACTACACAATGAAATATACCCAAAATAATAAAAAAAAACTGATTATTATTTGACTCACTTGAAAACAAAATACAGCTATGACAATCATATGATCGCAACTATCCTGTCTTGAATGCCGTATGATTTTGTGATGTTCTGACGTTGTTTCAAGCAGATAAACTATCAGCTGACTTTCGGCCCTAGGGCCCCCAACGTTTTCGGTCCTGTGGCGGCAAACGGTGTGTTTCGGTCCGCGTTTGACGTTTGTAAAACAGGTGATTTCGTCGTAGTGTGGTGAAAAAGTATTTTTAGTGCGCACATTTGTACTTTTGATTTTTACGGCAATGTAATGAGTTTTTATCAGGAGCGAAGCCACGAATAACTAATGTAAACAACAAAGATAGATTTTATAATTCTATGTTTTCTTTTTTTAGTATTTAACTTTTGTAACGTTTCAAACAATTATAAAACGCAATTAATTTACTTTGAAAACAGTTTAATTTGCCAAATTATTTTAATACAACCAAATTATGTTTGTCCAAACTAAACATATTCAAAGTAATTTTGATTTCAAGCATTCTTGAGTGATACAGGATTAGCAATTGCACATTTTATGTAAATTATTGATTAGGCCCATAGACAACACTTTTGAAACCATCATCTTAGCTATCATGTACCTCATAAGATAATAAGTTGATGTACAAGTGTGATAAGTAAAAACTTTGCTCCGTTGTTGCTAAGTCATTTATAATTTAAAGTGGATGATCACTTCGGGTGCTAAACAAGTAATCAGCCATGCTAGTCATATGCAGTGAAAACTCCAAGAACCACAACCGTGTCATCACAATATTCACAGCAGAGGTGCCCACCCCCCCCTGGGGCAATGACTCACCCCCCCCCTGGGCCAATGACTACCCCCCCCCTTAACTGCGACCAACCCCCTCCCCACATCCGAGATATTAGGATTCGGAAGATAAATTCATTGTATAAATAAACAATGGTTTATTTTTAACAAACAATGTTCATTATACATTAGATACATTAGTTGAAATGGCGACCTACCCAGGTAGGTATTTTAAGCCAAGTATGAATGACAGATGAGTGAAGGATGATTGTGGCGCGATCTTGTAGTCTTGTTACTAAGGCCGACATATTCCTTAGACAGGACTGATAATTAATAGCATACAGGGTGTCCCATAAGTAAGGTGCCAAACTTGGGGAATAGGTTATATGGGTCTAAATAAAGATAAAATGAAGAATGAATTTTTTTTCCAAAAACGCCTTGTTTACCAGATATCCGCCATTTTGTATTTTTAACAAAATATTTTTTATCTCCCAAGTTTTTGAATCGATTTTTTTGAAACTCGATATGCACCTGTATCTAGTCAAGGTTAGTTTATGAAAAAATAATCAGCATGATCGAATCGTAAATTTCAAAATGGCGGCCGCTTAAAATCTTTAAATTGTAATACCGAAACAATGGTACATTTTACAAAACGATATAAAGAACAATAATATTTAGAAAATTTTATTTCCATTCCAACGATACCAAAATTATGAAAATTGATAAACAAACAACTGAGTTATGGTCGAATTAGTGCATGGCTCAGCGCAACAATGGACTATTTTGCTTCAAAAAATTCTGCCTCACTAGCTAAATACGATCATAACTCAGTTGTTCATTAACCGATTTTCATAAATTTGGTGTCATTAGATGGGAAATAAAATTTTCTAAAAATCGTTACCCTCTATGTTTTTTGTAAAACGTACCGTTCTTTCGTTATTTCAAATTAAAGATTTTAAACGGCCGCCATTTTGATCATGCTCATTATTTTTTCATTAACTAACCTTGACCAGATACAGGTGCATACCGAGTTTCAAAAAAATCGATTCAAAAACTTGGGAGATAAAAATATTTTGTAAAAAGTACAAAACGGCGGATATCTGACAAAGGGTTCTTGGAAAAAATGTATTCTTTATTTTTATTATATTTATTTTGACCCATATAACATATTCCCGAAGTTTGGCCACCGGTCTGACACTTAAATGGAGCCAAGTGGTAAGCTTATTGGAGCGGGTTAGTTCAATGCAATTTATTCAGATGGCGTTGTAAAAACATGACTTTCTTCTTCTTCACTGATTCAGCCAATCAGAACGACGATAACGATCTGCTAACTTCCCGTTCCGTTTCCCCTGATTTTCTGTCACGACACGACGTGTACACAACCATAACGAGTTGGAATAAATTTGAGTGTGGGAAAATACCTAAAGTACGTTTGCAGGAAGTTGTTCTAGTGTAAGTTGTTTCGCGAAATACTGTACTGAGTGATTCATGTTGTGCTTAAAGCGATTGATAGAAAATAAATACGTAGATGTTTACATAAAAGCACTTAATAAAAATTAACTGAGTTAATTTTTATTAAGTGCTTTTATGTAAAGATCTACGTATTTATTTTCTATCAATCGCTTTAAGCACAATAAGAATCACTCAGTACAGTATTTCGCGAAACAACTTGCACTAGCGGCAAACGCACTTAATCTAAACAAACCGGTAAAGTCATTAAAATTGAAAGTCTAGCAAACAAAACAAGAAAACGAAAATATAAACAAAGCAGACGACGACGATCGATATGTCGCATCGACGACCATCGATATATCGCATCGATCTTTTTAGTTCGTAGCACTTTATTCAGATAGCGCTGCTGTTCCCTTACCACCGAGTTAACATGGGAGTGCCATCTCTTTACAAAGTTCATTATTACTCTATGGATTGGCACTTTACTTAAGGGACACCCTGTATATGTATATATTATTCTTTACCAGTTTTTCCTATCAAGAGTTTCCAAGCGGACTCGCCCATTTCCTTTTCCTCGATTATTTAAAAATTTATATTTAAGCCATTCTTAGTTTTGTACACATGTTTCTTTCTGCAGTGCTCTGTCCACTTATCGTGGCGCACTTTAGCGTTAAACATAGGTTCCAAACACTTACATATTAATAGTTTTTGTTTTTTAGGCATTTTAAATATCTAGACTATAAGCAAAATACAAATGTGTTGTGATAAAGCCCGATGCACTTCACCGTGATTCCATCTTACAATAAAATACTGTAGACCTAAACCACAAACTAAATATTTTAAAACATATAAGATACTCGAAAGTCACAAAATACGCAGGTGTCAGGTGTATCGGATAGCAAAAACTAACCAGTAACCACTGCCACTGACAGACAGTGACAACTGCAACTGACACAAGATCGAAGGGGTGGGAGTGAACGCATGCGCCGAAATTCTCTGAACTACGAGTACATCGCGCCACCGCGCGAGTCTCGTTACCATAGCAACCACTAGCTCAACGTTGCCAAACTTACATTGTCACTGCCCACTGCCCAGAGCCCACACTACGTTTATACACATGCATCCAAAGTTCTAGAAATATGGGTTTTAATTTAATACTGAAATTGAATTTCTTAATTTAACGTTTTTTAATTGTTTTATGATGCCCCCCAGGCTGGCGAAAAAGTACTATTTTTCATCCCCCCCAGAAATTTCAATGACGCAGTTTGCGTCATGACCCCCCCCTGTGGGCACCCCTGATTCACAGCATATTCAATAACATTCATGAAATAGTGAAGAAAACGTTTTTTTGAGCTCGACCACACCTTCATTTTAGACCAATTTTTTATGATTGAGGTGTCAGATTACTGGAACATTTCCTGAATGTCGTTCATTTCCCTTTAAGTGAAAAGGCGTTGCCCCATTGAGCATGTTTGTTACACACAAATTCCCATGTATTTCTTATGGAAGGGGTATTTGTTTAAATATTAATAAAATTAGTGCTTACCTTGTAAATGGTTGGATAAAAATAGACATATTATATACTTTTCTTACAGAAATTTTAATTTTCTTTAATTTTCCAATTTAACAGGGAATAGCCTACTAAAAGTTTATAGTTTTCAAGATATTTAGGAAAAACCAAAAAAATGTACCTTCTGACCCCCCTCCCTCCCCCCGCTCAAGGGATACGGACGGGGACTTTTGATATGTTCACCTCCTAACTAGTCCAAACAAAGCTGTAAAGTCAAAATCTGTGTTCGAAGACGTCCCCTCTAAACCTTTTCGTTGCCTGGACTATTTACATTTCATCCAACAGTTGTTGGAGCCACAGTCTTAGGCGGGTTAAGTTTGCATTTCATCGAACTCTAGTAAAGGGCCAAACAATTAGGCGGGTGTGGGTTGTATTTCATATAACAGAATGAAATATAAGCTTGAAATTTACATTTTCATTAAATGTAGGTTTCACATAGTTAGGATCACACGGGGCGGACTGGCCATGTGGGCATTCGGGCAAATGCCAGAAGGGCCGGCCTCTTTAGGCCAGAAAAGGGCCGGTGGATTGAAAAACGTGGGCCTAAACCAAAACAAAAATCAGCCTCTTTTGTTGCTGTAACTTACATGGCTGATGGCCCAACCTATGAATTGCTCGGTAAAAGTTACTGTGAGAGAGAGGCCGCAGCACCAGTGCGGGAAGTACGGCCGCCGCGGCCCTAAGCCCAGATTACTGAGCGGCCCCTAACGGCCTCGTCAAAAGGTAGGCCTTTTTAGCTCAAGATTTTGCAGCCTATGGTCTCATACATTCACTAAAAATACATTATTTCCAACCGTTGCGGCTCCTATCGGCGCTCGGCCCTAATCCCGGGCTTTGTGATCGGTCATTCATACTTGGCTTATAATACCTACCTGGGTAGGTCGCCATTTCAAGCAGTGTATAATGTATGTTGTTTAGTCATTTTATGTTAGTGAAGTATAATTTTAGTTTTTGGTTAAGTGCATTATATTTAGTTTAGTTTAATATAGTTTTATTATGTTTTATTGAACGTGAAAGAATCCAATCATAAATTTAACCTTTATTTCGGTTATTGGTGAGTATATTGAATGAGTCAAGACAACCTAACGCGATAGGTTGATAATCGATATTGGTATTGGACTACAAAAACATAATAATGTGTGGAGTGGCCGAGTAGGAGTATTTACACGGAATTGAAAATTAACATTGCCCATGAATCACTGACAAATATAGGTACGGAACATAACAGGTGACCATTTCAAGGGAAGGAAATGCATCTGGCATTTCCCTACAGTCAAAATGTTTGACTCTGACAATAAATTTATCAAAACAAATTTTTGCATCAGATTTGCTCACAATTGAATTTCTTGATAATGGTAACCTATAAATCTCTGGATGGTAGTAGATTTGAAAGAATTTTTTGATGTGCCTCTAAGCATTTCTAAGAGTTCAGATGGCCTTAAAACACGATTCTGGGTTTCACATTTTGCAAATTTTCCCGAGAATGGATCTCGGACCCTTCTCCTCCCTGGGGGGCCCCCAGACCCCCGGAGGTTTGCCCCCCTTCTTTCCTGACTGGGGCCTGCAGAATGCCAGGGCCGTTTTTTCCTCCCAGTCCGCCCCTGAATGCATCACAGAATTAGACGGGTGTAGATTTCGTTTCATCAAACAGTAGTTGGGACCTCAGAATTAAGCGGATGAGGCTTGCATTTAATTCAACGGTCAACAATAGTCGGGGCCCCAGAATTAGATGGATGAGGGCTTTATTCCATCGAAAAGTAAATGGGGCCCCAGAATTAGGCGGGTGAGGGTTCCAAATCTCAAAAATTTAGTTGGGCTACAGATTAAGGCAGGTGGGGGTTGCATTTTATCAAGATACTTTTTGATGCAACACCAGTTGTATAGTTGTATTATAAAGTTGTTAGACAAACTTCGTTACTGTAATCACTTTGTGTTTAATTTTCTACCTTAACTTAGATGAATTTATTTGTAAATTCAAATGTAAGTATACTTCATTTACGTTGCGTTTGCCACTTCAGATAACTTCTATACTAAACCACCTCACAATCTGACAGTGCGGTTCCATAACATGATATCAGTTCGCACATAAACTTGAACAAACTTCCATAGCAGGGGAATAGCTACTAAGTTTGCTGGTTGTAAGTTTCTAACCAAGCTGTAACATTACTTTATGTTTGTCTGTTTTTACATATAGTTTGCTAGGTGTTAGAAATAATTTTAAATCATACCACATTAAATTGATATAGTAATACTGTAGTTTATTAGTTGTTTTATAACTGTGTTGACTGAAACTGCATTAAATAACCTGCATAAATATTTAAAGCTGCACCATAAACAACTAATAAATTAATTAATTATCAGCATCACGATCACGGAACTACTAGTCCTCCCAGCGCTTCACACTCATTACATAAGCTTCGAGTTCATAATCATCCTATTTCTGATAACTGAAAAGCTTGAAATTTACATTTCCGAAACGGCAAACCTACGTACTCACTCGGGACTAGGGGGAGAGCTCCCCCTGTTATCATTATGGGAAATTTAAAAAAACTACACCTTTCTTACCTATTTCTTGAAATATCTTGATATAGTATATTTCGCAAAAAGGGCCGAAAATGAGGTTTTGCAGGCTCGAGATCGTTTTTCAAATTCGAGACGAAGTCGAGAATTTGACACGATTGAGAGCTGCAAAACCCTTTCGGCCGAGGTGCGAACGCTATTTTTCACCACACCACACAATGAAATATACTCTAAATAATAAAAAAACTGATTATTATTTGACTCACTTGAAAACAAAACACAGAGCTATGAAAATCATATGATCGCAACTATCCTGTCTTGAATGCTGTATAATTATGTGATGTTATTCTGACGTTGTTTCAAGCAAATAAACGATCAGCTGACTTTCGGCCCCTAGGGCCCCAAACGTTTTCGGTCCTGTGGCGGAAAACCGTGTGTTTCGGTCCACGTTTGACGTTTGTAAAACAGGTGATTTCGTCGTAGTGTGGTGAAAAAACTTTCTCAGTTCAGATACTTGATTGAAACTACTTAAATTGAAACTATCCAATTTTTACATATCTGTGGTTGCAAACTTTCATACTCATTCTCCATGTTATTCTTTTGAAAACACAAACTGTCATATCTCATTCATGTTGGATTTAAATATTTTAAACTTTTGAAATTCACCGAGTACAGTGAGTAAGCAGGTCTGCTGCAAGGGGGCTATTTGATAATTTGAATTAACCGGCCACAGGTAACATTTAATTTAATTTTGTTCATTAGCTGACTCAGGACGCCGTGTCCCGAGAACCTTTATTAAGACCGAGGCTCTAATGCCCTCATTGCACCGGGCAGTTAAGCTTATTATAGTGATTATTCCAAGCTCCCAAAATTAGTTTCCACCGTATTAATTAGCGCCGAACTGTTTTAAACTATCATTACTTTTAATAGTTTCTTATACTGTACAACACTAACGAATGCAGTTTCAAGTTTCAGCTTCGCTTCTGAATGCAAGGGAGATAAATTACAAAACAAAATCAACAAGTTCAAAAATGATCTGAAAGATTTCTTGATTAGTAATAGTTTTTATAGTTTGAGAGATTTTTTTTTTAATTATGCAGCCAGAGAACACCCCTTTGAAGAATTTGTAAGACTGACCTAACATAACCTATCCCCGATCTCACCCATCGGAGCGACCGAAATGTCCGGTTTTTTATACCGGCATTTTTTGACGACATCCAATGCTTCATAAGCCAACTGGATGGATAACCAAGTATCCAAGTAAATAAGTATCGATTTTTAGGTTTTTTCACACTGTTTGATTAATGCTGCTGTCTTAGTGAAGAATTACCTAGGGAGCCGTTCATAAATTACGTCAACTAAAAATAGGGGGGGGGGGTTCCAAATTGAAAATGACAATAGGATGATGTGTATGGGGGGTTACGTTGATATGACGTCTTTTTTTAAAATTTTGTTTTTAATACAGGGTGAATAGGAACAACCTAGATAAACTTTGCGTATTTGTTGCTTAGGCCAAGACAACCATAAAACACTATAATAAAAACATGGGTCTAAAATGTCTAATTTTCTGCCTGTCGATCTGTTTGTGTATTCCACAATTCTTTTTGTAACTTTCGTTTCATTAAAGATAGAAACTTCAAATTTGACATAGGTGTGTATGTAAGTGTGTATAACAACAGGCATGAGTTTCATTATTCTAATTAAATCCGTTTCAAGATGGCGGCCGTTTAAAATCTTTGATGTCAATACACGTCAAAGTGAAATTTTACATCAAAGATTTTAAATGGCCGCCATCTTGAAACCAGTTTAGTTAGAATAATGAAACTAATAATACAACTTTTTCTATAACAAATCTCTGAGTAAATTTTCAGACTCTGGTAAGTACTCTTAATCCTTTCTCTTCTACATAGTGCTCTTCTGCTTTGAGCATACAGTTCATTTGGCTGCGTAATTCCAGGGCTCTACCCACTAGATTGCAGCTGAAAATTACACGATTAATCTAAGTCATATAAAGATAACATTATAAATAGGTAAACGGTATAGCGAACATAGTTCAGAATGAAAATCAATTAATAAATAAGTAAATCTTGCTAGCTCCATCTAGATTTTCTTTGAAAAGCCTCTAAACTAGATTTTATCCGTTTATAAATGAGATAAAGCTAACAAAAGATTCAGGGATATTGGCAATATTGAGCTCATAAATATTAATCTCCTTCATACAGATTATCCACCTTCAGTCGTTCCTCTCCCCACCCCATAAAGCTTTCAATGCAGCCAGACGCAAAATGAGTAGAACCAGGTTAGGAACATCGAAAATCATTGTTTAATAATTACTTCTTGGGCTATAAAAGTATAATTTGAGAATTTTTACATTTTTCTAGCAAAAGAAAGGAAGAGAAGAATTAGCAGGAAAGTGTTACAGCTTCATACAAACATTTGATCATTAGCAAGGCAGCGTCATTGATATATTCAATTTTGTTTTAGTATAAACCGAAATGTTTTTAAATTGTATTTTAACAAAATCATTATTATCACAAAATGAAAAAAATACGTTAACTTAAGTGTGGAGGGGTATTAGTACAGCAAGGTTTTATATATTACAGTGCAGTTTAATATGCTTCTTAAAATATTCAAACAAGATACATTTTTGTAGATATACCTTAAAAATCATTTAACCTGTGTTATGAATACGGCTATATTTTAATACAAAAGTGCTACAATGTAATAATGTCAATGCTACTTACAGTTATAGAAATAGAAGATGAAAGTTTTATCTTACTCTTGCGGTCGCCAAAATATCACAACAGGTACGAGTTGATCAGTATTAATATAGGTCGATTCCAAGGACGTGAGCCCTGTTCGTCCAAAACACTGATGTTAAGTTTAGGATGATGCTTATGGTCAGCCAACGGATGTAATCCATTCATGAACCATTCCTTCGTTAGGAATTAAGGTTGACGGCTCACCTGGACGAATCAATCAAAGAAGACTAATACTTTTTCGACCTGGAGTATTTTACGGACAATGTTCAATTTGACTTGGACTATTTGAAGTGTGTTTGTGAGGGAGACACAAGTCTTGCATCCACAAACCCAATTCTAACATTTATGGATGCAGTAAGCATATAGTCAGACTCGAAGTCGTCATGAAGACTACATAATCATTATTTGTAAAAATTTCAAAATAATAAAATCATACCAAATTTCAACCTCCTACTGACAGCATTGGTCTAATAACCAACATAATCAATAATATTTTTGAATCATCAATATGTATTGTTGAATTATTTAGTGTACAGTAGAACCCCTCATATCCGGCCACCTTGGGACCGAGCCTTGGCCGGATAACGATTTGGCCGGATAAACCAACCTACTATAATTACAGCCATTTGCACCAATTTAATGTTACGTAACTGATAAATAAAGTCTTAAGTAGTGTAAAATACTCGTCTTTAGGGTTATTAAGTACACACACTTTGTAAAACCAATAGAAAATTATTTACTGTAAAACAAAATTAAATTACGGAATAATATTTCACAAAAATATTCGCTGCAGTACAGTACTGTAGGCTTCATTATAATTGTGGGACATTATGAATAAAGAAAACTCATATTGATATTAAATAAAGATGAATGTAAAAAATGTCTTACAATAAGTCGGTTTTAAAGATTATTAGGCCTTAAAAGTCAATAATTTTCAGCTCACAGGTTACTATCTCATCTAAGTTATTTTCATAAAAATACAATGTAAACAGATGTACCGTGAGAGCATTCAAATCGCAACGAGTTATCGCGTGCGTCTACGCGTACCTAAGCCGTGGGAAATATTTTTTAGTATTTACTTCCAGTAAGCGGCCGGATAAACCGAGGACCGGTAAATCCGAGGCCGGATATGAGGGGTTCTACTGTACTTCTTTATTCATTCTCTTTAAGATTAAGAGACGCACAGCCATAACATTAAGGTGAGGCTATAAGTACACGTCACTTCACGTCACGTCCATTTGCGAGGTGAATGGAACCTGTGTAATCAAATGGAACCAGCTACAAATAAATGTCACGTCAAGTCACGTTACGGATGGAACGGAATACTCTGAGGAGCATGAATGGTATAGAGGTCAGTACAGGTATAGAGGTCAGTACAGGTATAGAGGTCAGTACAGGTATAGAGGTCTACTCTGCCAGAGGCCACTAAGCTTCACCTCGTGCAGTCACTGATACTATCAGTATTTTACTACTGCTTCCTTGCATATGGTAACAGCCTTTCAAGGGAAGACGTGTCGTGTGCAGAGGCTTCAAAACTCTGCCATCCGTTTTGTTTTTTGCCTCAAGAAATTTGACCATGTTACCCCTTATCGTACAACAGTAAATATGCTACCTATGGAGGCTGTATGCAGGCTGTTGACGTGCTGGATGACTCATAGGGTATTGAAGTCCCGTGAACCCCATTATCTTTGCGAGAGAATCTCCTTCCGTGGTGAGGTGTCTCAGCGGAGGACCCGTCACTATGGGAGGTTTCACTTTCCTAAAGTGAACTTGGAATTGGGAAGGAGGAGTTTTTCATACTTCGGCCCTGTATTGTATAGCGGGCTCCCTGATAGCCTAAAATATTTGTCTTGTGATAGTTTTAAGCTTCAACTGAAAGTCATGTGTCACGAAAATACTGATTTATTTAGTTAATTAGTTTTTTTTAAGAGACAAAAGTTGTTCTGAAAAGCTGATGTATGAGAGAAACGCTAGCTAATAAAGGCATTTTTATTTATTTTATTTATTTTTAATGGGGACGCAATGTGACGTGACGTGAGCATCTATCAACGTATTCGGCAAGTCGGCTGATAGAAAATAGCAGATTTTATACTGAAAACTGTCCAAAGTCTTGGTTTTTTTCGAGTTCAAGGTTTATATTAATTACATTAATAATTATTATTCCGTGATGCTTATTGCTTAAAATATCTCATCAATGTCAGCAAGATGTATCAACTTTCATATACATTGATTACGAATATATAGGTATTAATAGTAAACATTACAGAATCGCAAACCTTAAGTTTGGGCGTCGTATTTTATTAGGCATGTAATCATAAAAACTTATGTTTATCTTTCATTTTCGAATTGATAGCCTCCGGATACCGATAAATACTAATAATGGTGTACATACCTATTAATGTACCGGTACTCGTCTCTGTGTTGTGTTATGTCCGTGTTTTGTGTCTATTGTGTCCGTCGTGACCTTTTATTTAAAAAAATGACAACTCTTCAACCGAAGATGATTTGAAGACATCCTTGAGCCTGAAGATGACTTATTAAAAAAAGTCGAAACTAGTTGCTCATCAACTAACTGACCATTGGATACCAGTAAAACAGGTATTTACACCATTATTATGTTTATCAAAATTATCTGTAGTCTATCGACTTAATTAATACGCCAGGGGCACTTATTTAATATGCTTTTCCCGCGACTTTGGATGTCGCATCCTGATGTGCGGATGCGAATGAGGACGTTGCGTACGGTACCGTGCGAATGCGAATATGTATAGCACCCCCTCCTCCGGAATCGCCTTATTGGCCGTATGTGGACGTGATGTGACGTGTATGTATAGCAGCACCTTTAGTTTCTTCCAAAATCGATGAAAATTAAAGTATCTGCAGCATACTTTATCAACTTATCCATGATAAAGTACTATTCTGCTTGAAGCATATTTAATACATACGTCAAAGATGTTTGTACATATTTTAATGGTAATGGTTTCTTCTTTTTGATTCTTGTTCTTTTTAACAGTACATTTGGTTAAGGGGAGAAGCAACAATATGTTGGCAACTGTATTTAGGCTATAACATTTATGATAACGAAGAGGATTCGTATTATTTAATTTTTTTACTTTTCTTTTCCTTTGATAAACTACTTTAAATGTGTAGTGTAGTTTAAACACTAGAAGCAAAAGGAAAAGTTCAAAAAAATTACAATAATGTTGGCAATCGTCATTGGTGTGATGCGGGATGCCTAGCTAAGTTTTGCATGCGCAAAGTTCAATTTCTTGGTACAACTCCGCAGAGAAAAGTATTCAAAATTAAGATGTAATTTGCTAGGACATTTTGTGTTATCGACAGGCCTCAAAATTAACATATTTTTTTAAGCTTTTGGACCAAAAAAATGATTTCCAAATAATATATAAAAAATATAATTTATATTATTTCTATGTTAGGTCCTTTGCAATAACGATTCATTTAAATTCCCAAAAAGTTTATATTTATTGGCCTTGTAGATAAAGTGATTTCCTCTTGTTCCAATAATGGCATTTTTGGCCTGTTTTTTCTTTTTTTTTTGCCAATTTAGACCTCTGTAGCTTTAACAGTTTACAGTTTTTAAGTTATAAAATAATTTTTGTTATTGTCTCAAATTAACAAATGAATCGTAAAAAATACTTTTCGACCAAACATTCTTAAGGACACCGACTTAAATTCTGACTGCATACAGCTTTTGAAGAGTTTAAATGTATGTTTGATAGTTTTGAATAAATCCCCTGACTCTAAAAACTAGTGAAACGTGAGAGGAACACTGAACACTAACGAATCAATCGGATGACAAATTGCTTTCGTTATTGAATGCTTGCTTCTGCAATTCACCATTACGTGGTTTTCCAAGCTTGCTGCATAGTACTTATAGCAGAGTCAACCCTGGAAAGAGAATTGAATGAGGGGTAGAAGTGATTGATAAATGCACATTTTATGGCCATATCGTGTTTCCCAATGGATCTTAGTGATTTTGTTCCTAAAATATGATTTGTGGGCAAGAAATATTAGTAATAATTGCATCTTGAGTGAAAAAAATAATATGGAGTGTTCAAATCAAGAATAGGATATTTATCGTGCTGAATATTTTTTCTTTTTCTTTTTAATTAGCCACTTAGAAAGAATTGTCTCTTCAACAAAATTAGAATTTGGGAAATTCATTTTTCGTTGAACCTTTTTTAATTTATTACACTTGTTGCTTTAAATTCCATATCGATATTTAAAATGTCATTTATTAAATTTTAGTTAGGCCTAATAGCTTAATGTTTGTGTGAATTCACATGGCAAACATAGTTGTCAATTTGAACAATTTAAAAAAAAATAAAATTGTTGGACTAGGAAACCTTATTGTAATCTAATTTATTGTAAGTATTAGAAAACACTTAAAGGATCTACTTCTGAGACAATTTCTTGTCCCTCAAACTCAATTGTAGAAGACCTTTTTCCCTATGAGTCCTTGTAAGGTAAAACTGACAAGGTAAATGCAATGCGAATTTGCGAGGTAAAATTATCAAACAAAATTTAACGAAATCAGCATGCTTAGAAAACCTCAGTGCTATAAAATGTTTCATCTTTACGCAAGATTTATTGATTTTTCTTATGCGGGAACAGCATGGAAACTGATCAGTTTGTAAGTTTTGGGATGGATAGGTAAAATAAATCTGCTCAGCCCTGTAAGAGAATTCCATCATGACTAAAATGTCATGTCAAAGGAGAGCAGCTTCACCAACAACGACAAACATTCTCTGATGGTGTATGGTTTGGCCAATTTGCCTAATTAATTACAGTTAATTGCTTCCTTTGAAGAGATGCTCCAGGATATTATGTCATTAAATTCCAAGCAATCTCGGTTAGTCTATGAATCTGCTGTACTGGCATTTGCCATCAGAAATGCTTGACAAGTAATAACTCAAAGTTAATAACAGCTTAGGGTATTATAACGAGCATTGATTAACTAATTGTTCTTAAAAAAATTATATTGTTGAGTTTTCAACCAAATTTCATAAAATAAATTTATTGAGTCCATTCACTATTTATTTTGTTTTACAACAAAACAAAAACCTGATTAATTTCTTGGAAGATTAACTTTAACTTCGATGACTACTAATAATTACCTTTATAAAGAAAATGAGGAAGACAAGCTTAAAGGTGGGAGATGGGGTTATATCAGTGAATTGTAATAGAGAATCCCTCCGTTTGTTCCAGAGATTAGCTGATGTTTGGATATAACCCATTGTCTTAACAGACCGTTTCATCCACAATGCATTTAATGAGATTTCTCTTTGTTCATTTTAGAAGTACAGTATAATTTAAAAGGAAATGAAGTATAATTTTACTGAATTTCAAATACTTGGGTCTTGTATTGAGAAAAATCAATGTAAGCCTGTAAATAAGATTTAAAAAATAATCCCTACGTAATAATAACCCCAGATGGCATGACTTGGGTAGTGAGTATTCAGATTTATAATGATGAAGTAAATAAAGAAAAATTAATATTTACAAAGACACTAAGGACTATTATAAAGAAAAATATCAGGTTAAAGAAATTGAAATATATGGTCTGCTTATAGGAGCAAGAGGGACCATCCCATTGTTAGTTCAAAAATTTAGGGAAACCTTTATATTAAATTGAATGATAAAGTATTACATAGTTTTGCACTGACTACAATAAAATATTTGATACAAATTCTAAAATATCACCTACATGGGACTCAAAATTAGGTTATACTTCAGCAGAAAGGTTACTCCTAAGAGGGGAAGTCAGTGGGTACCTGTAATGTCTGAAGGGGAACTATTGAGTGATAATTATTACCAAATTGCAAAATGAATTTGCTTGACACCTTACTTATTTTAAAGGGTTTTAAAGTAAATATCAATTAGATCACAAACCACATAATCAGCTATGTTGAAATGAAAATGGGTGTTGATATTTCAGTTATATTTAAGATAGTTAGTTACAGTTACAGTTTACAGTTACAGTTTAGTTAATTCTGGTTTTAATTCTATAACAGTTATATTAATACAGGAATAATTATTCTAATTAGACTAACCTTAAACTTATTTTATGATTGTTTAATAGGTTTGGATATGCGTATTTTCATAAATGAAGTTCCTATGTATTGGGATGATATTGGTAACAGTCATTTTGTCTACACTTTGAATCAGTATTTTAGTTAGTAAATGAAATTTCTGACACATAATTGTAGCAAAAGTATGGCCTTTAAGGTTGTAAGAGTAGAGTATTAAAATACCTAATGTATCTAATGTATATAGGAAAACGAAAGTAACATACTAATAGCAAATGGTGTAACCCTTCTGCGGAAGTTTCACCCAAAATGAATATGAAGTATTCTTTGTGTATAAAAAGATGTTAATTTTTAATTAATCATCTTTATGTATGACTTTATATGTTTCATACAAAATCAAGATTGACAAGAGAGTAAGTACATAGGTTTGTGATTGACTGAAATATATGTATAAGGTATTCCAACTCGTACATAGAGGAAACCCCATCTAGAAGAACCCAACTATATGAAGCCACGCATCAAGTTTTTTTTATATGTAACAGAATAAGCGGGATAATTGATTTATTCCTCATGAAGTTTATAATGGGACAAAATAGGCTATGTTTTGTTCATCACTGATGTTATCTTGGTCTTATAGATATGGAGAAATTATTCATAAAACTAAATTAATCGATGAATTTTATGATTCGGATGTAAGATTGGTATTCTACTCTTTTATTTGAAAAAATAAATAAACCTTGTCTTTGGGTGGGTTTATTCTTCTTCCAATAATTTAATCAGGCTTATTTTCAAACTCATCCAAATAATTGCATGCTATTTTACATGTCTGTTCCGAATTTCATTCATTTCACATCACTTACTGTAAAGGGCTTTTTCTGCCTATATATATATATATATATATATAAAATACCCCTGTTGCAGTAGACCTGCACACTCAGCAAATTTCAAATGCAAAAAAATGTCCAACCAACATAGTGAGATATTACGTGTTTTTTGTAATCTCCATAAGAATAACATGGGGAATGAGATGCAGGTTTGCTGCAACAGGTAATTCAAAACTCAAAACTGGGTGGTTTTAATTCAATTTTTAATAGATCTTAACTAGAAGAAGCTGTGTACTAGGTTTTATCAAGATATGTTTAGAAATTATGAAGATATAGCACTTTTTTTATATCCTATAGGGATAACAGGGGGATGAGTATGCAGGTTTGCTGCCACTAAAATGGAAATTTCGAGGATTTCAGACTAAAATACATTACATCTCATCTAGGTGAAGATACAAACCAAGTTTTATTAAGATATGTTGAGAAATAAGCGATATATAGAATTTTACTTATTTCCCATAAGGTTAACATAGGGACAACGTACTGTGTTTACCACTCACATGTACTGTTTATGCACATCTCGGTAACCAATGGACATAGAGCAATGATTAAAAATACTAATTGTTTGTTTTTTGGATCTGAATTCAACGGTGCTAACCAAAATTTGATTATTTTAATTTTCTATGTGAAAAACCCAAAAAACCCATTTTTGGGGGGTTTATCCCCCTTTACCCCCGCTTCCAGTGGTCTGATCAGGCTGGTTTTCGGACTGGTCCGAATAATTATTACTTTACACACCTGTGCCAAACTTCCTATCGGAACATTTTTGCAAGCGCTATCGTGCTTACAGACACATAGATATAAATATGTGTATTTATAGCTTCTTCCCTATAGGGGAAATTCGCTAATTAACTAATGTTGTTTTGGCATCAGGGAACCTGAAAATATATAAAAACTTATGGTGGTCTCAGGCTCAGACCTCCCCATCTGAGTCCTACAGTATCAGCTCATATTCGCTAACAAAGAGAAAGATAAATGAATTTTAGCGAATTTCCCCTATAGGGAAGAAGCTATTACCGTAGGTCTCATGGTAAGACCTAAGCCCGAGACCATGATAACTTTTCGTTTTAGGGCCACCAGAAGCAAAAAACACCATTCGTTCGAATTTTTATATATCTATCTATCTATCTATCTATCTATATATATATATATATATATATGTGTCTGTCAGCACGATAGCGGCCGTAAATATGATCCGATCTTAATGAAATTTGGAACAGACATGTAAAGTGGTAATCGAATGGACGAGTTCGTGAACCAGCCCGATCGGACCACCGGAAGGGGGGGTAAGGGGGGATAAACACCCCCAAAAATGGGTTTTTTGGGTTTTTTACATATAAAAATAAAATTTATCGAATCTTTGTTGGCACCATTGAATTCAGCTCAAAAAAACAAACAATTTAGTGTTTTGAATCATTGCTCTATGTCCATTGGTTACCGAGATATTGAAAGTGGTAAACACAGTACGTTGTCCCAATGTTAACCTTATGGGGAATAAGTAAAATTCTATATCTCGCTTATTTCTCAACATACGCGGATAAAACTTGGTTTGTGGCTTCATCTAGATGAGATCTAATGTATTTTAGTCTAAAATCCCCGAAATTTCAATTTTAGTGGCAGCAAACCTGCATAATCATTCCCCATGTTATCCTTATGGGACATAAAAAAATTCTATATCTTACTTATTTTTTAACATTTCTTGACAAAACTTGGTATATGGCTTCTTCTGGTTAAGATCTACTAAATAATGAATTAAAACCAACCAGTTTTAACATACCTGTT
Organism: Flexamia atlantica; assembly: GCA_035578135.1. Lineage (NCBI taxonomy): Eukaryota > Metazoa > Arthropoda > Insecta > Hemiptera > Cicadellidae > Flexamia > Flexamia atlantica. Next base: position 1,936,411 of record JAQJVK010000023.1, on the reverse strand, counting down.
GCAGCAAACCTGCATAATCATTCCCCATGTTATTCTAATGGAGAATACAAAACATGTAAAATCTCGCTAAGTTGGATTGAAATACCATTTGTTGTGTTGCATCTGTAATTCGCTGAGTATGCAGGTCTGCTGCAACGGGGGTATTTAATTTGTCAGACTAATTCCAAACTTTACTATTCCCTCTCCAAATACTGCTCCAAATAGGATTGTTTAAGTCAAAATTTTCGAATTTGAGTTGTTAGTGGATATATTCGTTTTAGTGTGTGTGTGTGTGTGTGTGTGTGTGTGTGTGTGTGTGTGTGTGTGTGTGTGTGTGTGTGTGTGTGTGTGTGTGTGTGTGTGTGTGTGTGTGTGTGTGTGTGTGTGTGTGTGTGTGTGTGTGTGTGTGTGTGTGTGTGTGTGTGTGTGTGTGTGTGTGTGTGTGTGTGTGTGTGTGTGTGTGTGTGTGTGTGTGTGTGTGTGTGTGTGTGTGTGTGTGTGTGTGTGTGTGTGTGTGTGTGTGTGTGTGTGTGTGTGTGTGTGTGTGTGTGTGTGTGTGTGTGTGTGTGTGTGTGTGTGTGTGTGTGTGTGTGTGTGTGTGTGTGTGTGTGTGTGTGTGTGTGTGTGTGTGTGTGTGTGTGTGTGTGTGTGTGTGTGTGTGTGTGTGTGTGTGTGTGTGTGTGTGTGTGTGTGTGTGTGTGTGTGTGTGTGTGTGTGTGTGTGTGTGTGTGTGTGTGTGTGTGTGTGTGTGTGTGTGTGTGTGTGTGTGTGTGTGTGTGTGTGTGTGTGTGTGTGTGTGTGTGTGTGTGTGTGTGTGTGTGTGTGTGTGTGTGTGTGTGTGTGTGTGTGTGTGTGTGTGTGTGTGTGTGTGTGTGTGTGTGTGTGTGTGTGTGTGTGTGTGTGTGTGTGTGTGTGTGTGTGTGTGTGTGTGTGTGTGTGTGTGTGTGTGTGTGTGTGTGTGTGTGTGTGTGTGTGTGTGTGTGTGTGTGTGTGTGTGTGTGTGTGTGTGTGTGTGTGTGTGTGTGTGTGTGTGTGTGTGTGTGTGTGTGTGTGTGTGTGTGTGTGTGTGTGTGTGTGTGTGTGTGTGTGTGTGTGTGTGTGTGTGTGTGTGTGTGTGTGTGTGTGTGTGTGTGTGTGTGTGTGTGTGTGTGTGTGTGTGTGTGTGTGTGTGTGTGTGTGTGTGTGTGTGTGTGTGTGTGTGTGTGTGTGTGTGTGTGTGTGTGTGTGTGTGTGTGTGTGTGTGTGTGTGTGTGTGTGTGTGTGTGTGTGTGTGTGTGTGTGTGTGTGTGTGTGTGTGTGTGTGTGTGTGTGTGTGTGTGTGTGTGTGTGTGTGTGTGTGTGTGTGTGTGTGTGTGTGTGTGTGTGTGTGTGTGTGTGTGTGTGTGTGTGTGTGTGTGTGTGTGTGTGTGTGTGTGTGTGTGTGTGTGTGTGTGTGTGTGTGTGTGTGTGTGTGTGTGTGTGTGTGTGTGTGTGTGTGTGTGTGTGTGTGTGTGTGTGTGTGTGTGTGTGTGTGTGTGTGTGTGTGTGTGTGTGTGTGTGTGTGTGTGTGTGTGTGTGTGTGTGTGTGTGTGTGTGTGTGTGTGTGTGTGTGTGTGTGTGTGTGTGTGTGTGTGTGTGTGTGTGTGTGTGTGTGTGTGTGTGTGTGTGTGTGTGTGTGTGTGTGTGTGTGTGTGTGTGTGTGTGTGTGTGTGTGTGTGTGTGTGTGTGTGTGTGTGTGTGTGTGTGTGTGTGTGTGTGTGTGTGTGTGTGTGTGTGTGTGTGTGTGTGTGTGTGTGTGTGTGTGTGTGTGTGTGTGTGTGTGTGTGTGTGTGTGTGTGTGTGTGTGTGTGTGTGTGTGTGTGTGTGTGTGTGTGTGTGTGTGTGTGTGTGTGTGTGTGTGTGTGTGTGTGTGTGTGTGTGTGTGTGTGTGTGTGTGTGTGTGTGTGTGTGTGTGTGTGTGTGTGTGTGTGTGTGTGTGTGTGTGTGTGTGTGTGTGTGTGTGTGTGTGTGTGTGTGTGTGTGTGTGTGTGTGTGTGTGTGTGTGTGTGTGTGTGTGTGTGTGTGTGTGTGTGTGTGTGTGTGTGTGTGTGTGTGTGTGTGTGTGTGTGTGTGTGTGTGTGTGTGTGTGTGTGTGTGTGTGTGTGTGTGTGTGTGTGTGTGTGTGTGTGTGTGTGTGTGTGTGTGTGTGTGTGTGTGTGTGTGTGTGTGTGTGTGTGTGTGTGTGTGTGTGTGTGTGTGTGTGTGTGTGTGTGTGTGTGTGTGTGTGTGTGTGTGTGTGTGTGTGTGTGTGTGTGTGTGTGTGTGTGTGTGTGTGTGTGTGTGTGTGTGTGTGTGTGTGTGTGTGTGTGTGTGTGTGTGTGTGTGTGTGTGTGTGTGTGTGTGTGTGTGTGTGTGTGTGTGTGTGTGTGTGTGTGTGTGTGTGTGTGTGTGTGTGTGTGTGTGTGTGTGTGTGTGTGTGTGTGTGTGTGTGTGTGTGTGTGTGTGTGTGTGTGTGTGTGTGTGTGTGTGTGTGTGTGTGTGTGTGTGTGTGTGTGTGTGTGTGTGTGTGTGTGTGTGTGTGTGTGTGTGTGTGTGTGTGTGTGTGTGTGTGTGTGTGTGTGTGTGTGTGTGTGTGTGTGTGTGTGTGTGTGTGTGTGTGTGTGTGTGTGTGTGTGTGTGTGTGTGTGTGTGTGTGTGTGTGTGTGTGTGTGTGTGTGTGTGTGTGTGTGTGTGTGTGTGTGTGTGTGTGTGTGTGTGTGTGTGTGTGTGTGTGTGTGTGTGTGTGTGTGTGTGTGTGTGTGTGTGTGTGTGTGTGTGTGTGTGTGTGTGTGTGTGTGTGTGTGTGTGTGTGTGTGTGTGTGTGTGTGTGTGTGTGTGTGTGTGTGTGTGTGTGTGTGTGTGTGTGTGTGTGTGTGTGTGTGTGTGTGTGTGTGTGTGTGTGTGTGTGTGTGTGTGTGTGTGTGTGTGTGTGTGTGTGTGTGTGTGTGTGTGTGTGTGTGTGTGTGTGTGTGTGTGCGTGCGTGCGTGCGTGTGTGTGTGTGTGTGTGTGTGTGTGTGTGTGTGTGTGTGTGTGGATGTATGTGTGTGTGTGTGGATGTATGTGTGTGTGTGTGTGTGTGGATGTATGTGTGTGTGTGTGGACGTATACAAAGCTAGAGACGACACCAGTGGACCGATTTTCATAAAATTTGGCATATAGGTATAAAGCCGTGGTATCTCAAGGCCACACTACATATACAGGCCATGCTGCAGGATTTATGACGTCAAACAAGTAGGCGGTCTGAAAGTCTGGCTCAGGACTCACAACTGTGCTGCTCATCGATTCCTTTGACATCAAAACAAGAAAACGTAAACAAACAAGTAATTTTTGACGTTTAGTGATGAAATGTAAACAGAAAAAACGTAAACAAACAAGGCATATTAGACATTTAGCAATAAAATGTAAACATAGGATGTTAGTTCCCTGCCTACTTGTGTGACGTGGCGCAGCGCTGGGATCGCTGCAGCATGGCCTGTATTTTCAGTGTGGCCTTGGGTATCTCCAGGCGTATTTTTCATTTTTTTGAATTTTTGATTTTTAAGGGTATTTACCCCATAAAAACCCATAAAAAATGACAAAAATCCAAATTTCTCAAAAACGGCTCCAACGATTTTGATAAAAATTTCATGGATTTAGTGCTTAGGATGAAAAACAAAATGACACCACCCGCATGTCTGTAGAAATTCAGGTTCAGAAGTTATGGGGGTTTAAGTGTTAAAAATTCATATTTTTAAAATTTCACAAAATCTGTGACCTCTAAGAAAATATACTTGCAACCATTAAATTTGACTTGAAAAACTAAATAATCTAGTATTTTGAATCATTAGTTTACGTCAACTGGTTGCGGAGATAATTGATATTTTAGTTCGGCGGTAAACGCAGTACGTTGTCCAATGTTATCCTTATGGCAAATGTTTAAAAACCGATATTTCCGTTATTTACTAACCAATTTTGATAACATTTGGTATATATTTGTGTGATAATTAATTGTTAATTTGTTTTATTTCACTAAATATGTTTTCTGGTTTTAAATGACTTGAAGGGAGAAAGTATGTGTCAGTTTCCTGATACCGTTTATTTTATTCCCTGTCAAAGGATTACAGGATGATTTTCCACAGCCAGTATGATTTTCTCTTAGTAACGGCTGCTGGAAGCTTTATAGTCGTTAAACTCCTCAAACGTGATCTTTTCCTTATCCGGTTTTTTACCGTTTTCCCATTCCTTAGGTTTGGTATATGTGTACAACAGGCACATAGGCTGCGGACCCCGTGGTAGCGTCGTGGACACTGCAATCTCTACCTTGTTTGTAGATACTTCTCCGAACTTTATGCTTCTAAATAGAAGCTTCTTAAGTTGATCACCCTCTAGATCTGTCCCATGTTCTTTATCAAACGTGCTCAAATGAAAAACATCCAAGAGTGTTCCTTGCTGAAAAAATACGAGTGTTGTATTAAATTATGAGTTAAACCGAGCAGGGGTGTATCCAGAGTTATGGTTTGGACAGTCAAAGGGACTAATAGATGAGTATGTGGTATATTATACAAAGGAACATATTAGCTCCCTCCATAGTTTTTTTTTATAATAGTAATAACTTAGTATAAATTAAATAGAAATAGATGCGGACTTTAATCTGAGCCTAGTTAGTTTTAGAAATAGTTTTTATAGAATTTAATTGTTTTTTTCTTTAATTTAAATTAAACATAAATTTTGAAAATATTCTGAACTTTTTTTATTGATTTAAAGAACATGAGATGATGGTCCACTAGCACAATGAAGTATATTGTATATTTTTAATCCAAATCAACGTTACAGTTTTCAATTTTCTCTAAAGAAGCTTTTTTTAAACTAAAACTCCCCTTAAACAACAGTTTCCACTTCAAAAAGATCAAATTTAGAAATTTATATTGTGGTACGATATTTAAATCATAAGAAATTGTCTACTTAGAAATTAGTTCTTTTTACTTTTTTCTTCTTTTTTCTTTCTTCTTTTTTTCTTCTTCTTTCTCTTTTTTTCCTTAGTTCTTCTTTCTTTAGGCATTTAAAGCAATACAACCATACAAAAGCCACATTTTGCTCAATTTGTTAACTTAAACTAGTTCAACCACTCTTTAATCGTCCATATATAGAAAATCAAACAACTTCTTTTCTTACGTCTTGATCCAATAGTTTAAATCGAATCTCTGCAACCGTCACCCCTTTGCTTTCTCCATCGCTCTTTTTCCTTTCACGGATTGTAGTTTCCAGCATAGCCATTCCCGGTGACTGATATTTCTCCGTCGCAATTGGATCTTTCTGAATTGAATAAGCCTCATAATCCTCTTTTGAGAACCTTCTAACAACTGCAAATCATTTTTTATTTCCTCGTAAAGATAATCACTTAATGTAATCAGATCATGCATATTTTTAGATAATAATAGGATATGCAATACACCTTCTTGGGAATATGAAGCAATTGATATATATTCTTCTATTTTAGCGAATTTCCCCCTATAGGGAAGTAGCTTTTACCGTAGGCGGCATGGTAAAACTAAAGCACGAGACCACCGTAACTTTTCATTTTTATGCCCCCAGACCCCAAAAACACCGTTCGTTCATTTTCATATATATATATGAAAATATCCAAAAAACCACCCGTACGTAGGCGCGATAACTTTTGCAAAAAAGGTCCGGTCGCGATGAAATTTGGTACATATCTCTAGAGTGACATTTATTACTTCGAGTTAGAAAACCAGTGCGATAAGTTAACACTAAGGAAGAATTTTTGACAAAGTAAAATTTATTTTTAGGATTTAATATATTTATATTAATTTTTTGTAAATTTAAGTGCCAAATTGAATTCAGCTTAAAAAAATAAACAATATAGCATTTAGAATGATTACTCTACATCAATCGGTTACTGAAATATTGGATCTGCTACATGCAGTACATTGTCCCCTGAAGGGACATGAACTATCCAAATTCTGGTATGAATACCTAAGTTTTTCATTGAATTTCCCAAAAATTGGATTCAAAAAAATTATACTACAAACCATATGATTGAATTTAATTTGTTCATGTGGTGATTGATTTGTTTTTTATTCCTTGGATCTGAATAGATTGATAACATGTTTGCTGACTTTTATGTACTATAAAAAGTATACATTTATTAAAAAGTATTAGAATATAAATAATTATAGAGAAATAAGAACATGAATGATAAAATTTACTTTATTTAAATTAATATTTAAACAAAATTAAATATTCAAAACAACAACTTCCCTAACTAATGTAGAATATGCCCACACATAAAAAATAAATCCTTTAGACATTAAGTGAGTATGCAAGTTTGCTGCAACAAGCTTTTTTAAATTTTAAGATGAATCATATGTTTTGATTTAATTTGTTTATATGATTATTTTATTTGTTTTGTTTTTGACTGATTTTAGATTATTGATTGTATGTTTGCTTACATTTTTATACTGTAACAAGAAAATACAGTTACAAAAAAATTAGACTAATAATTATAAGAATAACGGAGTGGATACCGATATGATTCCCATGATCATTTCCCTTATATCTAAAGCTCTTGAATTGATGTGTAATATACTTTTTGCATTAACTACATAAAATGTGCGAAACAAGTTAAATAAGCTGCCATAGAAAAATTAATTCTTAAGAAATTCGCTGAGTACGGAGGTTTGCTGCGACGGGGGTATTTTTTAAACATCTTAAATCGGGGTAACTATACTTTTTGGAGGGAAAAAATTAAAAATTATATTGGACAACATACTGTGTTTAGCACATCCAATATTATCCAATATCTAAGCAACGGATTGATGTAGAATAATAATTCAAAATGCTTAATTGTTTGTTTTTTTAGCTGAATTCAATTTTGACACTTAAATTTAAAAATAATTAGTAAAAAGGTGTTAAATGTTGAATATAAATTTTATTTTGTCAAAAAAACCTTCTTACAGTGAACCAATCTTGCTGTCTTTCGAACTCGAAGTCATGAAAGACGCTTTACGTGTTTGTTCCAAATTTCATCAAGAACGGACCTTTTTTACAAAAGTTATCGCGCCTACGGACTGATATATATAACTTCTACGCTCGCTGAAAGGAAGACAAATGTGCGGTTCAATAATACATATTTTTTAATGTGCAATTTTCACAAATTTCCAAATAGACTGATATGATTTCAATAATTTATCTGAACTATGTTTTTAAGCGCTTTTTTAAAAAATTAGGGTTGTATCTCCATCCCAGGATGACATGAGGTGAAACGTTTCCTCGATGAATTTTCCTTTTCCCCTCAAATGGTATGAACTGGCTAACATATTCTAATTTTTCAGTTAAACCTTAAGATAACTGAAATCTCCCAGTTAATCTATTATTTAACCTATAAAACTGGGTTTCTAATAGTTCGAATAAAAAATTATCCACTTCAGGGGTTTAAACTCGGAACTTTTATTGCACCGCGCTGTGCCCTAAAACATGTCTACCAATTTGACATAAAAGAAAAAGAGGCGTGCATAACTGATTTAGATATCGGAAAGGGCGGACTCTATAGACCTAACCTTTGAATTTAGTATACTTATTAATATACCAGAAAGTAAGTCCATGCAGAGTTTCAAGATTCTAGTTCGATTACATCGGGTGATCCGTGAAACGTGAGTAGCCTATGTATGTGGTATCTGACATATATTCTAATATAAGATAAGCTGATTATTTTTGTACAGTTAGTAAATGGAATTCCTATTTTTTTGTCTCTTTCAAATTTCTAGAGGCCTTCTACTGATATTTTGTAATCACTGCTCATTGTAATCATTGCAATTTAAAAACAATTTGTAAAAAGTTTTTAAATCTTAAAAATAAATTTTATTTCGTCAAAAAACCTTCTAAGAGTAAACCAATCTTGCTGGTTTTCGAACTCGAAGTCATGAAAGACGCTTTACATGTTTGTTCCAAATTTCATCAATTGTCAAAGGTTTTGATTAAGTCAAAGGTGCATTGGCATTATCATTTGGAATTATCTGGATGTAAATATAAATTATTTTATAGCATTTGACTGAAAGTATATTTACACTTTAAACTGTATTCATGTACACGACACGAAATTTACATGAGAGATGGAAAATGGTGATCGATTTCAACCAGTCACTTACCGGTCATCATCCCCTGTGAGATTGTTTTAAATTTTCAATATTTTTACCGTCTTGTAAAATAATACTGTTGATTTTTTAAATATTTGTTACATATAACATCATATATCATGCTTATGAAGAAATTTTTGAATTTATTGATAAATAAATAAGATACGATTAATCTGATTATAATGTGACTAGTTAGATAGCTGCAAGGCACATTGACTAGAGACAGCAATCTCTTTTACTCTGTTGAAAATTAAATCCACACCAAATTTCAATACTGTATTTAAAAAAAAATGATGTACAAAACAAACCAAGAATTATTATTACTATCATTGTTTTTATTACTAAACTATTTTAAAATGTTGAGTAGGCCTAATTGCAATCCATTATATAACCACCTCCAAACCAAAATAACGGAAGGTTGGCATGCAGTGCCGGATTTCCACCCACAGCAGCCATGAGCTCAGATTTCTGTGCGACCCTTCTGAGACCTGACGGCCTCATCAAAAGTGGGTGACGTTTTGTTTTTACTAAATTACCCAGACGATACCCTCAAATTTACTCAAAAAACCTTTTTTTCTATCATTTGCAGCTCCTCTAACAACCCACGGCCCTAAGCCTGGGATTGGTGGGCCTAATGGTAAATCTGGAACTCTTGACAAGATCTTCGTAAACGTGTGAATGATAAAAATCATGTTCACAGCTTACAAATAAATACAATAAAACACAAGTCATATTTTACAATGCTTACCAGGATAAATGAAACTGGCATAATTCTGATTTTCAGGGATAGAACTTTAAATCGAAGCAGTCACTGCTAATGCGCTCACACTTATTCAAACTTTTGTAGAGTTCACAACCAAAAGCTGCACAGTTGGACCTTACTGCCTCTAGTTATATAACAGATAGATCGCTAATAATCTTAAAAACTTAAATCAGCATAACTTCTTCAGTAACAATTAAGTCAGTCATGCTTGAAAAATAGGCTGCGATGAAACCAAATTTAGAAAAAAACCTAGGTATGTCCAGAGATTTTTGATAATAGTTATTTAAATATTACCAATTTATAGATGAAACGGTCGCTTATTGCACCTTTCATCTCTCACCCAAATCGCTGCCCCAATCTATGGTCATTTTATTATTTATTTATTGTATTATTTTCTCACCTTGTCCCCCGTAAGCTCTATCGACACATAGATTCAGTGAAACAATCTGTAAAATGTTTATATAATTTTAGTTTTGGTGTTTAAAGTTACATCTAAGTATATATAGTTTAGAGCAAAAAATGTCTTCTTGGTGTAAGATTTTCAGTGCATTACACATATAAAACTTGTTTTAAATTCCCTTCCCTGCATCATTATATTTTCCTTCTATTTCTTGTATTAAAAATGAAATTGTAGCCCCCAAAATCTAGTAGGATCACGGATAAAACAGGCACCTAATTTTTATATTTTTTAATAATGCTTGCTTGAAGTTTTTTGAGGTCTTCCCACTATTTTAAAGTTGTTATTTATTAGGTAATAGGTTTTCCTATCAAATTTAACCTAATGGCACCGCCCATCACTCCAAAAACTTGAACAAAAAACCGTAACCATTAAAATTTCCTTTCCTTACAAACATTAGACTTCTCTAATTTTTCTCTATTTTTTTGAAGATTTAAATTTGTTTGAAGTAGTGCCAATAACGGTTGGTTACATTTAGAGCTTGATGTATACTGGTATGTCATCCATCGTGAATAGGTCGTGAATTGGTAATGGTAAATAATAAAAAAAACTGGTAAGTTAAAAATATATCACCCAAATAAGTCTGATAAAACTGATGAAAACTTACTACAAGAATCGCATAGGATCTATTCATTTTTTAATATTCTAGAATGAACTGTAAACGTAAATATTCAGACTTAACGCAGAATCAAATCTGTTTACCGGTTGTGCAGTGTCACTCAAAATTGTCAACAGTATTGATATAACATACATCTGGTTGTGTAAAAAACTGTTCACCTAAAGTAAATTTCGAAGCACATTAAAAATGTTTATTTTTCTTCAAGCTGAACACTTAAAATTAATTAAGTTTCCTTCCCTAAACAAAAATTAGGATATGCAATAGACAAATAAATAAATTCTAGTTATGTTTGGTGTAGGCTACATATAAGTTTTTTACCTATTAATCTTTCTGCCTTTCCATGCCTTTCATTTGGTTCTACCCAGTTCAACTGTTGAGTTCTGCAGTGAAAGGTCTAACATCACATCAAGTACCGACCTACTAGTAAAATAGGAATAGCATTTTTTTAATAAAAAAATATGAGTATTAATACAAAATGATAGCAGTAATCTCATCGGAAAACTATAAAAAATATGAATAGGTATATATCTTTGGATGGCTTAGGACATTTAAGTCATTGGTAAGGGTTTAAAGCTTGCCTTTGAAACAAAACAGTTTAATAGGTAGGCATAATAATATCCAAGATATTTATGAAGTAAAAATCAAATCCTCATAACATTTTGCTATTATCAAAGACATTAAATTAAAATATTATGCTCAACAAAGTTATGCAAAAGTCATTAAAAAGATTGATTTTCAACCCAAACAATCATTCAGCAGGGAAAAAATAAACTTAATAGGTAGCTAGTCTACCGTAATTATTTCTTTATGTTCCAAAAATACCCATCACAATGTTTTTAGAATATAATTAAAACAATCAAAAATATTAGGGCCTAGCTGAAGTTTTCTATCAGTAAGCTAAAGGTCAATGGAGATGGCGATAGGTCTTGAATCAAGAGAAACTATTTTTATTAATAAAAAAATATTCCACATAATTTATGCGCAACTATATTTAAAACCTCACTCTTTCAGTCAAAAATTAAATTTGTCAGTTTTTAGTAAGCTGACTTTAACATCCGTCATGTAGAAATTATTATCATCCATAATAATTTAGAAATTTAATTTATGGTTGGTTGAAAATAAAGTTTAAATAGCCTATATGGCCTAAAAAAACCTTTCTGTTAATAAATTAATCTTAGATGGACTGAATTTAAGTAGAATACCCATGATATACAGCAGCCATTCCAAACTGTGTAACATCCATTAAGGCTTACATGCTGAAATTATTTTAAACTAGTTCGCACTTAGTAATTGGCTTCTTCAGGCAATCTTTAATTATCTACTGCAACTCTAAGAATTGATTTTTTAAAACTTAATATTAGATAGAACACATTAACAACCCTAGGCTGCTAGCCTTATCAAATAAGTTGAGGAGTGAAAACCGTTAAAAACCAAATTTACATTAGCCTAACAGCACAAGTTTTAGGCTTTTAAAAAGTCCCAAGGTTCTTGATGGAGGAACCCCTGGACCCCCTTTGCCTTTAACACATCTACTAATACCAGGGGCCAAAGCCAGGGGTTCCAGACCCCGCAACCAGCCAGCCCCTCTCCCCATTCACATACAACATTTTTCAGTGTTTCTCTCGAGAGTGTAATGTCACCTGATCCCTTTATCTAGGTATTAACTTTGGTAACTTAATTACATTTTTTTATTTATTTCAAAACACTTATGAATTGGGGGATGAAATGGTAGGGAATGGACTGCAACAGGCATATACAAGAAACAGTAGCCTAAGATAAGTTAAAACTTATTTTATCAAAACCATATGAACCAGATTTATAATGCTAGCTTCGTAAAATTACAGTATGATGAGCATAGTAACCTAATGTAAAATTTAAGGTACATACCATAGCTGACAAATTGGCAAACTAATCTCGCTAATAAGTTCACTTATTTATTGCATCTCACCATGGATTAAACTCGCTAAATCAAAATAACTTCCCGATAAATGCTCAAACATACAATAGCCTGGGGTCTTATGAAAAAAATTATATCCAGGCATATTAAATAAATTACTTAACTATAAGTTACTTTTCTCGTTCAGAAAATTATATTCCACTCAGTTCTTAGTATCATTATGACACAGGAGGACAAATCTACTTTTTGCTCATGTAGGTACTGTACTATGTAATCAAAGTTTTCGCCTATATCACTATTGATCACAATCATCATTAAGTCCATACAGTCTAACTTGCTGTTGATCTCAGTCACATAAGCGGAAATTCCTTCAAATCACTGTTTCTCACTCATGGGTGATCTTCAGTTAATTCCAAAATTTGTAACCTCAGCTCCAAAATCTTCTTCCGACGTTCTAATGCATACAGCAAGAATGTTGCTTTGACCAGCTTTACTAGAGTAAGCTGTAATGAAACTGTACTAGATATTGAACGGTTGTCTACCCCACAACACATTTTCTGAAAACGGTTGACTAAGTTAACCTAGGACTGAGTTTAATTAGGCCTACTTTAATTTAATTTTAGAATTTTAAGGTCAAAATATTTTCAGTCCACTGAAAATCTTTAAAAGTCAATTAATTCAATCAGCTGAGAAGACAGTAAAAAGTATTTGAAATTAACTAAACTTAATAAACGTAAAAAAGTAATAAGTTAAATGTTATCAACACCTCTGATATTTCACATTATATTATTTGGACTGCCTGCCTCCCAGGAGTAGTCCTGCTCCTTCCTGTTTGAGTTCACACGTTTTCAAACATAGAGTAATGATAAAATATCTTCAAGACAGTTTGCAGGAAAATGTCCTGAAAGTTAAAAAAATTACCAAGGACCAAGGCCCGCATTACACTATAAAAAATTGTATAAAAGATTCTTTTATAAAAGATTTATTTGTCCAATCAGAATTAAAGATTTTGTTTTGAAAATCAGCTGACTTAAATTCTGATTGGTCAAATCAAATCTTTTATATTTGATAGTGTAATGCGGGCCCAAGTCCAAGGGGGTGTTTCTAAACGCGTTTCACAAATACTAGCGACTAATCACTAGTTACAATTCATCTCCATTGTATCCTTACGGTTTTGAAACGGAATGTTAGTATTGCAAAATACAAAGTCAATTTTATTAATTCACCAACACCGTTTATAAACAGCCCCCAAAAAAGTACTTCTGCAAATTATCAGTATTAATTGAAAACTACATTCCATATACGAATCAAACGTCACTGACAATGGTATGGTAACTGAAAGCATTGTCTTTTGATTACGTATGTTACAAAAAGTCGACGCTTAAACTAGGACGATTGGAATAGCTAAATAACACTCTATACTGTATGATCATGCAACAGCAGAACCCCTCAGAGAGCCAGACAAATGTGACGGCCGACCAATCCGTATTCCGTAAAATCAGGATTTTTCAGTCGACCATAAGTCAGCTGCCTGGCAGGGCCGGATTTAGGACTTTTGGGCCCCTAGGCTCACTCAGTGGTGCGGGTTCCCAGGGCCAAAGTGACCAAACGTCCGTTTTAGGAGGTCGCATTGCGGCCGACAAAATTAAGCCTCTCGTTTTTTTCACGGCCGTCACATCTATAGGCCTTATCATGACCAGAAAATCTGTCGTTTATATAGAAGCTGACAGACATATTTTCGGTCGTTTCGCAACCGACAGTCTCTCGCTGTTTTGTCATCTTCTGACCATGTTGCGGCCGCAATGTGGTCATTTATAACGCAGCTGGCAAATCTGTCGGTCATATCACGGCTATCAGATCGTGGTCGCTTGTACCGCGATTGGCAAATCTCTCGGTCGCATTGCGGTTTGTTAATCTTTTGACAGATCGCGCCCGGCAAATATGCCGGTCTGTATTTTACATCAAAGAGTGCTCAAGTTATTATGATTTAAAAGCTACATTGCTGATTTCACTAGTCAGGATTTTTTCTCAATAGTCTTGAAAGGTAGAAAAACGTTGGAAATTTAATATGAGATATCTTGTGGACATCCCACTTTAGGTTTAAGCAGCTGACAATATTTTGGTAATAAAAAATAGCTCTTGCGGCTACGTTAGGCTCGTGGCCTGAGAACATCATCAGTTGTATAGCTTTCGGTAAATCTCACGGATATTTCGCTATTCGCGACCGCCATTTGGCAAAGCTTTTTCAACAAAACTCAGCGTCAAACACATTTTCAAGGAGAGGAGGGTTAAAATTGAGCTATAGAGCAGAGGTCTGAAAATCTTGCCCCCAATCAAAATGCTGAAATTACTCCCATGAATATTTTTCCTATCCTCGTATGGCCTTTAGTGGAACCAAAAACCTGTGACTTCATTCTTATCCCCATATCCGGTTCTGCAAGCTCAATGGCCTATTGGATGAAAATATAGCCTATATGAGGTATCACCAATGTTCTCCCTCTGATTGCTCAAGATTAATTTTCGTCCTAGGGTCAGGTTATATTATGTTTCCGGTCCTCAGTAATGTCACACATTGCTTAAATGTTCGACTTAGATAACTTGAATACTATTAATACTATTACTATTCTCCTCTCCTCTATAGACCCAAGGGCCCCCACCCCCAGTTCGAGAACTTTGCGACCGATAAAGCGGCGCCGGCACCTACTATAGGGAAGGATATGAAGTTGTCATGGCAAATGACAAATTAAATCTAAATCCAAAAAGTGGTTGTTTTTCCTTGGGTGAAACTGGTTTGATAAGCTAATTTGTTAATAAAAAGCCCTTTAAAATTTATGTGCGTTTATCATTATGTATCGTTTAGCACAATTTTATCACTACATTTTTTCAATCATGGGTCGAGTCAACTCGACTCGTCCAACCACCCAACTCGAGTTACGAGTCGAGTCGGACTCGACTCGCAATCAGGCATCAACGCTAAATCACATGGGGGATGAGTCGGCTCGAGTCGGCAGCCATCGGACGAGTTCGGGTTCTAACTCGAGTTGAGAAGCCAGCGAGTCGGCTATCTTCGGACGAGTTCGTATTCTGACTCGAGTTGAGTAGCGAGTCGGCCCGAGTCGGCAATCCCCGGGCGAGTTCGGGTTCTAACTCGAGTTGAGAAGCGAGTCGGCTCGAGTCGGCTATTTTCGGACGAGTTCGGGTTCTGACTCGAGTTGAGAAACGAGTCGGCTCGAGTCGGCAATCCCCGGACGAGTTCGGATTCCAACTCGAGTTGAGAAGCGAGTCGGCTCGAGTCGGCCATCTTCGGACGAGTTCGGATTCTGACTCGAGTTGAGAAACGAGTCGGCTCGAGTCGGCTATCTTCGGACGAGTTCGGGTTCTGACTCGAGTTGAGAAACGAGTCGGCTCGAGTCGGCAACAGTGTCTCCAGATGTGGGGATTTTTCCCCACATTGGGGATTTTTAGCGCTGAAAAACAGTGGTGGGGAATTATGTGGGGATTTTGGTTACGTGAGGAAAAATTGGGGAATTATCATATTTTTCTCTTAAATTAATAGAGACTGACTCGTAAAATTGAAAAATGTGGTTGAACCATGCAGTTTTAGCATAAATGAACTAATAGCAGTAATTTTTCAGAGTCATGCACAGTTTATTTCGTGTTTACACTCTGACTTTTCCCCTCTCCAAACGGTCCTCCCGCCCAAACCTGCCAAACCTTTCAGTTTCGGTCTACTCCCTTCTGCTCTACAGTTGCTACTGGTTATATGCATCGATAAAGTACATCTATGGATCTAAGGTATAGTTCTCGAAAACAGTGAAAAACTGGTTATCTGTGTGTCACTCATTAATTTGTTGCTATCGAAATATCGCATGTAAGATTAGGGATTCCTAAAAGTGTTTATAGTGATCGGTTATTAAAAGTGATACAAAATATTTCCTTACCTGAAAACTGGGGAGTTGTGGGGAAAATTAGGACTGCAGGTGGGGAACTTTGGGCCTTCTGGCTGGTGGGGATTTGTGGGGAATTTTAGTGGTGACAAGTGGGGAATTTTAATTTTTTGATCTGGAGACACTGGTCGGCAATCATCGGACGAGTTCGGTTCTGACTCGAATTGACCCATTAGGGTTATAGTTTTCCAAGTCGGCTCGAGTCTGCATTCTCTGAACAAGTTCGGTTCTGACTCGAATTGAATCAGTAGGGTTGTAGTTTTCCGAGTTGTCGACTCGTTAGGATCCGAGTTCGTGTAAATTCGGCAATCTCCGTACGTGTCCAACTCGAGTTACGAACAAATTGACTCGAGTCAACTCGAGTCGGCTCTTGACTCGAGTCAACTCGACTCGACCCATCACTAGATACAATAAAAATAACATTTTGTCATAAGGGTAGTGAACCCAATCTCCCTATTAATAAAATTCCTTTAATACGTATTATTGTTTTAGTTCCAAGACTTTTAGACTCTATGCGTTTTGTTAGATCCTGTTTCTTCTGCTCTAGCAATTGCCTGCCAATGCCATTCATTATGTCATCTAACAATTTTTGGTCGATTCGGGTTAGGTTAACTTTTCATTATTGAAAGATTTAGATTGTCTATTACATATTTATTGCACATTTCAACTGAGTAATTTTAAAACATAACAATAATGTCGGTTTCTTTGTGTTGTCGACGGTTTCCTTTAGCTATGAAAACCAGATTTCATGTGCCTAAACGTAACAATGGATATGTTGTTCTGTAAGTATCCAGTAGTTTCTTTCTGTTTCTATAGTGTTTAAAATAATATTTAAATGACCCTATTATATTACCTAAATGGTGTCAGCTATTGTTATTATAATAAAATCCCTCAATAGACATAAGGTCATACGATTTAGCTCTGGGGCTTAGAAGTTGAGACATCTCATTGTGCAGTGTTGGCTTCCATGGTCGTCTTCACTCGATAATGATTCAAAGTCTTCTCGGATGGACCGCGTACAGGTGTCAAAGTTCATTGCCGATGATTCGGGGACGTTGCAGTTCTCCATCATCAGG
Source organism: Flexamia atlantica (assembly GCA_035578135.1). NCBI lineage: Eukaryota > Metazoa > Arthropoda > Insecta > Hemiptera > Cicadellidae > Flexamia > Flexamia atlantica. The sequence goes on along the minus strand of JAQJVK010000023.1, from coordinate 1,919,543 downwards.
GCAATGAACACGTTCGTAGTCACACACAACATTTGATTATTTGACAACATTTTCGCAACATAAGTAACAAATTTCTACATCCATACCCATCTCTCCTAGACTTTGAATTAAGATCGAGCGAAAAGTATTGTGGAAGCCTACATTCTATGCAATAAGAATAATTTTACCTAGGCTATCTTATTTTTCATGACAGCCTAAGTTAATGTTTTAAATGTTAAAACATAAATAACAACAATAAAACTTATTTTTTAAGGTTACCTGAAATTAATCTAGACCTCCCGGAAAGTGCTGCTCTGATCAAGGACAATATGCCAGACTTTTCCAGCAACGACACTGAGAAGTATCTAACCATTGTGGGCAAGTCACTATTAGATCTGGAGCAAGGAGTAAGAATGGTTGAGCAGAATATTGAAAAAGGTAAGGGTAACACCCAGTAACACTGAAGTACCTCGTGGTTCAGGTTGTTACCACAAATGATGTAAAGAAAATAGAAAGCTGTGTGTACAGTCAGCTGTGTGACGGGCTCACTCAATCAGCGCTTTCTTACGACGATTACAATACAAACCAGTTAATAGTTCTGCTGTATCCGACTTTACTTCTGCTGTCAAACCACTAGGTCCGCTAGTTGCTTGAGCCCAACTACATAATCTCAGCTGACTATGGACACATTTATCTTTTTTCCATACACCATGGTTACCTCATGGTTTCAGGTGTTACAACGTGGTTTCAGGGCTCAAAGCTCTTAAGATAGTTCAACTTTTCTTTATGCCTCAAGTTGAAATTTGTGATTCTGAAACCTACAAAACCAAAAAGAAACCCTCAATAAATAGGCTATATCCTCTGTCAAGAAACTTTTATCAATGTAGATATTTTTTGTGTAGGTGCTTTTTTTAGAGTGTTAAAGGTTGAAAGAAGGAAGTTCAGAGAAACCCAGTGTATGAAATAACGTATTGACCATCACGGTTATTTCACTAGCCCCTGATTGTGTTATTGATTTGCAAAGACAATTACAATAAATAATTGTAATAATCAGGCATATTATTTTTGTTTGGAGCCGAACCATTTTTGTTACAATAATTAAACTTTTATAGATAATCTTTAGATAACAATCTAATTTGAAGCAGTGATTTTATTTCATTTTTTGTGGACATTTGCCAACTAGTATAGCAAATGTTCACAGTATCAAAATTAAAACATACTCATCATCACCAACGTAAAAATAAAGCAAATAATAAACTGTAGGCCAGGCCTACTAATTGCAAATCGTTTTCAGCTGGCTGCACCAATGTTGTGAAAGAAATTATAGAACCTATCGAGAAGATAAACGCCCCTCTGGATACGTCTTGGGGGATCATTAAAACCCTGTATCTCGCCAAGACAAGCGTGATGCCACCCAGCTCCTACGTGCCTCTGCATCACCGGGCCCGGCGAGCGCGGTCCGCCAAGTACTACAGCAAACCCATCTACGAAGCCTGCAAGGTAAGTTGATTACATCGTACATCCCGTACCATCCGTGGTTCCCTTCTCCATGATGGTATCAGGAAATTGGATTTGTCAGGGTGCCTAATATCTTTGCTTGTGTAGGTCACAAGCAAAGAATATAAAAGGATTATTTAATAAGAAAAGAAAAACCCAGCTGGAAAACTGGGCTTAGCTACTATTGTTTTTTATGAATGATTCAACATCATAGAAACATTGGTGGACCAGGTAAAGTGTGAGCCGGTTTTTCAAAACAGAAATTTTACTAATTTTTTTAATTCTTTGGGAGAGAAATTGCATTAATTGGCCCCACATGGATCAGGTTTTGTTCAAAAAGTAACGATCTATGATATTTTGCAAAGATGTCTTTTTTCCTTGTTTGATATGGTTGATTTTTTTTGGGGGAGGTTGAATTTTTTGTTTTTATGTAAATTAAAAGCTCAAAAATATAAAGTGACGGAACTGTTATTAGTCCCAGCTGAACAAAAGCATCTTTACAGCTGGCTTTAGGGGGGAGGCCCAAAAGTGTTCTGACGGCTTTCTTTTGTAATCACTTTATTTAAAATGATTTCTAATGGCATCAGGATGCATTAGGGCCTAGTGTTCTTGAAGGGTGTCCCTCCATCGCAGAAACTCACCTAGGGAGTAGAACTTAAGTATGAAGATCGATAAAAATTTATGTTTGGCCTATTACTTCCTGTATATTTTACATTTATTTTACATTTTTTGATCATTTTTTGATCAAAGGGAAAGAGTAACATGTTTTAACTTTGCAGTCATGAGAGCTTTCTGCTAATTTTTTTCTTTAAATAACTGGCATTGAAAACTTACCAATTGTATCTCAAACCTTAATTTTTAAAAATATTAAATTTTGTATTTTTCTATAATTAGATTTGTTGACATGAGAAAAAATATTAAAAACTGTGTCAACATTTTCGCATCTGTTTGTATCATGTACTGTAGCTTTGAATAATTCAAACAATTGTCTCCGCCTCCAGTCCTTACGGACATAACTTTGTGTTAGGTATTCAATGATTATTTACTTTGATGGTAGCCTGAATGTGTCAAATGAAGATATTAACAATGATATGTGTTTCGTACATCATCAGTAGCGTCCGACACAGGTTAAAAATGCTAACACGAGTGATTGTCAGAGTTTCAATAAAAAACAAATTCGTAAACACGGCACATCTAACATTCACATCCACATCTAACATTTATGAAGAATCGACACGCAAGTGCACTCTTGGAAATGAAAAACAACTAGTACCGCACAAAGTTGTTGGCCTACTGGTTATCGTTCTTTGGTTGCTTCGTGACGTTACCCGTCAGGTATTATCAGCTGTTGCATTGTCTTCTTCCTCTAGTTTATTATACACGCGAAAAGTTATTTTGTGCGGAAAATCTTCTTTGACATTTAGTAGTTTATCGCTGCCTATTGATTTTACGTTTTTAAATGTAAAATACTCTTCCCATATTCTGGATTTTTAGGCATCATTACAGACCTTTAACATCTTGAGGGAATTCTCAAAATCTATATTATGCATAGGGTTATCTTTCAGATGTTAAGCCACTTTTGAGGTGGGGTTTTTTTTTGGCCTCGGCCCAATTTACTTTTCATTACTCTACACATAAAAGTTCACTTTCTAAACGTAAAATGAGGCAAGAAAATAGGTTATTCCTGCTATTGCACGGCAAAATTACATAATGTTAACTTTCTGTGCATATATGTGGTGGACGGAAAGTAACCGTTATGGGATTTTGCGGTGCAGACCGATCAGCTGTTGCATTACGGTATCTCGACATAAGCACGGAAACTCAGCGTTATGAGTTCGGTTTTTTTCTTGATACTAAGTTGAATAAAAAAAATATTCATGTTGTTCATAAGTTTTTCGATATCTTAATGAAGTATAATATTCAATACTCGTCCCAAAAGTGCTATTGTGGTGCTCGTCTTTGCCACGCGCGTAAATGCAATCTCTCCCCGCAGTAGGTCACTTTTGAGATTAATAATGAAAAGTACTATTAAACCGTTCTTTACAACTTGTGTTAGGCTTGCGACCAGACCAACCTGATGGAGGAGGAGCAGCAAGTGGTGGACAAGTTCGTGCTGGAGGGACAGTTGGCCGGCCTGGATCTGACGGTGTAACGTTGTGTAGGCTTGTGACCAGACCAACCTGACGGAGGAGGAGCAGCGAGTGGTGGACAAGTTCGTGCTGGAGGGATGGTTGGTCGGCCTGGATCTGACGTGTAACGTTGTGTTGGCTTGTGACCAGACCAACCTGACGGAGGAGGAGCAGCGAGTGGTGGACAAGTTCGTGCTTGAGGGACGGTGGGTCAGCCTGGATCTGACATGTAACGTTGTGTAGGCTTGTGACCAGACCAACCTGACGGAGGAGGAGCAGCGAGTGGTGGACAAGTTCGTGCTGGAGGGACGGTTGGCCGGCCTGGATCTGACGGTGTAACGTTGTGTAGGCTTGTGACCAGACCAACCTGACGGAGGAGGAGCAGCGAGTGGTGGACAAGTTTGTGCTGGAGGGACGGTTGGCCGGCCTGGATCTGACGTGTAACGTTGTGTAGGCTTGTGACCAGACCAACCTGACGGAGGAGGAGCAGCGAGTGGTGGACAAGTTCGTGCTGGAGGGACGGTTGGCCGGCCTGGATCTGACGTGTAACGTTGTGTAGTAGGCTTGTGACCAGACCAACCTGACGGAGGAGGAGCAGCGAGTGGTGGACAAGTTTGTGCTGGAGGGACGGTTGGCCGGCCTGGATCTGACGTGTAATGTTGTGTAGGCTTGTGACCAGACCAACCTGACGGAGGAGGAGCAGCGAGTGGTGGACAAGTTCGTGCTGGAGGGACGGTTGGCCGGCCTAGATCTGACGTGTAACGTTGTGTAGTAGGCTTGTGACCAGACCAACCTGACGGAGGAGGAGCAGCGAGTGGTGGACAAGTTCGTGCTGGAGGGACGGTTGGCCGGCCTGGATCTGACGTGTAATGTTGTGTAGGCTTGTGACCAGACCAACCTGACGGAGGAGGAGCAGTGAGTGGTGGACAAGTTCGTGCTGGAGGGATGGTTGGCCGGCCTGGATCTGACGGTGTAACGTTGTGTAGGCTTGTGACCAGACCAACCTGACGGAGGAGGAGCAGCAGCGAGTGGTGGACAAGTTCGTGCTGGAAGGACGGTTGGCCGGCCTGGATCTGACGTCTAACGTTGTGTAGGCTTGTGACCAGACCAACCTGACGGAGGAGGAGCAGCAAGTGGTGGACAAGTTCGTGCTGGAGGGACGGTTGGCCGGCCTGGATCTGACGTCTAACGTTGTGTAGGCTTGTGACCAGACCAACCTGACGGAGGAGGAGCAGCAAGTGGTGGACAAGTTCGGGCTGGAGGGACGGTTGGCCGGCCTGGATCTGACGTCTAACGTTGTGTAGGCTTGTGACCAGACCAACCTGACGGAGGAGGAGCAGCAAGTGGTGGACAAGTTCGGGCTGGAGGGACGGTTGGCCGGCCTGGATCTGACGTCTAACGTTGTGTAGGCTTGTGACCAGACCAACCTGACGGAGGAGGAGCAGCAAGTGGTGGACAAGTTCGGGCTGGAGGGACGGTTGGCCGGCCTGGATCTGACGATGTAACGTTGTGTAGGCTTGTGACCAGACCAACCTGACGGAGGAGGAGCAGCAGCGAGTGGTGGACAAGTTCGTGCGGGAGGGACGGTTGGCCGGCCTGGATCTGACGTCTAACGTTGTGTAGGCTTGTGACCAGACCAACCTGACGGAGGAGGAGCAGCAAGTGGTGGACAAGTTCGTGCTGGAGGGACGGTTGGTAGGCCTGGATCTGACGGTGTAACGTTGTGTAGGCTTGTGACCAGACCAACCTGACGGAGGAGGAGCAGCGAGTGGTGGACAAGTTCGTGCTGGAGGGACGGTTGGCCGGCCTGGATCTGACAGAGGACCAGCGGGAACAGCTGGCGGGCATACACATCAAGATCGCCGAACAGAAGGCCATGTTTGACAAAAGAGTTCAGGTACAGTAACTATATTTTGTTTCTCCCCCAGTGGGATTCTAACTCGTTCCTGCTGGTTTTAGTTAGATATCTGCGGGAAGTGATTTTTCAAGCCAGGTTGGGTTCGGGTCGGGTAGTGGATTACCATCAATTTTCGGGTCGTGTCGGGTTAGGATATTATAAGTGAAAAAAATTCGGGTCGGGTCGGGTTCGGGTATATAAGTTTAAAAAAAATTCGGGTCGGGTCGGGTTCGGGTATGTAAGTTGAAAAAAAACCAGGTCAGGTTCGGGTATTTTAGTTGAAATTCAGGTCGGCTTAGGGTATCATTTGCCAACAAAATATTGAATTAATTAAATTTTGATGGGTCTATCAAGCAGTGTTAACATAAAGTAAAAATCTAACATATCATTCACCAACTTATTACTTGCATCTATACAGTCAATAGATTTTCATATTCATGACTAAACTTAGTATTTCAGAATAGATAAATGAAATGGTTTTATATTATGTAACAACAATAATCAACAATAATTTATTTTCATCAAAAATTAGTTCTATTGTAAAACTTCAGTGAAAAAAATAATAGTTGGTTCAAGAAATATGGAAGAGGCAGAAACCAGAAATTACGTCAGAATAGAGGAAGGAAGGGAAGAGAGAGAGAGAGATCTAGAAAAAACAGCTGCCTCATTCTCCTTATCAGTGGGAATGGGGGAGTGGGGGAGTTTGTTTACTTATCAATTAAGCCTGTCCGCCAGTCCGCTATTATCTGCGTGCGGGCGTGCATCTGAGCTCGAGAGATAATTAGGAGATAAATATTCTCTACTACGAAATGTGAAAACCCAAACCACTTTTCCTTCAACCACATATGAGGGCTCATTTTTTGTCTAATTTTTTTAAATCAAATGAGACAAAATGAAACTTCTATCTCTTGCCATTCAAGAGAAAATCTACGATTAAACAATGTGTTTTTGTGGTTCTTCAAGGTCAACTAAATAAAGCAGAAACTTTCCGAATTCCACCTAATTGGAGATAATATTTCTTTTCACCTGTCAATTTCCTTTCCTTATCACTTCAGGGATTATTGTTTGTGTATTTTTTTCGTTGGAAGGACACACTCTTCCGGTTTAACGTGTCCAAAAATAGATCGCAACAATTAATTACCTTCTCAAAAAGACCTCTCGTATCACAAGCTCGGCTGGTACGACTATTTCATTGCGTCAAAAGGAGGATAAGAGAATACGATAATTTTGAGCTGGCAAGGAGACGGCTGGTTGTCTGAGTGAGACGTACAGTGAAATATTGCTTCTAAGTTTGACATCGTGATCGCAACCGTCTTTGTTCCTCACCTTGTTATATTGTGTGGATGTCGTAAGACAACAGCTTTGCTCAAATTAATTATTGTTGAACATTTTTAAAGTTTCAGGTTTCTTTCGGGTAGTATGTGGGGTATCTCCAACCCGATTTCTTTCGGGTAGTAGGTACCCGCCCAACCCGATGTGTATTAAAAACCCGCCCGAACAAAGCCCGAGACGTGTCGAACCCGCCCAACCACTCGGGTTCACTTAATTACCCGAAGCTACCCGAATTTTCAGGTACCCAAAGACCTCTAGTTTTAGTATCAATGCTGGGTACATTAATGGAAGTTTTCACAATTGGAGGTAGTGTTGTAGCGGTCTTTCAGTGAACAACTTCCATTCCCCACCAGGGAGGAATAGCGAACAGAGGAACAGCGCCGTAGCTTAGGTGGTAGCGTTCTCAGCAGGCCCGGGTTCAACTCCCGGCCGCGGCTCTAAGCATTTTTATGATACGGAAGCGCTGTGATATGAGGTACCTTCAACAAGAAGATATCAAGGTTTGTTAAGAACCTTGGGATTTGACGGAGAGTGAAGGCCTGGTAACCCTTATAAGGTAAGGGCGGAGGTAATAAGCTAATTCTGCTGCGTTGCAACACCATGGTCAAGTGAAGCCATAGCCCACTTTTCAAAAAAATATAATAAAATAAAAAAAATAAAAAAAGGAGTTGATGGCATATTAGGCAGGGGTGTTTTAGCGACCCATGAGGGCTGATATGAGGGCCACCTATCCCTTGATGCCCTATTTCTGTATCCATTGGATAAAGGTATATATTTCCCCAACCAGTCTAACGGTACGTCCTGAGTGCACGCCGGTTCCGATTCCGATTCAGTTTCAGATTATCGGCGCCTGTTTAGGCTGAATCAGATTTTTAGTCGGTGGCCATAGTGGAGGCATGAAAGGCTTCGCCGACTCGGCGAGCAGGCAATAGAGTTACCAATGTTGTGTACATTATTTCACCATTGATTGTACAGCTAATGTAATAAATACCTAATTTAATAAATGCAATGAATTACTAAACACGGCATATCGGTAATTTAGGAGGCCACTGCGGAAAAGATGTCGGGGAGTGGTAAAAAAAACCACGAAGCAATTAATTATTTTATAATGGTAAACGACATCAAAGCAAGCTTAACAACAAAGATAATTTATGATCGCAACTTCGACATAGTCAGGATTTAATTTGTGTACTTTATCTCAAGTCTTTCTAGTTCGTGGAAATCAACAAAAAATATATTGAGATAGTGCGACGAGCAAATAAGGGAACAACAGTGGACTTACAAAAAATTGGAGGCGCGTAAGGAATATTTTAACTTCACAAACCATTTTAGCTGACTGATATAATAACCTAATTTCAAATTTAACCTTTAAGTTCCTGTATTTGAATCAGACCATTATATACTTTCTTTTAAGTTTGAATAAGCTGCTTTATTTGTAAGAAAATCATTATTTTGTCTTATCCACTAGGCCTACAGTCATTGAACATAAATTTAGAAATATTGAATAAATGATCTTGAACAAATAGGTTGTTTCACTTACATTCAACGCCGAGCTCCGATTAAATTTCTTTCCAACATCTACTATGTCTCTGTTTGAATATGATATGAGTATTTAATCCATTGGTGGGTTTCTTACAATATGAGAGATTAAATCTGGTAATTCCATTAATTAAACTGCTGAATTAGGTTTCAAAATTAAATGTTGCTATTAGTCCAGTAAAAATACTGTTTAACCTAGAACAAATTGCAACACGAGCGTTTTTGACGGTATTCTGCTCAAAAAAATGTGCATATTAACATATCCAAAATCGGACAAAATCGGACCATGGGAAACCCCTTAAAATCACGTTTCAAAATGGCGGATTTTTTTAACATTTGAAAGTTTTTGAAAAAAGCCACTCGGTTGCATTTTTTATCTACATTTAACAAGATATTGAGTTGGGACCACCGTTAATAATTTTTGAGTGGCTAGTCGTGCATTTTGACAGGTTAAAAATTTTTGGCCGCCATCTTGGATCCGCCATATTGGATTTATTTTATTTTTTTCAAATGTAAAGGTGGTCGTGTGACACATAGTTTAGAACTAGATTTTTACGCTAATTTCAATGCTGAAGTCCGTTTTCAAAAATATCGATTCGTTTTTAAGATATACTCAAAATAAAATTCTTCCCTGTACATTTCTTATGGGGGCTAAATAAATGATAACATTTTTACGATTATGTTTCTTATACCTCAGGAACCAAGCAAGGCATTCAGTTCGTTTTGATCTTAAAATGATGAGTGATTTTTTGGCTGTTATTTGGGCTATTGATCACTAAAATCGGACAAGTGTGAAACGAACTATAAAGTAGGGGTGTGCGAGTATTCGACCGGTCGAGCTTTTAGGTCGAGCTTTTCAGTATTCGGCTCGGCTCGACTTTTTTCAAAAAAGCTCGACACTCGAGCCGAGCTTTTGATAAGAGAGTTCTTATCGGAAAGATAATTATTGCGATCTATTTTTGGACACGGTAAACGGAAGAGCGTTTTCCTCCCACAAAAAATACAAACAAAAAATATTCTCTAGTGATAAGGAAAGGACATTGACAGGTAACAAGAAATATCATCTCCATTTAGACGGAAATCGGAGCTATATTTAGTTGACCTTGGAGAGCAAAATACAGCAAGAAAGTCTATTGTTTTATCATGGCTTATCTCTTTAATGGTATATCGTACAAGCTTCATTTTGGTTTCATTTTATTTATAAAAATTAGACAAAAAATATAAGCCGTAATTTATAATTGTATGACATGTAGTTTGTATTTTCGGATTTTGTAGCAGGGATTCCTTATCTCTTAATTAACTCACGCAGCTCGCACTGAGTCAGACAATGACAAAAAACCGGGACAAAGTTGTTGTAAACAACCTCCACCCCCCCCCCTCTCTGGCCACTGATAAGGAGAGTGAGAGAGGTAGCTGTTTCTTTCTTTCTCTCTACTCCGTCCTAATTTCTGATTCTTTCTTCTTCCTGATTATCTTAACCCACGTTATTTTCTCTACAAAAGCTTAGGAATGCAATCAATTTTAGGATGACAATAATTTATTTTTATATTATTTCATTCATATTCTGAAATAATTTAACCATCAATATTATGCTACAATTGGGACTGCTATTTGTAATCATCTTTCTTTTGTGAACATTAAGAAGATCAATCTTGTGTTTGAGTTTGACTAAATGTAAATATGGTATTTTTTTAAAGATACAACCATTTTAAAACCTTTCCAATTAACTCCTTTCTACTCTTGAAAGAAATGTTGTAGTATGTAACTAGAATGATTATGTAAGTTTAACTATTTATTTTAAAGTGAAACTATTGTGGAATAATTGGGGAGTTAAATTATAAATTTAGATTTTAAATTGGTTATTTTTCTACATCAATTATTTTTTGAGCCAGTTTGATCAATTTTATAAAACATAATACTAAATATTGATGAACCTATCAGATCATTAACTTGTTTCGGGGATAAGCTTTCTAGTTTTGAACTGACGTTAACTTAAGGGATGCAAACATTAGTCTATTGTATCTTTTAAAATTAAAATCAAGCTTCATCATTTTGTGGTTGTTAAAAAGCTCGGCTCGAAAAAGCTCGAGCTCGAAAACTTTTGAAAAAGCTCGGCTCGGCTCGGCTCGAGTTAAAAAATCACTATTCGCACACCCCTACTATAAAGCTAAATGCTACTTGAAAATTGGTTTTTTTTAAATTTGTTTTTTGTTAAAGACTTATATCTCAGGTTTGAAATGAGTTAAAAAGTTCCTTCTGGTGTCAAATTACTCGGTAAAGTATAAGCTTTCATATGAACTATGACTAATCGAAATCTGACTAATATAATTGGAGTTATGATCCATAATACAACTTAAATTCTTCTAACTTTAGAAATTTGTCACCACTTAAAGACTTATATCCCCAAATTTAGCTGAGACTGAGGCCTAATTAAGGTCTTAATTAACTCAGTATATTACTGGCTTTAATTTAAGCTCTTAACCATTTAAATAGGTTGAGTAAGATGCGAGTTATGAACCTTTAATCAACATAAAAATAATTTTTTTCATAATTTTTAATTTAGTTAAGGACGGGTATCTTTAGTTTTGTTGAAGGAATATAGGTTTGAATTGTTTCATAACACTCAGTGAGCTATCAGCTTTCATTTGAGCCATTGATCATTAAAATCGGACAAGTTTGGAGTGAGTTATATTGTTTTATTAATTTTTTTTGGTAACTATTTTTTGTGTCACATTTAAAGCTTACACGGTATCAATAAAACCAAACATTTACCTATTTTAAAGGGGAAACTGTGTAATCCAGGAATGCTAAACAGAATTGTCCTCCACTAGCTCAGATATGTAGAATTCATTGAAAGTGTGTTCATCGCGATTTATCTACAGGGTGTTCCACAAATTAAGGCCAAGGGTAAAAATATCACAATTTTGTTAAGTAAATCCATACCACGTTTTATATCATTTTACAGGTCCTGCTGAACGGAACATTTTGAGGAAAACTGAACTAAATAATCTCTAGCCGTTTCAAAAGGCGGCCATTTTAGAGATATTTTCCAATATTTACGGAAAACATTGGATTTTTTTCAACCACTACAAGTATTTTAGTTCTGTTTAGAAATTCTTAATCCTTGTCAACTCAGTTTTGCTATGGTAACTGCTATGGCCATATTATATAAAATCAACTATAGTTCCTATGGAAACCAAATAAAAACTACAAACATTATTCAAAACACTAGTGAGAAATAATGCATACGGGGTGAAACTTAAAGGGATATTAAGGACCTGGGTAGACCCATGTTTTGCCTGGGTAGATGATATACCTTGGTGCGATGATATAGCCTATTCCCCTCGGAAGTTTTTGCATTTACCTCAAACAACTTACACAAAAACAACACCGAAACGACCTTTATTTCATATTAAATAAATAAATAAATGAATAAATAAATACATACTTACATAAATAAATAAATTATATATATAAATATATGTATATACCGGGTGTCCCATAACAGCCCCCTCCTAACTTTTTCCTATATTTTTTCAAATATCAATTTTACACCAGCCCCAAACATTATTGGGTAGTTAATATTTAATTTTGAGAGGGTACCCAATTTTGGCCGCCATCTTGGATCCGCCATATTGGATCCAAAATAATGATTCCAAATGTAAAAGTGGTGTTGTGACCCATCATTTCAAATTATATTTTTTCACTTACAATGCCGCAATCCGTTTTTTTAGTATCTCAATTAGTTCTCAAGATATGGGTACTTTTAATTAATTTATTTTCAACCAATTTAAACATTACAAATTGATAAAATAGGCCCATAATCACAAAATAATGCTAGGTAGTGACGAATAACCACCACCAGTCATTGTTGAGCGCTTTACACTTAACTTTCACCGATGTAATTTTTTTGGCCGCCATATTGGATCCGCCATTTTCGAATGAGGCAAGTTATTTAAAATATGAAGTTGGTATTGTGACCCATCATTTTAAACTAGCTTTTTACGCCGAATTCAATGCCGCAACCCGTTTTTAGCTGTACAACTTATTTTTTGAAAAAAAAATCAGGTTTTTTGAGATATTTATTAGAAACATGTCAATATCTTGAAAACTAAACACTATAATAAAAAACGAGTTACGGCATTGAATTCAGCGTAAAAATTTAGTTTGAAATAATGGGTCACAATACCAACTTCATATTTGAAATAACTTGCCTCATTTCATAATGGCGGATCCAAGATGGCGGCCAAAAAATTTACATCGGTGAAAGTTAAGTGTAAATCGCTCAACAATGACTGATGGTGGTTATTCTCCACTATCTAGCATTATTTTGTGGTTATGGGCCTATTTTATCAATTTGTAATGTTAAAATTGGTTGAAAATAAATAAATTAAAAGTACCTATATCTTGAGAATTAATTTATATATTAAAAAACAGATTGCGGCATTGTAATCAGTGAAAAAATCTAATTTGAAATGATGGGTCACAACACCACTTTTACATTTGGAAGAATTATTTTGGATCCAATATGGCGGATCCAAGATGGCGGCCAAAAACTTTTACCTTGCCAAAATGCACGACTAGCCACTCAAAACTTATTGGCGGTGGTCTCAACTCAATATCTTGTTAAATGTAGATAACAAATGCAGCCGAGTGGCTTTTTTCAAAAACTTCCCAATGTTAAAAAAGCCGCCATTTTGAAACGTGATTTTTTGGGGTTTCCCGTTGACCGATTTTGTTAGATTTTGGATATGTTTGAATAAGTATGTTTTGTTATATTTTCATGAAAAAAGGATTTGAAAAAAAAATAATTGAATCCAATATGGCGGATCCAAGATGGCGGCCAAAATTTAAAATCCTATGAAAATGAAGTATTACCCCCCTAACGGTTTTCTGAAGCATTTCTAATTTTATATCTCTAGAGATGTAGTTGAAAACTAAGAGTAAAACTTAATTTTATATTTTTCCATTGTAATCCGCCATTTTGAAACGTAATTTTAGGGAATTTCCCATGGACCGATTTTGTCCGATTTTGGATATGTTAAAAAGCACATTTTTTTGGACAGATTTCCACCAAAAACGCTCGTGTTGCAATTTGTTCTAGGTTAAGGGTGTTTTTTGCGTAGATTTACTGGAGTATATTAAAAATGGCGGCTGGAGCAATCGGAAACTGTAATCTGCAACCGGAATGAATAATACATTCCGGTGAGCAGGCACCTGCGCGCAAGCTCTGCTTCCGGCTGCCACAATGGCCACTTCCGTTAAAATATAAGTGTCAATCCTGTCGCCGAAAATCTGAATCTGAGTCGGAATCGGAACCGGCGTGCACTCAGGACGTACCGTAAGCTTGGTTGAACATATTACACTTACCTATTCCTTTTTCCTTCTGCTTCCCTTATATTAATCTGCTGAAGGTTTAGGGCCTGAGGGATACTACAGGGGAAGCTTGCTTTCCTTTGCTTTGTGCTACACAACCAATTAATCAAGTATCATTTTTGAAATGCTTACTTCTGTGATGTAAAAATATCTTCAACAATTGATAATAAATCAGAAAGAAAAAAATACTGGTTGCAAATAAATTGAAAAAAGACGTGCTTTCATAACTGAGCTAAATAAACATTGTGACTTACTGATGTATATGTGTTTACAGGTTTCAGCAGGCGCATTCAGCACGACAATACAAGACCCAGGTATCACTAGGGAGATGCCAGACGAACTACTTAAACTCATGTCAGAAAACAAGTATGTTTGTTTTAGATTTTTTCTTTAAGTCATATTATATACATATAAATATTATTTATATTTTTTCTTTCTTTAAGTCATGTATTGTTGGTTTACCTGTGTAGAAAACAAAAATGCTTCGTTATTAGGCGAAGAGAACTGTTACTTAATTTGTGGCCTCCCTCTTATGAAAGCCATACGATAATTTTGTTAGTGAGGATAATACCAATAATTTGGTATGCTTTATCTTTAAATTGTATTTTTGAAAATAAAAAATTTGACTTTGAATTACGGTTTAGTATAGGGATTTTATTTTTGATTTTGTATTAGGCTATATTAGTTACGTTTATTTAATGTGTTCTGTAGTTAAATGACGATCTGTCCAAGATACTGTACATAGTCTGTGACAACGAAGGATTCTTGATTCTTACCGAAGGAAGGTAGGGTACCAGGGGATCAGGAGTCTCATGTCAGTGAGAGGAGGATAGGGTGAAAGGGGATAAGGAGTATGAGGTCAGGTGTATATATGCTCATATCATATGAATAAAGAGATATTGAATTGAATTGAATTGAAGTAATGATGGGCAGGGAGGAGCCAAGCCGGGGCCCGTGGCGCGTGACGCTGGAGCCGCAGCTGGCAGACCTGCTGCTGGCGTACTGCCCCGACCGCGAGCTGCGGTGGAACGTGTGGCAGGCGCAGACCCGCGTCGCCTCCCAGAGTCTGGCCAACACGGAGCTGCGCAACAGCTTCTCGCTGGAGCGGATCAGGAGTCTCAGGTCAGTGAGGGGATAGTAGGGTATTAGGGGATCAGGAGTATGAGGTCAGTGAGAGGATGGTAGGGTATTAGGAGATCAGGAGTATGAGGCCAGTGAGAGGATGGTAGGGTATTAGGGGATCAGGAGTATGAGGTCAGTGAAGGGATGGTAGGGTATTAGGGGATCAGGAGTATGAGGTCAGTGAGAGGATGGTAGGGTATTAAGGGATCAGGAGTATGATGCCAGTGAGAGGATGGTAGGGTTAGGGGATCAGCGAGGGGATGGTAGGGTATTAGGGGATCAGCAGTGTCTCAGTTCAGTGAGAGGATGTTAGGGTGAAAGAGGATCAGGAGTATGAGGTCAGTGAGAGGAGAATAGGATGAAAAGAGATCAGGAGTCTATGTGAGAGGATGTTAGGGTAACAGGGGATCAGGACTCTTTGGCCAGTGAGAAGAGGGTGTGGTGTCATGGGATTGGGAAGTCAGTGAAAGGAAGGAAGGGTACCAGGGGGTCAGGAGTCTCAGGTCAGTGAGAGGAGGATAGTACCTCCAACTGGATCAGGAGTATGAGGCCAGTGAGAAGATGGTAGGGTATTAGGGGATCAGGAGTATGAGGTCAGTGAGAGGATGGTAGGGTATTAGGGGATCAGGAGTATGAGGTCAGTGAGAGGATGGTAGGGTATTAGTTGATCAGCGAGGGGATGGTAGGGTATTAGGGGATCAGGAGTATGAGGCCAGTGAGAGGATGGTAGGGTATTAGGAAATCAGGAGTATGAGGTCAGTGAAGGGATGGTAGGGTATTAGGGGATCAGGAGTATGAGGTCAGTGAGAGGATGGTAGGGTATTAAGGGATCAGGAGTATGATGCCAGTGAGAGGATGGTAGGGTTAGGGGATCAGCGAGGGGATGATAGGGTATTAGGGGATCAGCAGTGTCTCAGTTCAGTGAGAGGATGTTAGGGTGAAAGAGGATCAGGAGTATGAGGTCAGTGAGAGGAGAATAGGATGAAAAGAGATCAGGAGTTTATGTGAGAGGATGTTAGGGTAACAGGGGATCAGGACTCTTTGGCCAGTGAGAAGAGGGTGTGGTGTCATGGGATTGGGAAGTCAGTGAAAGGAAGGAAGGGTACCAGGGGGTCAGGAGTCTCAGGTCAGTGAGAGGAGGATAGGGTATTAGGGGATCAGGAGTATGAGGTCAGTGAGAGGATGGTGGGGTATTAGGGGATCAGGAGTATGAGGTCAGTGAGAGGATGGTTGGGTATTAAGGGATCAGGAGTTTGATGCCAGTGAGAGGATGGTAGGGTATTAAGGGATCAGGAGTATGATGCCAGTGAGAGGATGGTAGGGTATTAGGGGATCAGCGAGGGAATGGTAGGGTATTAGGGGATCAGCAGCGTCTCAGTTCAGTGAAAGGATGTTAGGGTGAAAGAGGATCAGGAGTATGAGGTCAGTGAGAGGAGAATAGGATGAGAAGAGATCAGGAGTCTCTGTGAGGGGATGTTAGGGTAACAGGGGATCAGGAGTCCCTGGCCAGTGAGAAGAGGATGTGGTGTCATGGGATTGGGAAGTCATTGAAAGGAAGGAAGGGTACCAGGGGGTCAGGAGTCTCAGGTCAGTGAGAGGAGGATAGTACCTCCAACTGGATCAGGAGTATGAGGCCAGTGAGAAGATGGTAGGATATAGGGGATCAGGAGTATGAGGTCAGTGAGAGGATGGTAGGGTATTAGGGGATCAGGAGTATGAGGTCAGTGAGAGGATGGTAGGGTATTAGTTGATCAGCGAGGGGATGGTAGGGTATTAGGGGATCAGCAGAGTCTCAGTTCAGTGAGAGGATGTTTGGGTGAAAGAGGATCAGGAGTATGAGGTCAGTGAGAGGAGAATAGGATGAGAAGAGATCAGGAGTCTCTGTGAGAGGATGTTAGGGTAACAGGGGATCAGGACTCTCTGGCCAGTGAGACGAGGGTGTGGTGTCATGGGATTGGGAAGTCAGTGAAAGGAAGGAAGGGGATCAGGAGACTTCATGAGAGGTTGATAGGGTACTAGGGGATCAGGAGTTTGAGATCAGTAAGAGGAGGATAAGGTGCTTGGGGACTGGGAGTCTCAGGTAACTGGGGGGTGAATAGGGTGCCAGGGGATCAGGAGTCTTGGGTCAGTGAGAGGAGAACAGAGAGCCAGGGGATTGGGGGCCATCGTAGTAGGGAATTAGGAGTTTGAGGTTTTTATCAGTATAGGGTACGAGTGGTTCAGTGGTTGCAGTGAGATGACAAGAGCTTTCTTTAGATTAGTTGGGGATCAATTAAAACAACAGAGGACTTCTATTAAGAAACAGATAAATAAATTGATTAAAGATAACAGTTTATTAAATCTCAATGTTTTTTTTTCTATAGGAGAGATGAAGCAAGACTGTTAGGTTATGAAACATATGCACACATGTCAATGGAAACAAAAATGGCAGGATCCCTGGAAAAAGTTCAAGAGACATTAGGGAATATGCTGCAAATCGGTAAGTCCCTTTTACCAAATTTCATAATCCAACCAACCATACATAAGAATCCAATTTCATTTTTTCACTCTGTTCACGTAATGACAAAAGTTACCATGATGTGTAATATTATTGATTCTCTTTTATTGTCTTGTCAGCACAATGAATACATACAGTAGGCGCCCTCTAGTTCGGCTTCGGTCGGATCGGCCGCCGGATGGTCCGGCCGGTCCTAGGATGGTGAATCATATCCGTTATATCACCACGCCGCACCGCGAGGGAATGACCTTCGACAGTATTTATCCTGAATCTTTAGTTTCCGGCCGAAGAAGTAAACGTCAGTTTAGATTACGGGCAAGCTTGTAATTGATGGACACACTTGACCTCAACTAACAAAAGATGTTATTCTTTCAATATGAGGACTTTACAGTGAGATTTAATCTTGGATTTCACTTGTATACAACAAAAGAAAATAACATGTTTCTTAACATTTTTATAGGTTATGATTCAAGTAATACGCTTAACTTAATTCGGCAAATACATTTCTAGTGTGTTTTTACAGTAAATAAAGAGTTTTTCTGCTCACTTTATATCCTCAGTACGGTATCGGTAAAACCAGGAACGCAATATGACAGTTCAACATAAGAGACGTCAAAATATTTTCTTTGGCAAATAAACACTGTAAATATGATTAAATAGTGTGTTTTGTTGATTTTTAAACATAGGTTTTGGGATTTAATAGGGTTAATTTACATTTTGATAGTACATCCGGGTGGTCCGGCCATTTTGTAGTCCGGCCAGGGGTCCGGTCCCGAGGTGGCCGAACTAGAGGGCGTCTACTGTAGTTTATTCTTTGTTAGTTTGGTTTTTATTGTTTTTATTTAATTTTTAAGCCTACATAAAAGTTTTTACAACCATAAGCATATGAAAACATTAAAGTGATCACAGTTGAATTGTTTGATTGATAAAAAATCAAAATGTTGAAATTTTATCGAATGTTCCTATTATCAAAGTGTGCCCCTTTTTTATAAATTCTTCAAAAAATGAGCTCCCGGTATTGAAATAACTTTAACATCATACTGACACAGAAACATTTGTTTTCTGTTCCTCCTCATTGTTGGGAGGAAAGTTACTCTTTGCTGATACAAGACCAAAAAAATTTTATGTACTTCAGTTTCTAGTAAACAGACGTAAACAATCAGCTGTTTGGAGCAATCCGAAGTTTAATACATGTTTTTAGGTTATTTTAAGGACTGTAGTGGTAGCATTGGTAGCAATAGCAAATGTTATTTGTTTTCATTATACTGATACAGAAATATATGTTTTCCATTCCTTTTTGCTGGCTTGAAAGTTACCCTTTGCCGATACCAGTATGATTTCAAGAAATGGAAATAAACAATTTTGGCTTACTTGCAGCAAACCAGCGTTTATGGCATGTGTATAGGTTTTTTTAGAGGAATGTAATGGTAGCACTGACAGCAGTAGCAAATATTTAATTTGCTTATTATAGGTTAGGTTTGAAGAATTGAGAAATGTATTGCTCCATGCAAGGAATAAGTTATGATTAAAAGTATGTTTTTCTGACTAGTGTGATGAATAGTATCGTACGTTACATGGCGGGTAAGTTTTACCGTACTTGCATGAAAATCCTACACTTGCCCCAGGCTCCTGTGGGAACTATCATGCTTGTCTGGTAAAACAGCTCAACTTAGTATATTTTTTCCTACAGCCCCGCTTAAACTGCCAGTTTATGCACTGAGAACCAAATGTGAAACAGCTGTTTACTGAGGAGTGAGCGTCAAAGTATTTTTCGCTTGCTAGCTGTTTCTTTATCGCTCGCCAGCTGATTGCATTTTTACTCTTCAAGCTCCAGCCAATCACACTCGTTGGCTCCAGCGCTTCTGCTTACGCTTTGATTTAGACAATATACGAATTGTTTATAACCCCAAAATCATAATGACATGTTCGACTACAATGAACATGAGTAACTGAGATTGTATTCATTGTTTGGGAATCCTAAAATGTAGATGCAGGAAAGATGTTATAAGTATTTCATGTGTAAAGTGTCTTTCTCGCTTTCGCTACAATTACTGTCCTCTAAGCGTCACCTAGTAAGTGTTTAAATCAAGCGAGAAAGACCTTCTTTACACTCTTTATACATAAATATCTATTTGCAGCAAAGCCAGCAGCCGACCGGGAGGTGGCGGAGCTGCAGAAGTTCGCGTGGGAGAGAGGCTTCGACGGCAACCTGCAGCCCTGGGACATCGACTACTGGGAGCGCAAGCAGAAGCGCACACTCTTCAAGTGAGCATTTCAATTCAAAATTTGTTCATAGGCCTACATCCATACATTACTTGAAATGGCAACCTCAACTGGTAGTTATTTTAAGGCAAGTATGAATAACAGAGCATTGGCATATGCTGATGATTTAGCCCTAATAGCAGAGTGTAAAAACAATTTGGAAGTATTAGCAGAAGTATTATTAGAAGAAGCCCTAAACATAGGATTACAGGTACATGAAGATAAAAATAACTATATAAAAATTGGAAGAGTGCCAGAGCCCAACAATTCAACGCTGGACAATATGGAATGTAGCTTTAAAAGTACTAAAGAATTTAAGCATTTGGGCACTACCATAAAAAAACCAAGAAAAATGCAAATAAGGTTTAATACTATTAATAGATGCTACTTGAGTTCATCAAATCATCAAAGAGTAAGCTTCTATCAAGATGTACAAAAATTAAAATATACATCCTATACTCTTATATGAGTAATGTTATCGTGCTTCTGTGCTTGTATGCTTGCTTGCTTGCACAATTATCTCAAAAACGGCTCCGAGGATTTCCTTCAAAGTCTGGAAATAAGTAATTTATGACTGAAAAACATATTTTATGCAGATAACTTGGCCAGAGAAAATCTAATAACATAATAAATCAAATTTTAAAGTTGTAACATTTTAACATTGACCTTATGGGTTGCCGTTGATAGCAACGAAAATAAACAAGGAAAGTGTAAACAAATGAAGTAATCATAACAGCTGTTTGAAATCTACAGCTATCAAGGGAAAATACAGCAGGTGGGATGAAGAGTCCATGGAGCAATAAAAAAGGTTTATATTTATAAATTTTATGACATTGAAATATTTTATTGTAACTGGATGAACTGGTAAACATTAAATAACACCGAGCAAGGCTCGGTCCACCAGGTACTAGTCATAATACAGCCAGTTCTCTTGCATGAGTCAGAGGTGTGGACATTAACAAAACAGCCGCATAATAAATAATTTCCAAAGACAGGCTCTGTAGGTTAAACTGTGCCACCATAAATAATGCAAGAAAAAGAGGATTGTTTTCCACTTTTGATGTCTGCAGCTCGCAAAGTTTCCATCCAAAAAATTCATTTTTAATTCCTCGACACTGTTTTATTATAATCAGTGTAAAACTAAAAAAAGTTTCATGAAAATTTATTGACTTTAAGATTTGATGACTAATGTAATTCCTCTTGTGAAATATTTTTCAACCAATAAAATGTGTTATTTGTGTCGACTGTAATGTAGATCCTCTTGTCAAGTATTTTGCCAACTAATACAGCGTGTCGGTGTCTCCCCAGTTTCCAAGAGGAGGCGCTGAGGGATTATTTCCCGTTCGACAAGGTGTGGGCGGGGCTAGTGGCTCTGTGCGAGGCCATGTTCGACATCAAGTTGGTGGAGAACAAGACGGTCGACCGGTGGCACCCCGACGTCAGGTTCTTCTACATATACGAGGAAACCAACAAACCAGCCGCCGGCTTCTACCTCGACCCTTACGCAAGGTAGGGACACGTCAGTCGGTCTTGTCACTGTCAAGCTTCTCTCATAACCGAATAGGGAGGAGAGATTATTTGAATTGTTGAAAGTTGTAGACCACATACTAAAAAGGTACCGTAGTTAGTTCCGGTTTTGTGTTAGGCTCCTCTATATCCTTTAATGGCTAGGTATTCTTCGACACTTTAAATTCTATTTATATAGAATCATCATATCAGTGTTGGCTTTACATCTCCTCCCAAAACGGCTTCCATTAAAAACAGTCAGCTGATAGTCTGCTAAGGTTGTGTTTATGGTTTGTGCTATTAGGACAAATGCAATCAGCTGATGCTCCAGGAATTCATTTTCTCTCTAGGACAATAAATGAATAAGTCCTACAATGCAATTATTGAAAACATTCTACAAGCAGTGTAACGAAATAGTTATTTATGAATTAATCAAAATAGTTATTTAAGTATTGGACCTCATGATGCATGGCAGAGGGATAGATATCAAGATTCCTTACACATGAATTAACTTTCCTTCAACTGCAGTTTTACCAATATCCAGCAGAGTTAATTCCAACTCAGCAGTGGTCACATACGAATGCACCATTCACGAGGCTATAAACAATTCTAGCTTAGTCACATTAAAACGGAAGCTTAAAGTAAGCAGCTGGAGCGCATGATGTCCTAATGTAATCAACTGGTGAGCACCAAAGTACTTCTCACTCGCTCCACAGTAACAGCTGATTTACCGTTAGCTATCAGTATGTAAACTGATACTTTACCTGCCGTAACAGGAAAATAACTTTTTTGATTTCTCTCTAAAATCAACCAAAATGATAAAATTTACATTTTATTATTTAATTACATTTTATTACACTATTTTTATTACATTTTATTATTTTATTTAAGCTCGAAACGTATTACAGTGGCCTTAACAACGACATTCCTCTCTGTCGTAGAAGCAAAAACCTAGTTTTGACGCTATTTGTGTCATTGTGAACTAGAAAGTCAAGTTGAGTGCCTCTGTGCTGACGATGTCAATGGAAACAAGTAATTGGAAATGATAATCTAATTTGAACAAATTACTCAGCACCACACCAGCTCAGCGACAAAAATTAGTATAATACGAAATGGTGGGTGCCATTGACAGATTGCAGTATGCTGTAGGCCTCTTCTCTGATTTATTGAAGGCTTTTATAATTATTATAATTATTGTCAATTATAAGCTTTTGTTGCACAAACTAAAATATTATGGACTTAGAGAAAATGCATGAGGAATGTTGAAATCATATTTATCAAACCAAAATAAAAAAGTTCTGCTAAATTCTAATGTTTACTCAAAATTTTCAGATTGTTAGTGAAGGAGTCCCTCAGGGGTCTACACTCGGCCCTCTTCTGTTTCTTACCTATATAGATGACTTGTTGGTTCAAAATTTAAATTCAAAATTGGTTATATGCTGACGATACAACAGCGGTTCTGAAAAATTGTAATCCTCAAGTTTTAAAAACACAATTATCCCATGATTTTGAGTCAATGAGTGAGTGGTGCATGGTTAACAATTTAAAGTTTCATCAAACTAAAACTTCTCTAATTCATTTTCATTAAAATAACATCATTTCTGTGCACAGTAATTAGTCCTCTAGAAGGCTTGATACCAAAAATTCTGCCTTGTAATCTTTTAGGGATAAACATTGATAAATCCCTCACATGGTCTGATTCATAGTTGGGAAAGTTAGTCAAAAATTCTAACTAGTTAAAAGTTATTAGTTAGTCCCGTAAAAAGTAACTGATAGAAGTTACAAGTTAGTCCGTTAAAAAAGTAACTGATGAAGTTAAAAAATGTTCATGGTAGCAGCACATAGAAACACAAAGTCTCCTTTTGTGTTTCTATGTGCTGCTACCATGAACATTATTTCTCAGGTAAGCTAGCTGAAAGTCTATCCCTTTCCTCACTCAAAACCTACTAAGCCCTTGGCTCTTCCTTAGAAAAATAACTTTGATGAAGTTAAAAGTTAGTTAAAAACTAACTGATAGAAAATAAAGTTAGTTTTTAAAGTTAGTTTTCGGAGAACTTTGCTTGTCATGTGTTAATGTGTTCTAAAGGATCATATTTAACTATTACTAAAATTTAACAAGACTTGTTGCTACCGCAGAAAAAATGACTTGACACTTGAAAGAGATAAACATCAACTGAAGACTAATGATGCGCGATTGCGAGATGTACCATTCGAAACGGCCAAAGACAATAAGTATTTAATTTTATATACATCGTTATGAGAAACCAACAAAAGTAATGCATATCTCTTCAATTTTTGGAACAGAATAAACAGATTTTATTTACTTATAGTTGGCGCGTTTTGAAGATTCGCCCCCCCCAGAACAGGTAGAAGGACAGTCCTAATCTCCTGTTGACAAACAATGCCTTAGTGCCTTTGTTACAGGCGGCCGGCCGGGACTCTCTGCATCCGCCTGAAATTCCGGTTACTGGCATAACAATATATATCGCAATATTTGAGGTGCAAGTTACGCGGCATTTTCTTGGAATGCAGGCGGGTGACCACCCGCACAACGGTGGCCACCCCTAACAAAGGCTTTGTTTGATAACAGGGGATTAGGACAGTCCGTCTACCTGTTTTGGGGGGGCGAATCTTCAAAACGTGCCTACTATAAAAGTAGCGTTCGCAAAAACGAATGGATTATTTCGAATGAATTCATTCGAATGTATCATCGAAAGCACTCGAAACGGAACTTTTCAAAAATGAAATTCTTTAGAAACCCAGCCATTTGAAAATCACAAAATCTTACTCTTAATCGGCCCATCACTACTGAAGACAATGTTTTGGAGATGACAAATCGCCAAACATTCTCCCTCCCCACCCTCGGTGCTTGCGGCATTGTCATTGGCTGTGTCTGCATACCAAAGCAAGTGGACTTTCCCCACCCCCTCGCTGTTTGTGATCAAGGGCGCTGACCCCTCGCTATGCTTCCCGCACGGCCACACTCAACCTTCTACGATGGCGTAAAAACTCGTATTTGAGTTCTTCCGCCGGTCGAAAAAACTAACTATTTAAACTCCAAAATTACTAACGAATAGATCAATATATTCGTTAGCTAGAACCTAACTGATTAGAAGTTATTTCGAGTACTTTTTAAAAACTAACGAATAAGTTATAAGTTAGTCGAAAAAACTAACGAATATCGTTAATCGTTAGAATTTCTAATCGTTATTCCCAAGTATGGTCTGATTACACTTAACAACTAGAATCTAAATGCAACAAATCATTTTGTGTCATCTTTTATTTATCAAAAAAAGATAAATTTGAAACACAGACTTAATAAATTACTTTGAAACAGGGGGGACAAGCTGACGGCCAGACAGAGAGATGCTTTCGCTGTAAACATCACCCCAGCCGCAAGGATAAACAAGAGCCTGCCCCTGTCATCTCTTGTCATGCACCTGGACCCCCCGATATACGGCAAACCTGCATTGCTCTCTTGGCAAGACGTTCAGCTGCTGTTCAAACAGGTAATGTTACTTTTTTGTTCGTTTAGTCTGAGTATGATTGTTTTTAAAATTTGTCATAGCCAGTATAGCCGAGAATAAAATTGAATTAAGCCCCATTCCCATAGACAGACTCATGTAAGTGTACTAAAGTCGTCTGTTGTACTTAAGTTTTTTAATCATTCGGACAAGCAAAAGAATGAGATGTAGTACTCTGACATAAAGAAGGAAATTAGGTCCTGGAACTCCTTCTTTTTAGGTGGAAAATCTTAGTCTTCTGAGTGCTTTACAAGCATCCTGTTTGGGATAAATGCACAAAACATACAAAAGCTATTTTTTAAAACTGAAGTCTGGTTTCTGATGTCCTTTTGCTGGAAAGTCAAAAGACAAGTAATGGTTTTATGATCAACATGATTAATTGGGTCTACTAATTATGAGGGACGAAATTGCATGTGGAAGGGCTGTTAGAAGTTTAAACCCTTCAAACCTGAAAAAGTAATCTTTTAATTAATTCCAATGTTTTTCATCAGCTGTTCGGTATTAGTTGTTACAAGCACCTTGATGTGTGACAGTTTAGCCAACTACTGAAAACAGTTATGTTCGCTAAGGTTGGCCCTAGTTGTAATTCAAAAGGATGATTCGGGGGTGGCGATTATTTTGGAATAATTTGAACCATTTAATCCAGAATCATGATTTTAATACACTGCCAGTAAAACTCCAGGTTGTTTTGTGGAAAGCTCTCGGATATATTACAGCCGTTAAATCTTTTGCTATTGGAAAATTATTGGGGGTTTTGTGGCCCATAGTCTCTAATTCACTTCATTGCTGTCAGGTCTCAACAGTTGTATAGCAGCTGGAAAACCTCTAGGATATATTGCGGTTGGCTAATTTCTCAGTCATATTGTGGCAATTAAATATATCTGGTTGTAAAATTATTCGGTTGTATCACACCCTTGAAAATAATTTTCTGAATCTTGGTTGCATTAAAAGGCAAATATCCCGATTCTGTCGCTGCTGGATTATCTCTCGGTTATATTTCCTCAAGCTTGGGGGAAGGCCCCCGGAGAATATCTAGGAAGTTTGCATTTGGCAAACTTTTCGGTTTTATTGCGGTAATTAAATCTTGGTGGTAACATATCAGGCGTTTCCCAGAATCATTTTGCACCTGGCTAATCTTTTGGGCATATTCACCCACCATGATATAGACAAAATTCTTGATCGGTTATATAGCAGGAATCGAATTTTGGCCTACAATTGAAATGCGGAAATTATACTCATGTTGCAGTTACAAGAGATTTGTGTTATAGTTCGGCCACCTGATTGCAACAGCTGCTGCTGACAACAGTTACGTACACTGAGGTCAACCCTAGTTGTTATTGTACGTGACTTGTTACTGTTCGGACCTGGTTGTTGTTACACATGACTCGTGTTACAGTTTGGCTCTGGTTGTAACAATCACTCGTAACACTGTAACTGACTCGTGTTACAGTTCGGCCACCTGATGCAACAGCTGCTGACGACAACTACGTACACCGAGGTGGCGGGAACGTCCAACGTCGAGTGGGATGCCGTGGAAATTGTCAGCAACGTCTTCCTTCATTGGTCAGTATGACTTAGGGAACCACTAGTCGCTTTCAGTCAGTAGAATTGATTATCACCAATGATAGAAATAGATGAAAGAGATAGATGTAAAAAATAGATGTAATCAAAATGAGGAGATGATTTGAGTATCAGAAATTTTTTAAATTTTAAAATTATGTTTAAAAACTACTGTAGACTAAATTTAAAAACATTTTTCTAATAATTTTACAAAAGTAAGTTTTAATAATTTTTATTTGTTAGGGTGAGTGCACCAGTGAACGACCTCCAGTGAATGACCATTTTGCTTAAAATATTGTGGCTAGTAATTCATAAATAGGCTTAAATGCAATACTGGAATATTATTACTGAAACAAGTAAAAAATTGGAGTAATTCTTTTCAGGCTGAAGGAGCCGGCAGTTCTGGAGAGCATATCGGGCCACTACGCGTCGGGAGAGAAGCTGCCGCCCCTGCCCCTGGCGGACATCGAGAGACACTTCGCCGGCTACCGGCTGTGCCAGGACCTGTTCAAGGCTCATCTAGATCTGGAGATATTCTCCACGTGAGTGATAGTCACATTAGGCCTAGTCACATCTAAAGCCCTATTTTTGAAATGGGCGAGTTGGCGATTGAGTGAGTCACTCATCCCTCAAGTTATTTGTTTCCAATTATAAAATGAATTCACAGATAAAAATAAAAATATTCATAAAAACTTAATGAATTCAGCCCCACAATATCTGTGTATATCATTTGAATAGGCATTTATTCTTAAAAATTCATAATTTTAATATAGATGTCATATACATTGAATATCTCCAATCTGTAGACCATCTGTAGAAATAATTTTTGTTTCCAAATAATTTAGTTTAATTTATCTTTCCTCTCTGAGTTTTAATAATTATTAGACAGTCTACTTGAATTTAGGTGCTTGAGAAATAAACTTGTAAACTCAAAATACAAGAAATTCATTATATTTCAAACATAAAACTCACATGACCTCATGATCTTCCTTATACAGTACCGGGAGAGTCTTGCACCCTACAACAATTTTCGATACTTATTAGAAATCTGACTTTTAGTTACTTTTTTAATTGTTGAAAGAAAATTAAAATTTACAAGTTAAAATTGATTGTTTGGTGAGCAAAAAAATATTACATCTAAGATACAATTCATAAAAAAAAATGCTAGTTCAGACTGACTTTTAATGTTGTTTTAAATACTCTAAAATTTTACACAGATGAGATTTACATATATTGAAAATTAAATTAAAAGAAGCTAAATTGTTCAAGTTTTACATACCCAGTATTCCAGGGGTGCACTATGTTCCCGGCAGGACAAGAAAAGACACTGCTCCAAATTCAACCTCAGCTTTTATACTTAACCATAGACTTCCCACATTGAGTGACCTATGACCTATGACTTGCATCTTGAACTATTTAGCTGTACATCCTGCTCAAACAAACTAAGGCCTGTCTGCAAATTCTGACTCTACATTTATTAAAATATTATATTTTTGACATTATGAAATTTTATATTTTTTTTATAATTACAAAATTGCTACAAGATCTCTCCCTAAAAAAAAATATAAAATACTATCATAACAAATTCTTCTTAAATTGGTCTTCTTATAACAAAATACATAATCCATTAAAGTTTTTAATTTTTACACTGGAGCGAGAAGGCTGCAGGTGTGAAGTGAGTAGGGTAAAGGATGACCAAGTCCTCTGAGATAACAGAGGGCAAAGTTGACTTCCTCCAACTGCATGGATTGGGACTGGGTCCAAGGTCAGGTTTTCCTTATCAGTGGTCAAGCCCTCCTTATCTACAACACTCACAGCACAAGTCTTAACATAAATTTAACAAAGTTGGTTTCTATTTCTCAAATAATAATTCTTGTTGATACTATTTTTTAACTTGAAAAGAAAGAATCTAATTAAAACTTTGTTTTCAAAACAAAATAATATTCCCACACTACTGATTATAATTACTCTCTATCATTTTTTTTTTTTTTATTTTTTGTTTTTTTTTTACTGACCATTATGTTTTAAAGAAATTTATCTTTATTTCTTCCTTACCTTTATCTCTAAGATTTTTGTCTCTTTTTATCAAACATAAAATACTATTCCATCATCTTAATACATTTATTACATATATCTCTGGCTTTTCCAAATACAAGATTATTTCGCAATAAAAGGAAAACTTCCTCCTTTTTTTTTTGTCTAATACAGTACAGTCTTCTAGTAAGTAAAGTTTAGTAAAGTAAATTGTCAGTAATTAGTATTTCTCTGGTTGTCAGTAGTTAGTCATTGGCGCGCACTATTTGTAAGTCAAAAGTGAAAGTTAGTGTAAAGTAAAGTACAGTGAAGTGAGGAGTTCCTTTTAATTCTTTGGATCACCAAACATGATCAATTATTTCACACCTCCTTGTAAAGTTGATCATTTTACAACTTTTTAAATCAAGTACATGTATATGTTTAGTCAATAAATGTTTTCTTAAATCTAAAACAAAACCTTAACCTATAGCCTATTTACAAAATTATTTTACAACACATTTTATCTCTTATTTTTATGCAGCAAAGTCATTATTCGACTATCAATATTTACATTCAATAATGTCACTTTAGCCTAACTTCAGTTGGCTGATGTGAACTCTTTTTACATCATTTAAATCATTTTCCTTTTGTATTATGCATACAACATCATTCAAAAAACATATTATTTTATATGCTCCTGTATACCTTAAAGCTAATTTTCCTTGAAATTTATTAGCCTTGTCACTGATCGGATGAGATTTTAAATATGCTTTACATCCTACCTTGAAAGGATGTTTTACTCTTTGTGGTGAATACCTCTGACCTGCTTTATTTCTCATTACAGACCGTTTTACATTAATAATAGCCTTTTTAATATTTTCACACAATTCTTCTCTACTCAACTGACTTTCCACTAACTCATTAAGCTTCCACAAGTTACTAAGTCCATGGTTAGGGCTGTGCATAAACATTAAGCTAAATGGCTTATTATTTATACTATGATTGTGAGATGTATTTAAACTTAATTGCAAAAAGTTCAAGTCTTTACTCCACAAATTTTGTCTGTCATGGTAGTAAGCCTGTAGCATTGCTTTCACATTTCTCAAATATCTTTCAGATCTATTTCCAGATGGTTTATAAGGCACTATAGTATAGTGTTCAATTGCATACTTAAAACAAAACCTTTTAAATTCATGACTCTTAAAACTACTACCATTATCAGACACAATTTGTTTACAACAAGAAAAGTTATTAAAAACTATCTCTTCCAATTTTTTTACAACTGTTGCACTCTTGCTGTTCTTAGTGGGAATTAACCAACAATACTTAGTCATGTCATCTACTACAATCAAAATATTATTAAAACCTTCATTATTGCTTCTGACTAATGGCCCAAAAAAATCTATGTATAGTTTTTCCATAGCCTGCTTAGCATGTGTCGCTATTAATTTACCCTCATATATTCTTTGTGCTGGCTTACTCATTTTACAAAGTTCACACTTAGCTACCCTAAGTTTGATCTCTTTTGACAGATTCGGTCTATAAAAATGTTCATTGACCTTACCAATAGTGCGTCTTATGCCAGGGTGACCACCAAATACACTTGAATGATAGTAATTAAGTACCATATCTATTAATATCTCTGGTAAATAAATTTTTCCTTTACAGCGATCATTTAACTTACACATTAAAACACCTTTGTTTAAATAGTATCTATCAGAATTTTCACCTTTCTTAATACTATTAACAATACTTTGTATCTCTTGGTCTTGACTCTGATGATGCAAAATTGTTGAAAAAGCTAGAGGAAACTCACCTACAACATTTACTTCATTTATGCCTTCATTTTCCTTATTTTAACCTTTATTATTAACACACCTTAGTTTTTTAGGCAACTTAACATATGAATTAGTACCTATAACACATGATTCTTGTTTTTCCTCAAACATTCTGCTTAAACAATCGGCAATTTTGTTGTCTTTGCTATTAACATGTTGTATAGTAAAAGGTAAACTTAATATACGTTCTACCCATCGCCCTAAGCGACCTAACTTTCGGAAATGTCCTAAAGCCCATGACAATGCATTGTTATCAGTGATAAGTAAAAAAGGTTGTACCTCTAAAAATGAATGAAACTTTTCTATACTTAATATTATAGACAAAGCCTCCTTTTCATAAACCGACATAGCTTTTTCCGGATCTGTAAACTTTTTTGAGAAATAAGCTATTGGTAATCTGTCTCCATCAAACTCTTGTAGTAAAACACTACCACAACCTATCTCACAAGCGTCACACATCAGAATGAATGGTTTATTAAAGTCTGCTATTCTCAGTACAGGTGGATTACTTATACACTCCTTCAGTTTCAAAAAACTAGTGTTACACTCATCTGTCCATGTAAATTTAGCCTTTTTCTTCCTTAGCTCATTTAAAGGACTACAAATTCTCCCAAAATCTTTAATGTATTTGGAAAAATAATTAACCATACCTACAAATCGACTCACATCTTTTGCATTTTTAGGGGTTTGAAACTCTCTTATAGCTCTAGTTCTCTCTGGATCTATTCTTATCTGGTTCTTACTAATTTTATGCCCTAAAAAGCTAACTTCTTTGAAAGCAAAATTTACTTTGTCTGGGTTGACAGTCAAATTGTGGTCACTTAACCTCTTAATTACCTCTTTAAGATGTACAATTTGTTCTTCAAGACTACTAGAATAAATTATCAAGTCATCAACAAAGTTCATAACATATTTAAATTTAATGTCATGAAACACCTTGTTAAGATATGAGCTTAATAAACCTGAACCACAATGAAGACCAAATGGAATTCGGTTCCATTCATAGCTTGAGAAAGGAGTAACAAAGGCAGTTAAATGCTTACAATTTTTACTTAATTTTATCTGATGAAAACTACTACACAAGTCTAGCACTGTAAAATATTCTGCACCTTGCAAATAATGATAACTGTCATGTAAATCTCCAATTGGGTAATTCACTCTCTCAAGCTTTGAATTCAACTTAGAGTAATTTACAACCATTCGCCATTTGTCTGAATTACCTTTTTGAATAACACAGGTAGGACTTGCATAGTTTGAAAGACTAGGCCTTATAATATTCTGTCTTAATAAATCATCTATAATTTCCTGCAATATTTTCATCTTAGGCGGGCTAAGGGGGTAAGGTCTTAAATTAACTGGTTCCTTATCTTTTAGTTTTATCTCATACTCAAAATCAATAGCCTCACCAATCTCTTTTGTAAAAACATTAGGAAAAGCCTCAACTAATTTGCATATTTCATCTTTTGCTTTTTGACTTCCTATTTTTATGTTCTGACTTACATTGTTACTCATAATTGTTACATTATTAACCAGACTTATTTTCTTACTAACATTAAAGTTAAAGTAACACTGATCTTCATGTAAATCAATAATCAGACCTGTTTCTCTGATAAAGTTTGACCCTAAAATTACATTCCAAGTCACATTTTTCCCTATAAGAAATTTTACATTCCAAGAAAACCTATCCACCTTGATTTTAATATGACAAGAACCTATAATTTCAATAGCTTGGTTATTTGCTGCCAAACAAATTTCAGTTACTGGGTAAATTTGTTTTACAAGTTTTTTATGTTGTAACTTAGCTAGCATATTTTCATTTATTAAATTTATACTACTTCCTGTGTCTAATAATACATTCTCCTTGATATTTTTACCAAAATCTACTTCCATTGTAGGTAAAGTGCAATTATTAAAATCTTTTTTCCACCATTGTTTTGCATTATATTTATTTAACTTTCTTTTAACTTTATACAATTCCTTTTTGAACCGACGTTTATCAAAATTAATATCATTTACTTTATGAGGCTTCCCTACATGCTTTTGCCTCCTATAGTACCACTTTGACTTAATTATTGGGGAGAGGATGGCTGATTGAATCCTCTCCCTCGAGGCAAGTTTTTTTGTTCCACATTACCCGGGATTTGATTTCGCTTAGCTCTAAAACAATTCCTAGCTAAGTGTCCTACTCGGTTACAGTTATAACAAACTCTACCTTCTTGGATGTTATTTACAAATTTAGGCTTAAAATTACTGTCTTTAGATGTTCTGCGCTGGTGTTCGACGAACCCCACATTCTGTGCATGAATACAAAGTTTATCGAGATCTTCGAAGCTCTTTGGTTCACCCATGAAGACGAGTTTAGCCCTGTCTTGTTCGTTTATACCTAGTTTGATGATTTCTACTAATTCTTGTTCTTCAAAATTACATTTCAAAACTTTTGAGTTTTCCCTAACTTCCGTTATATATAACGACAAAGCTTCATATGGTTTTTGAGGTCTGGTTACTAAGTTGCGCTTTAAGTTTTCTCTCAAACCCACAGGAACAAAATACTGTAGTAAAACACTATGCAACTGTTCAATGGATTTACCGGTTGATTTACACTCAAGAATTTTAGACAATAAAGGCCCTGTAGAATAACCGACACAAAGTTCAAGTATCTGACTGTCAGACAGATTTGTAGCACTTTTAAGTTTTAATAGGTTACGCAAAAAGTACAAAAGATCCTCCATATTTAACCCATTGGTCACTTTAAAGTTTTTCAAGTATCCCTCAATAGGATTTTGTAGTTTAGAAAACTGAGAATCATTTTTTTGCTTAGCTGTACAACCCTCTCCCTCATTTTCAAGCATTAACCTAGTGCTATCTTTACTTTGGGAATTGACATTTAACTTATTTTCAAACACACTGTCTAGTTCTTCTTCCTCAATATTTGACTCACTAATTTTTCTAGCTACTTCTTCCTTCTTGTCACTATCTATGTTAACTGATTTTAATCTTTCTTGAATTAACCTTACCTTCTCTAACATTTTCACTATTGTGTCAGTAACCGCAGAATCTAACTTAAACTTTTGCAAATTAATTAGTCTATTCACAAGGTGATTAACCTTCTCTTCACACCTAACAATGTCTACTGGTTTTGGATCTGCTAAAGTCTCATCAATAGCACTCACTAATTGGTCAATTTGATTACTACAAGTGTCCACTTCATCGCTAATATTTATTTTATTTTGCAGATTTGCTGCATTTGGTAAAACATTTAACTTTAAAACAGCTCTTAACTTTTTCCTTAAATCAGCCACTACATTTGAATTGTCTACAGAAACGTTTCTTACTTTGAGCTCATAAATAAGCTCATCTTTAACTAAAAAGTCCACTTTGAGTGACATTGTAACTTAATTCTTTACTTGAAGAAATTGAATAAAATCACTTCACTTTTCACAAAAATAATTGAAAGTTTTTCTCAAGCTAGCAGAGTTGCGCATTTTGTAGACCATCTGTAGAAATAATTTTTGTTTCCAAATAATTTAGTTTAATTTATCTTTCCTCTCTGAGTTTTAATAATTATTAGACAGTCTACTTGAATTTAGGTGCTTGAGAAATAAACTTGTAAACTCAAAATACAAGAAATTCATTATATTTCAAACATAAAACTCACATGACCTCATGATCTTCCTTATACAGTACCGGGAGAGTCTTGCACCCTACAACAATTTTCGATACTTATTAGAAATCTGACTTTTAGTTACTTTTTTAATTGTTGAAAGAAAATTAAAATTTACAAGTTAAAATTGATTGTTTGGTGAGCAAAAAAATATTACATCTGAGATACAATTCATAAAAAAAAATGCTAGTTCAGACTGACTTTTAATGTTGTTTTAAATACTCTAAAATTTTACACAGATGAGATTTACATATATTGAAAATTAAATTAAAAGAAGCTAAATTGTTCAAGTTTTACATACCCAGTATTCCAGGGGTGCACTATGTTCCCGGCAGGACAAGAAAAGACACTGCTCCAAATTCAACCTCAGCTTTTATACTTAACCATAGACTTCCCACATTGAGTGACCTATGACCTATGACTTGCATCTTGAACTATTTAGCTGTACATCCTGCTCAAACAAACTAAGACCTCTCTGCAAATTCTGACTCTACATTTATTAAAATATTATATTTTTGACATTATGAAATTTTATATTTTTTTTATAATTACAAAATTGCTACAAATCCAACCATTTTTACCCAACAAGCAATAGGCATTTGAGTAAATACGTGTGAATTGACAGGAAATAAGCTTCTTCTTCTTCTCTTTTGGAGGAAGTAATAGTAGTAAACATGGAAAGCCTTTAATACAGATTTGTTCAGCCCAGAAGTCCTGTGGGATGCGCATGTGCAGTGAAGATTTCCCCTACCGCGAGTCTCATTACAGTCAAATTTCGAAATAACTCATTAATAAACTCTTAAAAATCCTCATTGAGGGCACAGTCATAGGGCTGCCAATAGGGTCTAGCAGATTTGGGGTACACATCAAACTTTGGTTGACGTGCTGAGACCTTTGGGGTTATTCCCTCTCTCCATACATCCAATCAGGCCTAATTTACACTACAGCAGCTGCCCAATGCCCATCTTGATCCCTACGCTTTTGATTGTTTTTATTGTGTATGTAAGGACAGAATTGTAGTAATTTTTAGTAAATTTATTTGAGAGAACACTTAAAATCTCTACTTAGTGTACATATAGAGTCTATTTATGTTTTTTCACTCGATACGCTCATAGTTTTTGAGAAACTGTGCTCATTCAGTCAGTCAACTGTTTTGAGGCCATAGATTTTCCCTGCTTTCAAATCAGTAGAAATCTAGTCTTTTTTGCTCTCAGGTACTTGCATGAAAGTACTTTTTGTTGTTTCAGAAAGGACTTCTGGCAGGATATCATGAAGAAGTTGTGGCCAGCTCATTTCATTCTTCCTCATGACAAGTGGAACTCCTATCCTTGCAGGTAACTTAAATCTATAATTTTTATAATTTAAGTTAATCGATCTATTGAAAAGAAGATACAATTTTAAAGAGATTTCTTAATATCTCATATATATATATATATATATATATATATGTGATGCGGAAAGTGAAAAGGGACCTCAAGTCGCTGGAGAAAATTTTACAGTTCAGGCATTTTAGTCAAATCGGGTCAAAAATATTGATTTTTAGGTTTCAAATGGATACGATTCCTTAATCTTTCCTGTACATATTCATTCGGTTATTTTAGCGATTAGAATCCGATAAATATTTAAAAATAATCGATTTAGCAGCCTATGTCATGCAAACGAAAAGGGACCTCAAGTCGCTTATATGGGAAATAACATGGCGGGCGACTTTAGGTCCCATTTCCCAAATGTGCAGACCCGTACTGACAGTGTCGTCAGGGGCATTACTATTTAGTCAAATCGGGTCAAAAATATTGATTTTTAGGTTTCTAATGGATACGATTCCTTAATCTTTCCTGTACATATTCATTCGGTTATTTTAGCGATTAGAATCCGATGAATATTAAAAAATAATCGATTTAGCAGCCTATGTCATGCAAACGAAAAGGGACCTCAAGTCGCTTATATGGGAAATAACATGGCTGGCGACTTTAGGTCCCATTTCCCAAATGTGCAGACCCGTACTGACAGTGTCGTCAGGGGCATTACTACTCTCTCCTGACATCCATCGGCGAATAAGTGAACTACTTCAAGTTTTTCGCTGTAGAAGAACATTGTCTGAGTCCAAAAATCACCGTCTTGACAGTGTATTTCTCTTTTATTCTTCAGTATTCTGCCCTCCGACTTGAGGTCCCTTTTTAAACTTCTCACTTTCTCATTTTGTTAAACAATGAAATTGTGAGTGTATCACGTCTGTTTCAGTTTAGATTTAAAGATCTAGTTTTCAGCTTTATTTTGATACCAAATTCATTTCTTAAATGTCAATAACAAGTTTTCTGTGAACGTTTGAAGTTTTGGGCCTTGATTTCCTAAAATGCCCGTTTTGACAATTTAAAATTCAAACGCCAATAATTCAAAGACAAACAGTCATAGCACTATAAATTATATGTCAAATTGTTCGTAATTTAATGCAGAATTTCAGGATGTTAATAACTCAAAACCTGGATGTTAATAACTCAAAATATTACATATATGAGATCATGTCAGAATTATGTTAACTATCTCAATAATTCTCATCCTGGATATGACTAAAACCAGAGAAACTAACTTTTCTGTAAATAAGCATCTGTTTACCTCCACCATAGTAGGTAGCAAATTAAGGCTTGCTTGTGTTGATCATGGCAATAGGTAAATCATTATTTCCTGTTAAATAGATAGCTCTTTGACAAAGGCACAGGACTGATGTACACATCAATTTTTCTAAGTTATTACTGCAAAAAAGATGCTGGGTTAATCAATAAAGCCGGGGTTATCAGCTAGTGAGTAATAAAAAAACTCAAAACTACATAAAGCGACACAAATTTTACTTCAAATCAAATAAGAATATCAAAATACAATTTATAAAAAACAAAGTTTATTGCACAGTTGTTGTGGTGACAGTTTCAGTGAGATAGTGACACAGGAGTGGAGCGCCGCGTACTACAGCCACATCTGGGCGCGGATGGTGGCCGCCGACGTCTACAGCGCCTTCACAGAGCCTGACGTCGACACGAAGCAGATAGGAGAGAGGTTAGTGCACCGGACTGTGTTTTGTAATGTGTAATATTGCCTCAGTACCTACTGATTCTAATCCTAATATGGATCGTATCAGTGTTTTAAACACAGTACGAATAACACAAGGTTATAGATAAGCTGGTCACTCTGCAAAAGTTTCTGAATGAAATTGCCACTTTCATTTACAGGTTTAGTTCAATTTCTCCTATCATGCGATTGGCAGCAGTAAATCTTAGGTGACCTTTAATACAACCAGCTTAGTTTCACAACTTTGCTTGCAATCACAAACTACATTCGATACAAAACCATTACCCTCTTTAATTTCCCTTTTTTGATCCTGTTTTGTTCCTTGTATTGACAGCTGCTCATTTAATGCAGTAAGGCTAATTCATTGTCTCAGAAGTTCTGTAGTGTACAGCTCGAGAAGAAGCATGAATAGTAAGGAAATTTGTCAAGTCTACGAGCTGATCTATTTCGTAATATCATAATCACCTTGAAAGTCACTGAGATCTGAGTACCTAAATCTTGCATCAGCATATCACAACATGTTTACTAATTTAATAATACATAAAATTTTAAAAATGAGACCTGAAGGTGTTTTTTTTAGCTGTGAAACTTGGCTGCAGTTTTTGGCACCGACTCAATATTTTAAGTTAGGGACCTGTTGAAACAACTGTATCTAACCCATTATGTCGAGTTGGCACTCAAATTCACTAGCTAAGAAAACTCTACAACACCAGACACTAAAATATGTGCTGAGATAACGATGATATGGCAACATTGTAGAACCTGTTGTGATGTCCGGAGGTGGCTTGCAGGTTCCGAGACACTTATTTGGCGTTCGGAGGCAGCTGTGCGCCGGGGGAAGTGTTCCGAAGGTTCCGAGGTCGCGACCCCTCGCCCGAGGCCTTCCTAAAACACCTGGGGCTGCACTGAACTGGCCCCGGGCACAACATCATGGTGGGTGAAATAGTAAGATTGTTTCTAGGGATGTGTCGGTACCTAAAGTCGGTTCTCGGTACCACCGGTTCTTGGCAAAAGAACCGGTACCGAGAACCGACGTCAAATTGTCGGTACCGGTACTTCGGTACCCGAGGTAATCGGCGGGAGTAACTACCGGTCACGAAAGACGATCGATCGCACCGCGCATTGCCGCGGGCAAATGCCACCGCGTACTACTATTGAAGGTCGATTATGTTTCTAAAATTACTTTTGATTTGGAATTTATCTTAAATTTTTTGACTTTTGATTGATTTTTTACTCTAATACTTAAAATTAATGGGAATGGGGTTATTTTCTTTGGGAATTGTAAGATTATCAATGGAAACAAATTTGTAAACTGTTATTTTTCATCTTGGAATTTGTTTTTTTGCTCACATAGTATATATTTTTATATCATCCGTTACCAGAAGCATAAATAATTAAATTAATAAGTGGGTTTGTATTTTATGTCTTGGGGAAACTTACACTTGAAAATTAAAACAATTTTAAAACAGTAACATACATCAGATTGTCTGTAGGTTTGAGGGTACATAACATTATATAACACGTTTTGACAAATACTTAGTAGGTACTGATGGTACCGGTACCGAGAACCGAGAACCGATCTTGTCAAGAACCGGTACCGACGTTGAAAAAAGTGGTACCGACACATCCCTAATTGTTTCTAATTTCAAAGTGCGTTCAAAGTTTGCCGGAAGTCAAAGATTTATTTTTAGATCTGTTCATATATTTGGAGACAAGCTTTTGTGACCTATTGGCACCCTACACTTTTCTGACACCCAAGAACAACACTTTTCTGAACTATCCATTTTGATTTCTACTTCAAAAATATGATTGTTTTATTAGTGTCCGTTATTATATTATGTATATTTAGGAACGGATTTGAATTACTGAGATACTTTGGGATGCGTTCTCCTCTCCTGTATCTGACCATTGTCTAAGAGTGTCATTGTTAGTGTCAAGACTAAATTGACATTTCAGGTAACCGTTTTGTGATGATGAACGCTCTACCATAGCATGAAAAGCATTACAATTCTGAAATTCAAACTAGCTGTGCGAGTACTTGAAACTGATTAGTTGCTCCCAAGTGATAAACTATACAAACTCAATGTACTATTAAAAACTTTTTGAAGTTGCTCAATATTTATTAACAGGTGAATGTAATATAAAATAAATAAATTACGTATTTATTTTAAGTGCTTGTCAGCAGCTTGCTGTTTTGTCCAATAACTCAAGTCATTACAAAGTGTCAGAGGAGATGAAGATTTAATTGGAGTACTAGAGTTGTAACAGCATAAAGAATGTTGTTGTGCAGTAAAACTAAGTGTTCATAACCTCAATTTTTTTAAATAATTTATTGCATGTTTATTTTTTAACTTCCCTCACCAACACCAAAAAAAAGTGTTGGTGAGAGAAGTTTTACGTGTAAAATGGACAGACAAAAGAGAGATTCTGTGCTCTTTGGTGGCAATGCTTATTACACTTATATCCTGACTATATTAACCCTCTGCGATCGCATTGGATATTTGCCGCTATTCCATAACGAACGCGTGGCAAGCTCTACTTGCCGCCACCATTAGTGTGCGGAAATCAGATTTTTCTCCACAGCAGTTGTTATATGAGGTCGAACAATGCTTTTTGGTAATGCTGGCCATCATGAAATTCAAAGAACACTCGGGCGTCCATCAGGACTGGCCAATAAGTG
This sequence comes from Flexamia atlantica, assembly GCA_035578135.1. Lineage (NCBI taxonomy): Eukaryota > Metazoa > Arthropoda > Insecta > Hemiptera > Cicadellidae > Flexamia > Flexamia atlantica. Next base: position 1,880,071 of record JAQJVK010000023.1, on the reverse strand, counting down.
CCGATAACGTATGTTTTTGTTTGTTTTTCTAAATTTTCCATGATGCCTATAGAGTGCTGCAACCTAGTGAGGAGTTATTAACTCAGTGATCAGCATGTTTGCAACATTAAAACATAAAAATCCCCTTCGATAACATTGCAGGTTGTAAATTAAAACAATTCCAAGCTGCCGTGCGTGAAAACAATTCTGAGCTGACGAGAGTGAGCCGCCATGATGAATACCGAGCTGACGTGGAATGGGGCTTGGCCAGTAGATCTGGCCATCCGACCATTAGAACCAAGCCATCAAAAATTAATTCCGACTGCATTGTGGCCACTCATTCTGTCCTTACAATTACAAAGGGTTGAGCAGTTAACATATTATTGAATATTTTTACCCTGTTCAATAACGGTTTTTGTTTCAGGCGTGTTCCCGCAGCAAAGCTCGAATGTTGTCTATCTAGTCTGTTGATGGTTTTAACAACTAGTACAAGATTCTACTCGTTGATAATGGAAATTTATCAACTTTGAAAAGTCTACTTTGTAAAACACAAGGTTGTTGTTCACCTTTTTTTTAATATTTTATCATTAATGATCATTGTTCTTTGTTCCGATGTGATATAATTTATTTTACGCTAAGTATTGTACACATTTGATAAATATTTTTTACAAATAGTGTTGAAAGTTTTCAAGTTTATTTATTTAGATAAATTGTAATTCTTCAAAAATGTGTTAATATGACTATTTAAATTACTTACACATCAAGATATGGATTGACTTAAGATATTTTATTGAAATTTGTTTTTTCTCTTTCTCTATTTGTTTTCATGCGATTAACATGTACTTTTTTGTATTAGATGGATTACAATAAATGTAAAACAAATCAAGGTATCTGTCATCTTCCATTATATAAAATAGCAGGTGATAGCAGGAAAAATAGCAGGTGTATTCAAGTTTTTTAAATTCTAAAATTCCTTGGATTTTAGAAATTCTCAAATCCAAGAGATGTTTAAACAATATCATGATTGTGAGTTTAAAGATTATAATTCTTTTGATATTCTGTCCAAAATCAAGCCAAGTGATTTATCGTATTGCTTATCAGTCTAGTGTAATAAGGTTGGAAAATATGGTTTAGTTTATTTTTTCTCATAATTTCTTGGAATACTTTGATCAAAATCAAGATCTCTTTATTTACTGTCAGCGCAAAGCAAATTCACCGGACCATTGTAAAAAAAGTACAGTAAATCAGTAAATTTGTAATTTTCTCAAATTAGAACATACAACAGATTAATAAGGAAAAGTTATCAAACATGTTACTGTGGCTGCGTGGAAGGTAACTATAATTGTTTTGGGTAGTGCCCCTTAGGCAATAAGAATTCAAAGTAATGAAACTATTTACCTTGAAGGCGAATGAATATAAATTTGAATGCACAATATGGTCTTAAGTGCCTGGGGACCTTGAAACAGAAAGTTAAAATTGTCTTAGGCTCAATGTCATGCCAATTTATAAAATTGTCGCTAGGTGGACATTACCTAAAAAAGTTGGACTTCAGTTCTCGTGGTCAGATAAAGAGCCAAAGTAAAAGAGCACAAGACATAAGCAATAAAAATGGAAACAAACTATTAGAATATAAGTAAATTATACAAAATTATTATGTGATAAAGTTGGTATTAAAATATCCTTGATAAAATTACAAAAAACACCAATTTAAAGTTTTTACAATTAAAAGATTCATTAAGTTACAGCTGCTTAGCCATCTGAAGCAATAAGGCTGCAACATGGAACCAGTTAAAACCGCTTTGCACGGGATGTTCTCAGCTGATTTCAACTAGCTTATTTTACAAAAGACTATAAAATAGCTGAACCCTTTGTAGCCATCTACTGCTGTTGTGGCCTTGTTACTAAAGATGGCTACAGTTACTCTCAATACCGGTAATTTGAAATCAGTTTCTTAGCGAATAATGTTGAAATTAATATTTTTAATCTTACCATGACCAATAGTGTTTGTGTTTTAACAGCCGTTCAAAGTTCCATAATGTAATATAATTCTGTTAATAAATGTATATTTTCATTAGGTTAGCTATGCACTTTATTGATTGGTCCTCATTTACGTCCTATTTTGTACAATTAAATTTTATTTCCCTCTTCCAATGAAAATAAATCAAAGGAGTTTTTTATAAATGAATTTTAAGGAAATCAAGCTTCTCTTGGTCTTGCATGATGAACCCATGAATTCCAAATGGTATTGGATGTGACCGATACAAATTATATCATTTTTGACTTTAAATAACATCTTATCAATATAATTCATTCTAAGTCTGATAGTACTTTTTCTGTAGAAATTTTAGTTTCTTTTAATTTTGAATATTTGCGGCAGATGTATCTCGAAGATCAATTATAGGTCCGTTATTGTTTCATCTTTTTGCAGCTGACACACCTGAGCTTTCGAATCCATCCTCTGCTCCATACACAGTACACAGTCAACCCCACGATTATTTCTCAACACCTCCCCCCTTTGACCAAATTAATCGGAAAAAGTTTTACCCTCTTGAAATCAAGCAGACATCTTTTAGTTAAAAGCCAAATAAATATACTAACATAATTAAGTTAACAACTGGTTTGTAATATGCTGTAAAAAACAAACCGTACATATACCTATTGTATGTATTTAATGTGTTGGGATTATTACTATGTGAATGATGCGAATGGCCATGAAAGACAACAACAGTAGACCCCCTCTTAACCGACTCTAACGGGACCAGACCTGGGTCGGATAACTTAAAAGGTCGGTTAAAACGGGTAATCCTTTAAACACCTAAAAATAAAAGATCTATTGATTTAGGGCTCTATTGACATTATTATAAAGCCGTTCCTGCATTATTTAGGATATAAACTGTAATTGTCAGCCTATTTTCCAAAATAATCGTGTAGAAATCTCACAAATTACTCAAAAACACATTCCAAACAAAACATTTCAATAAATATAAGACGTGGTTAAAAAATTCACATGTTGACACCTTTAATAACATTTTTATACTTTTTTAACGAATTTCCCGTAATGGTTATTAGAATTGATCGTCTAAATTAATGATAAGAAACGAGCAATCATTGCATTACGAGTCAGGCAGTTGAACCTCTCACCGGAGACTCGAGTCACAAAAACTAACCTCCGAGTCGTCGACACCCTCTCCCCCATCCACACAAAATGCGTGTTGTTTGAATTCTCTACTGATGAATGAGATAATGGTTTCCGAATATAAAAACGTAAAAACGAAATCACATACTATCGTACTATGCACACTGAAATGCATCTATTGTTCGTTTTAATAAAATGTTTAATGTTGTATTCAAAATATTTTAACCCGCAACAACCTGTACAGTTGAGCGTTATGTTTCCATTGCTGGGTATGGGAACGGAAATGCTGCAATTCCTAGAAAAGGGCGGTTAAACCGAACTGTTCTCAAAACAGGGTCGGTTAAAACGATTTTTAATATTTGACCAGCAAGGGCGGGTAATCCGATCGGCGGTTAAAACGAGGTCGGTTAAGAGGGGGTCTACTGTACACATATTTTACCAACTGCAGGTAAATTATGAGAGTAGTACCCAAGAGAAGAATGGTCACGAAAAACCCAAATTTCCCACTAGCCGATAAATGACATAAGTAGCTGTGAAAGGCAATTATGCATGTCATCAACTGTGGGTTAACTAAAAAAAGTAATGTTGAGGTTATTTTGGTGAACTATGGGCTCTAGGCCTGAGTTTTAAGAAATTAGGTTAGGATAGGGGAATCAGCAGGTTTACCTGGTGGTTAAAGCTGCTGAAGAGCACATAAAAAACATAAAACACAAAATCAAAATAAATTGTCAAAGCCACTGGCTCTTTCTTCAGACAGTATGCTAGGAAGAAAGAAGAACAGTTTCCTCCCTCTAGAATCTAAAGAGCACTAACTTTGGATCAGACATGTTATCATTGTATAAGAGACAATCATAGACAAATTAGTGCTCTTTGGATTCTTGAAGTAAGAAACTGTTCTTGTTCCTTCCTAGCATACAATGAACTCCCGACCTACTATGTGAGGAGCCAGTGGCTTTGAAAATTTATTTTAATTTTGTGTTTAATATTTTTTTGTGTGCTCTTCAGCAGCTTTAACCACCAGGTAAGCCTACAGATTCCCCTATCCTACCCTGATTTCTTAAATAAGTAATGTGAAAGACAATAAATGGCCATTGTGCCAAATACCAACAGCAAGCAACAGGCAAGAATAAACTTGCCAAATATTAATATTCTACTTTTTTGTTGTCGGTAAAGATCATATTTTACTAAATCCTTAGATAAAAAGGATTTTTCAACAATCAACCGTGTATGAGCTTTATTTAATTCCGACTTATATGGAGTTCTACTGTATATGTTGTTATGCCTCTAAATTGCTTAAAAATGTTAGTTTGTAGTGATAATTTTCAAAACTTTCCTCTAAAAGACTGGGGAAAAAGTTGAAATATACATAAACCAAACCTCAAACTATAACCCTTAGAAAGCCAATCTTTATGCTTCTGTTCTGAAAATGAGTACATCTTTGTTCAGATATGTCAGCAGCAGTGAAGGGGCGGGGTTTAAGCAAGAAGACTTTTCCTCATGGGCTTCTTTCTCCCCTTTTAAAAAGTTGATACAATTAAACCTGGAATTTTACAATACTTCATTTTGGAAAGTTTCATAACATACATGATTTAGGTATAATGCCAGATGTTTTGCCCAATATCAAAGCACCAACAGTGCAATAATTTATCATTTGATCAAATAGCTGACACAATATAATTACTCGATTAGGTGAAGTCTCTATGTTACTTTAACTGTGCTGTGACACAGCACATGTGTTTAATCACATGAGTAGCAACTTTGACTTGAGGGTAGCAAATTATTTTAATACTAAAACTATAAAGTATCACAACATATGATCAATAAGAAATACAATGGAAATGGTTTTTTTTCTATTCATGATAGCGAAGGAATCTCTTTTAGACTTCTCTATTCGCTTCTAGCGTTTTAAACTCTAGAAGCAAACGGAAATGTCCAAATAACTTAACATTTTAATGAAAATAGTTTATTTCAAATTACCTACTGCGGTTTGAAATCTTTTGAATATTTTATCAATAAGTTTAATTATAAAAATAAATTCACCAATTGGAGTACCATTTTTAAAGCCTTTTAACATCACTCCAAATTTATGTGAGAAGATTTTTACCTCCAACGCAGAAGAGTTATTTTTAGCATAAGAATATTTAAAATGTGAGGAAAATAATGTTTTCAATATTTTATATAAATAATCATCCAATAAAACCATAATTTTTAAGTGCCTCATCTTTTCACCAATTTAAACCTATTAAACTTTATGATCATATTTTGAATGCTTCAGGTGGGTGAACAGAAAGGCACGACTTGTGTTGACACTTTCATTTAATTTACGAATCTTCACAATAACCTGCTGGAGACTGGAACTCGTATTTAATGCTCTTGTCTTCTTTCCGTGCTTTTCCCACAAATTCGACTGCAACTTCTGTGAATACTTCGAGCAATCTTTTTTCAGGGATCACTCTCCAAGCAACAAAGGTTTCACTTTTACGAAAAACTTGAATTTTACCATTTTTTACATCAAATCCCAGTGTCAAGAATACATATTGTTTCCCACTGTACACATAGCATGTTGTACCCTTGGTAATTTCCTTCCATTTATAAACAACCAAACTGTAACACAACATGTACATAATCAACACGTGAAATGAAAACCTTTCTTTGGACAATTAATTATAAATTCCACTATCGGACCCCACGGCAGTAAAAACATTCTTTTTTATAATAGTGTATGAAAATTAGTTGCTTTTGCCTCTTAGTCGTTCGTAAAATCCCATATTTTAGTACAAGAACTAAAAAATCGAATGTGATTTTTTTTCAAAGCACTAACCTCAAAGAATGTTATTGTTTTATTCATTTCTATATGCCGAAAGCGTGGTTCAGGAAATGTAGAGTTTTGATTGTAAACAACACAAATGTAAGCATTGCAAATTATCTTGTTCTAGTTAAACTCAAATAACCAATTTATTATAAGAATTTCAACAATTAAAAGCTTATTTCCACAGTATGATAAAAAAAACCTTGTTCATCACACTAGAAAGTGATTATCAATTTGGTGACTAATCGTTTTTACTAGCTTTACTTGCTTCTAAAACACAATGGCGCACAAAACAGTCTCATTTTTGCTCTTTGTGATAAAAACTACTATTATATAACACTGTGGAAATGTAAAATAAACTGTTAAATATTGGGAGTTAACTTAATAGAAATATATAGACAATTGCAAGCTTTATATTAGAAACAAGATTGATTAATTCAAAAATTCCACTCTTTGATTGTGACTCTAATTTGAAGCATTGGAAAAAAGTATCCTGTGAAGAAATTTAAGTAAAAAGAACTATGTATTTAAATTTGAAATGTCTGTGGTTTTACTTCCAATGTAAATATAATGTGACATACAATCCCATTTATGCAAAGAAGATACCCAGCAAAGCAGGGTACAGTTAGTTTCTCCATAAAAAAAATAATGTGAACTAAAACTATCAATAAAAATAATTAACCTTTTGTGATCGGATTGGATATTTGCTGCTGTTCCGTAGCAATTGCTAGGCCAGCTCTACTGGCCGAAACCATTAGCATTCAGAAGTCAGATTTTTTCCCACAGCAGTTGTCATATGCAATCGGATGTCCAGCAGTGCTGGCCAACATAAAATCCAACGAATACTCAGGTGTCCAGCAGGACTGGCCAATAAGTGCCAATGACATATGTTTTTGTTTGTTTTTCTAAATTTTGCACGATGCCTGTAGAGTGCTACGACCTAGTGAGGAATTATTTAACTAAAGGATCAGCAGGCTTGCAACATTGAATCGTAAAAATACCCTATGATAATATTGTAGGTTTTCAATAAAAACGATCCTGAGCTGCCAGGCATGAAAACAATTCCGAGCTGACGGGAGTGAGCCGCCATGATGAATGCCGAGCTGACGCGGAGTGGGGCTTGGCCAGTAGAGCTGGCCATCCGACCATCGGAACCAAGCCATACAGAAATTGATTCTGACTAGCTGCTGACTGCGTTGTGGCCATTCCTACTGGCCTTGCGATCGCAAAGGTATAACAGTCGGGAATCAAAGCACAAAATGGAAGTGATCTCACACAACTCTGCTTGTTATACAGTTTAAATGATTACTCACGGTATCTTAGTAGCAGTCATTGAATTTTGAGTCCCTTTATTATCATTAATTGGAACATCATATGTCCAATAATGATTATTTTTAATTTCCTCAAACTCGGATGTGACCTGTTTTTGTAGGAATATTTTTTGGATCATTTCCACAAGCCGGTCATTGTTTTTTTCAAAACTTTTTAACAAACCCTTGTTTTCCTGTTCCACTTTTTGACCAAGTCCTGACCATACTTTATTGAATAATGGAGTCTTAGTCATTTTCTGACCCAACTTAACCGCATGTCCCAACATTTCGCCAAACAATGCTTCCGTGGAGCAGCACAAGCAAAGCAGCGTTAGTAGAAAAACATTCATCATCTTGTGTTTTCTCCAAGGCTGCAAGATAAAAATAAAATAAATAAAATCTGGTTTCATCATTAGGTCTAAATCCTACCGGTATAACTTTTGATTTCACTGTGCCCGGGGCAAAAATTAAATTACCCAGATAACCCAAATTACTGACACACTGATCAAGGATCAGATCCAATTAGTTGGGATTTTTGGAGTTCTACTGCATGTTTTTCTACCTTCAGATTGCCTAAAAATGCTTATTTTCGGTTGTATTCTTTCTTTATTGAAGGAAAATACCCGGAGCCCCTTTTAACTGATCGGGTGGGGGGAGTATTCAGAAGCCCAAAGACGATGTTACAAGCAAGGTGCAAGTTTTTTCTAATAGTATCGTATATAAATATATAAAACTCTCATAATTAACTAGAACTATCTTCTTATTTTATAAACTTTTCTAGGTAATATCGATAAAAAATATACTCTTCTTTAACTTTTCTCTGTCAGTGTTTGGATTCAATAAATTTAGATTTTGAATACGAGCCCGAGAGTTGAATCTATTTGAAAGTGGGAGATATCACTCCAAAATTGTATTTTAAAGACTTTCATGAAAAAATCAGAAATCACCAAAAAATATATTTACAAAAAGCAGCAATAAATAATACATTATGTACTATATGCACAATAAATAAAACTTTTTTAACTAACCTCATACTCAAATTGAGTGCTTGTTGTTGAAAAAGTTTAGGAAACCGAACTGAGAATATCTGGGTAATTAGAGTGATTAGTCATACTTCATTAGTTTAAAAGAAATTTATTGACTACAAATCATGTTTTACAGTAAATTGCCTGCAAGATGTAGGGTGTAACAGTATCGTGTTAAATGAATTTATGATTAAAAAGTTTTATAACTTTTTAATCATTTTCACGACTCAATTTTAAAAACATATGAATATTTTGATCCAAAAATTTAGCTTGCTGGGCATGAACTATTCTAAGAATGACCCGATAGCGAAGAAACGTATGGACATGGTGAACATATTTTTGACTGGAATTCACAATTAATTAATTTCTCTATATATCTAGTTCACGGGTTTAAAAAACTAATTTTTACGCTGTGCATTTATTGGATTTTGCTCATCTTTTAACTATATCAATTTTCAATCAACTAGTTGTTTCCAGTTATGCCAGAAAATAAAATTAACTATTTCAATGAGTATGAGTATAAAATGAGTGAAAGCTGTTAAATGAATTACAATTGTGCTGATTTTTCATAATTCGCAAAGTGTGGTTGAGGATGCTTGTTACTAAAATTAATTTTATGATTTTTCATGATTCTGACCACCGGATTACTGATGATTAACAATAAAGGCTTAAATTACCTGTGTTCCGTCATGTAATCCAAACTGTAGCTGTTGCTACGGCCGTTTCAAAGCACTAATGGCTTCATCTTCAGGCGTACAAGAAACGTAATTTTACCTCATAGAGGTCGTCGAAAGTTTAAAATGTTGACACGACACAAACATTAACATAACACAAAAAATAACAAAAAACACTTGGCCAAGTTTAACATTCAGAACCGACCCGCACGAAGAGTGACTCCAGACTGCGGCGCGCATCCGTTGACCTGGTTATCAGCTGTTATCCTTTATCTCTCTCTTCATTGTCTGGAACAGTCCATATGCGATATACGACACGGCCATTGGAATAATGAGGAAAAACAACAATAGGCGAGGGACTGTTCCAGACAATGAAGAGAGAGATAAAGGATAACAGCTGATAACCAGGTCAACGGATGCGCGCCGCAGTCTGGAGTCACTCTTCGTGCGGGTCGGTTCTGAATGTTAAACTTGGCCAAGTGTTTTTTGTTATTTTTTGTTTATGTTAATGTTTGTATCGTGTCAACATTTTAAACTTTCGACGACCTCTATGAGGTAAAATTACGTTTCTTGTACGCCTGAAGATGAAGCCATTAGTGCTTTGAAACGGCCGTAGCAACAGCTACAGTTTGGATTACATGACGGAACACAGGTAATTTAAACCTTTATTACTAAAATTAAGCCCACTGTTTCTTAGGCATTTTTAAGATTTTTCTAAATTGCATAATATACTTCTTGTTTAAGGTTCCCGTTGAACCAGGGTGAAGTCCAATGATGTATGAGCTTTCCTAGGAGGTATGGTATTGTTGTGTTATGTATAGATTTTTATCTTTGTAAATTTCTACTGGTTGTGTTGAAGTAGTCTTCTTCCAGACTCTTATGTTACAGTAAGGTAAAGTGTACACGAGCATTGTTAAGTAAAAACTCAAAATGTATTCAATTTTAATGATACTATGAATCTCAGTGCGATGCCACCAATCAAATCTTATCACAGGTTACTATCCTTAATTTGTCAACAATTTTTGTAATCCTTTGTTGGTTACTCTGAATTTAACCTACAAAAAGCTATTTCCTACACGACAAAAAATAACCAATACATGATTGCTAAGAATCGTTGACAATCAAGGTAACTATCCTGTTATATTATTCCACACTATTCAGGAGGTAATCGTCATGAATAAATATTTTTAACCCTTTGCTATCAGATTGGATACTTGCCGCTATTCCTTAGCGACCAAACTTCAATTGATGGTTCCCCATAAACTCTGCTGTGGACAATGCTGAGCAAATAAATAAATTGTAAAAGCCTCATAAATTGTATCAGGCTTGTCTACTTATTAATACCACACCATAGCATCAGTAACCTATAACAGTATTACGATTAGTGTTTTTCCTCCACTACAACCTAAAATATGAGGATTTCAGAAAGAACAAGCAACTTACTGAAACAATAGAAGAAACCTCTTTTTGAGGCTGCACTTCCACAGATGCCCGATGAAACCATCGAATGAAAATAATTTAGGTAAAATATTGTTATACAGGAACCAATACATTATGTTGAGATATTTTGTGACAAAAATATTGGAATCGATGCAGCTGATTTATTATAATTGTAATAATGTACGTTTTAGCTATTGTTATACAGGTACCACTTCATTATGTTGAGATACTTTGTAACAAGGATATTGGAATCGAGACAGCTGATTTATTTATTTGTAATAATGTACGTTTTTACTACATCTGTAGTTTGGTGCTGCAACTAATATGGTTAGGGAAGTGATTTATAATGCTGATTGACAATGAACCAATTAAGGTGGTGAATGACATTAAATTTGATTTCAGTTGTAAATTTGTTTTAGTTTTTAGTTTTAAAATTCTATATCTTGCTTATTTCTCAACATATCTTGATAAAAGTTGGTTAGTGGCTTCATCTAGATGAGATCTAATGTTAAATAGTCTAAAATCCCCAGTATTTCAATTTTCGTCGCAACAAACCTGCATACTCATTCCCCATGTTATTTTTATGGAGCTTACAAAAACATGTCAAATCTCGCTATGTTGGCTTGAACTGTATCCTTTCACATTTGAAATTCGCTGAGTATGCAGGTCTGCTGCAATGAGGGTATTATTTTTGGTTTGGTTGGGTTAAGTTAGTTTAGTTTCATATAGACCTGAGTGACAGTTTTAGTCTCAGAGTAGATTGAATTGTTTAATGCGAAAGATATCAATTGTATGACAATAATCGATTGTGCACATCAATATTTTACATAAATTATTTTCATTTATTTGCTAGTTTCACCAGGCGTCTGCGGAAGTGCAACCCTTTCTGAAACAGAATAAGTGGTTTTGATCAAATAAACAGCCGAGAATATCATAGAAAGTAATATTATTTACATAGGCTACAGTAGTGACTCATTTAGCGAGTGCAGATCGGGCGAACTGGACCACCATGGGTTTGTCCTTGAGGATGTAGCCGTTGGTTTCCCGGAGCGCAGTCTGTGCCTGCTCCACGCTCTGTAGAGTGATGAATGCCTGGCCCTTCATCCGTCCTTCCTGCATCAGTCTGATGTCGAACCTGCAACAACAGTAACTTGAGGATGTAGCCGTTGGTTTCCCGGAGCGCAGTCTGTGCCTGCTCCACGCTCTGTAGAGTGATGAACGCCTGGCCCTTCATCCGTCCTTCCTGCATCAGTCTGATGTCGAACCTGCAACAACAGTAACTTGAGGGTGTAGCCGTTGGTTTCCCGGAGCGCAGTCTGTGCCTGCTCCACGCTCTGTAGAGTGATGAATGCCTGACCCTTCATCCGTCCTTCCTGCATCAGTCTGATGTCGAACCTGCAACAACAGTAACTTGAGGATGTAGCCGTTGGTTTCCCGGAGCGCAGTCTGTGCCTGCTCCACGCTCTGTAGAGTGATGAACGCCTGGCCCTTCATCCGCCCTTCCTGCATCAGTCTGATGTCGAACCTGCAACAACAGTAACTTGAGGATGTAGCCGTTGGTTTCCCGGAGCGCAGTCTGTGCCTGCTCCACGCTCTGTAGAGTGATGAACGCCTGGCCCTTCATCCGTCCTTCCTGCATCAGTCTGATGTCGAACCTGCAACAACAGTAACTTGAGGATGTAGCCGTTGGTTTCCCGGAGCGCAGTCTGTGCCTGCTCCACGCTCTGTAGAGTGATGAACGCCTGGCCCTTCATCCGTCCTTCCTGCATCAGTCTGATGTCGAACCTGCAACAACAGTAACTTGAGGATGTAGCCGTTGGTTTCCCGGAGCGCAGTCTGTGCCTGCTCCACGCTCTGTAGAGTGATGAACGCCTGGCCCTTCATCCGTCCTTCCTGCATCAGTCTGATGTCGAACCTGCAACAACAGTAACTTGAGGATGTAGCCGTTGGTTTCCCGGAGCGCAGTCTGTGCCTGCTCCACGCTCTGTAGAGTGATGAACGCCTGACCCTTCATCCGTCCTTCCTGCATCAGTCTGATGTCGAACCTGCAACAACAGTAACTTGAGGGTGTAGCCGTTGGTTTCCCGGAGCGCAGTCTGTGCCTGCTCCACGCTCTGTAGAGTGATGAACGCCTGACCCTTCATCCGTCCTTCCTGCATCAGTCTGATGTCGAACCTGCAACAACAGTAACTTGAGGATGTAGCCGTTGGTTTCCCGGAGCGCAGTCTGTGCCTGCTCCACGCTCTGTAGAGTGATGAACGCCTGGCCCTTCATCCGTCCTTCCTGCATCAGTCTGATGTCGAACCTGCAACAACAGTAACTTGAGGATGTAACCGTTGGTTTCCGGGAGCGCAGTCTGTGCCTGCTCCACGCTCTGTAGAGTGATGAACGCCTGGCCCTTCATCCGTCCTTCCTGCATCAGTCTGATGTCGAACCTGCAACAACAGTAACTTGAGGATGTAGTCGTTGGTTTCCCGGAGCGCAGTCTGTGCCTGCTCCACGCTCTGTAGAGTGATGAACGCCTGGCCCTTCATCCGTCTGATGTCGAACCTGCAACAACAGTAACTTGAGGATGTAACCGTTGGTTTCCCGGAGAGCAGTCTGTGCCTGCTCCACGCTCTGTAGAGTGATGAACGCCTGGCCCTTCATCCGTCCTTCCTGCATCAGTCTGATGTCGAACCTGCAACAACAGTAACTTGAGGATGTAGCCGTTGGTTTCCCGGAGAGCAGTCTGTGCCTGCTCCACGCTCTGTAGAGTGATGAACGCCTGGCCCTTCATCCGTCCTTCCTGCATCAGTCTGATGTCGAACCTGCAACAACAGTAACTTGAGGATGTAGCCGTTGGTTTCCCGGAGCGCAGTCTGTGCCTGCTCCACGCTCTGTAGAGTGATGAACGCCTGGCCCTTCATCCGTCCTTCCTCCATCAGTCTGATGTCGAACCTGCAACAACAGTAACTTGAGGATGTAGCCGTTGGTTTCCCGGAGAGCAGTCTGTGCCTGCTCCACGCTCTGTAGAGTGATGAACGCCTGGCCCTTCATCCGTCCTTCCTGCATCAGTCTGATGTCGAACCTGCAACAACAGTAACTTGAGGATGTAGCCGTTGGTTTCCCGGAGCGCAGTCTGTGCCTGCTCCACGCTCTGTAGAGTGATGAACGCCTGGCCCTTCATCCGTCCTTCCTGCATCAGTCTGATGTCGAACCTGCAACAACAGTAACTTGAGGATGTAGCCGTTGGTTTCCCGGAGCGCAGTCTGTGCCTGCTCCACGCTCTGTAGAGTGATGAACGCCTGGCCCTTCATCCGTCCTTCCTGCATCAGTCTGATGTCGAACCTGCAACAACAGTAACTTGAGGATGTAGCCGTTGGTTTCCCGGAGCGCAGTCTGTGCCTGCTCCACGCTCTGTAGAGTGATGAACGCCTGACCCTTCATCCGTCCTTCCTGCATCAGTCTGATGTCGAACCTGCAACAACAGTAACTTGAGGATGTAACCGTTGGTTTCCCGGAGAGCAGTCTGTGCCTGCTCCACGCTCTGTAGAGTGATGAACGCCTGGCCCTTCATCCGTCCTTCCTGCATCAGTCTGATGTCGAACCTGCAACAACAGTAACTTGAGGATGTAGCCGTTGGTTTCCCGGAGAGCAGTCTGTGCCTGCTCCACGCTCTGTAGAGTGATGAACGCCTGACCCTTCATCCGTCCTTCCTGCATCAGTCTGATGTCGAACCTGCAACAACAGTAACTTGAGGATGTAGCCGTTGGTTTCCCGGAGCGCAGTCTGTGCCTGCTCCACGCTCTGTAGAGTGATGAACGCCTGGCCCTTCATCCGTCCTTCCTGCATCAGTCTGATGTCGAACCTGCAACAACAGTAACTTGAGGATGTAGCCGTTGGTTTCCCGGAGAGCAGTCTGTGCCTGCTCCACGCTCTGTAGAGTGATGAACGCCTGGCCCTTCATCCGTCCTTCCTGCATCAGTCTGATGTCGAACCTGCAACAACAGTAACTTGAGGATGTAGCCGTTGGTTTCCCGGAGAGCAGTCTGTGCCTGCTCCACGCTCTGTAGAGTGATGAACGCCTGACCCTTCATCCGTCCTTCCTGCATCAGTCTGATGTCGAACCTGCAACAACAGTAACTTGAGGGTGTAGCCGTTGGTTTCCCGGAGCGCAGTCTGTGCCTGCTCCACGCTCTGTAGAGTGATGAACGCCTGACCCTTCATCCGTCCTTCCTGCATCAGTCTGATGTCGAACCTGCAACAACAGTAACTTGAGGATGTAGCCGTTGGTTTCCCGGAGCGCAGTCTGTGCCTGCTCCACGCTCTGTAGAGTGATGAACGCCTGGCCCTTCATCCGTCCTTCCTGCATCAGTCTGATGTCGAACCTGCAACAACAGTAACTTGAGGGTGTAGCCGTTGGTTTCCCGGAGCGCAGTCTGTGCCTGCTCCACGCTCTGTAGAGTGATGAACGCCTGGCCCTTCATCCGTCCTTCCTGCATCAGTCTGATGTCGAACCTGCAACAACAGTAACTCGTAGTGATGTGGGCGCGGTAAATACCTAGCGGGTAGATAAAGATAGAATGAGCATTCACCTCAAGCCTAGGCAAATAACCAAAACTGGGTATTTATGATCATTATTGAAATTAGAGGAGATTTAAAATTCCTTTTACAATTCCCAACCTGTAAGAATGTTAAAGCGATGATTTCAACTATTTTAAAGTTCTTTGTTCAGTTTTTCAAACATATTATTCCTTAACATGATCGAAATATATACCCAAGTTCCAGGTATTTATGATTTTGACAGTTAATTTTATTTCATGTTTTTTCTTCAATTCATAGAGAATTTTTACTTTTGGGAATACCACGGTTGCATCACAATTAGAGTGTCCTCTAAAAAGAATATTGCACTGGTTAATAATAATAATGAGTATGGGATAAGATTATGAAGGGTAAATTCAATATTTCTTATCACACGATTTTATAAATAGTCGAATTTCCGAGGTAGGCCTATTTACAAATTTTGGGTATTACAAACTTATTCAAATTTCTAATTACCTTAACTTTAAATAGCCATTGGGCTGGGCTACTATACTGCCAATTGATTAGTTTATTTGTATGATCTTACATGTTTTTAAACAAAGTATGTAATTGTAGGTATTAATAAAATGTTCATTGAAGAAATGGTAAATTGATGGTAATAAGCAATTCTAAAACTTCTTACAGCTGACATTAACTTTTTCAGGGGTAAAAACCAATTAATCTTTGGTGTTTTTAAATACCCAAAATACCCTGGTGTTTATGTACTTTGGGTATTTACCCGATGTAATTTACCCGATTTACCGGACTAGTGATGTAAAATACCTGGATATTTTACATCACTAATAAGTGATATCAAGTATCGTAATGAAAAAATTGATAGTGTGTAATTGATAATGAGGTTACATTGGGGTAAACGAAGCTGGCACATTAGACTCAGTGGATCTGGGAGATGTCGAGGTATAAAAATGTCAGAGCATAGCAATTACATAGGATTTTACAAAAAAAAGGAGCATTAAAAAAAGTACATGACTTCTCTTAAACAAATAAAGTTCCATGAACCAAATCCACAGCTAATTTACTAACTTTAACCATAATTCAGGCGTCAATAAATATCTCTAGACAAAATATTTCGTAGTCTTCTAATAAAAATGCAAATTTCCGCTAAAATCAAAATCAATATATATTTGGTAATAAAAGGCATATTATTTGGGAAAAATGGCATTTCATGACCAGCGCGCGAACATTAAGTTCTGTATTTTTCTTAGAAATCACATAGTAAGACTCTTGAGTTTTTAATTCAAGCTTATGTAGAAGAGGCAATTAAGAAAAGTCAAGTTTATGAGAGTCACAAACGGTTCCGTCAAGGCCGTGAAAGCATTGAGGATGACCCTCGTAGTGGACGACCTTCAACATCAGTCAATGACGAAAACATTGAGCGAGTACGACATGTTGTGCGTGAAACTCAGAAATTAATGATCGATGAAATTGCATTTCAGGTAAATTTATCACATGGAAGTGTTCACACCCATGATCATCACTTCATGATCATTTGAACATGCATCGAATTTGTTTGCTCAACAAACAAAATCGACAGCGTGGACTTGCTGGTACACAAAAAGTGCTTTCCAATGCTGCACTACGGCAAGTCAGCTACACCCACATTACCAGTATGCCCTACCCAGGAGTCGTACCAACTACTGCAAGGCGAAATTCCCGCTGGCGATTGAGCCAAAAGTCTACAAAAATTCACTCCGGGAACTTTTTGACTGTACCTCGTATAACAGAACATACATAGATGTCCGCGAATCCTCAGTACAACTTTATGTTGACAAGTTTAGACAACATGTGGTCATTAAAACAAAAGACCGTTAATTTAATCCATTTGACCATGTAGTTGAAACTAGTCAACAATAAAGTTGTACTGAAGAATTGCGGACATCAAGGTACATAACCGGTACCAATTCAGGAATTCTTCAACAGGAGTATTCTGTACACTTACATGGATCCCTGCACCTCGTCCAGCCCGGGCCGGTAGTACCTCCGGTAGATGAAGTGGAGGTCTTTGGTCTGCACGTGCTTCGACAGGTTCTTGATGTAGAGACGGCACGACGGAGCTCCGGCTTGGTAGTTCTTGAACACCGGAAGCACTTTCTGATCTGGAAGAGAAATAGGCAAATACAATCTGGTTTAGGTTTAAAATGATAAAACAGTAGACCCTCCATCCAGGTCCAGTAGACTCCATCTGGTCACCTCGGTACCAATTTCTTTCCGGATAACAGGTTTTCCCGTTAAACTGACCTCCCCTAAAACATATTAAATTATAACTCTAATGCATACTGTATAAGCCAATACTTTCATTTAGACTTGCGTTTGTGGTCTACAATCTTTCCCATGAGAATCACTGATACAGTATCATTTCCTACCCAGTACCATTTCCTACCCTTCACTTCGGTTAAACTGATGTGATCATAAAAATCATTCGGTTAAGAATATGTCACTTCTGTGGAGTGCAATCCCATTAAAACCAATGTCCGGTAAAAAGGTGTCCGTATAAGAGGTAGTCTACTAAATAAGTTAACACATTCGCTGCTGCGGACGTTCCGGAACGTCACCGGTAACATGGCGCCAGGAGCTAGGAACGTTCCGGAACGGCACCATTCATTGTTGGATTAGCCAGCTCCTCATGAGCGTTCTATATTTCCTTGCAGCTCTTGGGGACATACTTTTCCCACAATAAAAAACATTATTTCCAAAAATTACCACCAGGGTCATTTAGATAAGGGCTTGCCTCACATAGTTCAGCTCTTGGTGCAGCCGTGCCATCTAGCGGCCAGCAGCGACCGTGTTAATGAAATAAATACAGAAAATGTTTTTCAAAAAAAACCTCAACTGCCAGTCATTATGGGCTAATAAGCCTGTGCGGCGATCTAAAGACAGTGAGGGAACATAGCGGCAAACACACATATGCCAGCCTGAAGTGACCGCTAATGATGGAACAGGAGTTGCCCGCCGCTGGGATCAAACCAGCAACGTTTAACACAGAGGGCCAATGCTCTATCTATGAGCTACCGCCTCAGCATTAGCTTGAGAATGCATATTATAAAAAGTATACGAAAGCAAAATTGAAGGTCAAATTGTAACTGAATTTGGTCATGTTGGTATAAAAATTAATCAGAGGCCAGAAACTTCCACAGATGACAGTATAACTTCTTAGGCGACAAAACAATTTCATAGCATTGTAGATATGAACTTTTTAATTTGGATATTAGGCTATAAATATAATTTATTTTCAGGCAAATGAGATAAAACTGACTTACAAATGTCATGTCAGAGGTAGGTTAAATACCTCTTGAGTTAAATGACACTTGAGACTAGATGTTACATTTCATCATGAATGCCACATGCTCTTGTTTCAGTAATACGATCTGTTGCAGATTAAAATGGCTCTTATTGTTAAATTAATACAACTAAGAAGCGCGAGAGGGAAGTAAATTTCACTTATTGTTCACCGGCGCCAGGCATTTCCCTCATAAAACAAACGAAAACCAACGAATATTATTGGCAAGATCCCACTAAGTATATCAATGGCTGGAGCATTTTGGTTTTTTCATCACGACGTCATTTCCTATTCGACGAATCATTTGGTTTGTTGTTGTTTAGTTTATATCTTGCCCTAAAAGTTTATTGATTGTCCGATGCATAGTAACACTTAGACTTTGGAATTTTCAGATATTTTGGAACTTCTCGTTTGTTTTCGTCAGCCTTTCAGGGGTTGGCCTGTTTATGGCAAATGATGTATATAAATTTTCCTCCTTCTCGCGCTTCATAGTTGGATTAATTCAAGTATAGTAGCTGCAATGTAACAACAGAGGGATATCGTAAAATAACATAACACATTGGTCTTTAAAAAATGACCTTAAAAAGAATTGGCCTTAAAACCTTTTAAAATAAAACTTAAGAGAATCGATGAACTCTTTCATTCGAGAAAATATACGTTATAGAATTTCACATTCCAAGAGATCAGAGGCTCAGTGCGCATCTGTATACAAAAAAAAATCCAAAGAATGAAAATTTTGAAGCAGTATTTTTTTTGTTGTTTTTAATAATAAATTTTCTCTGAATAAATAACCAAAGATTTTAACTTACCTTTAGCAGAAACCCTGTTGGCAGCCAGCTGCTCAGAAGATATGAACTCAGCGACTGTCTCTTCAGCAGGGTTCTCATCATTGTCTTCAGACTCTTCCATCTTTTCTTGTTGCTTTTGCGAGGCTGCTTTTATCACTTGAAAACCTTCCGGAGTGCTCTCGACAATCTGCTTCTCCATGGCCTCTTGAATCGAGTTTAAATTCGGTGTGATTTTCAACTCAATCTTCTTAGACACCTGATCTTTCGGTGTGTTCTCAAAAACATCACCAGGTTTCAAGCTTGATTTGCTGGGAAGTGCATTGGGTGGTTGAGGCTTGAGGAATTTAGGCCTCTTGATTACTTTTCTATCTTTCGGCCGTTTCCTCTTGACCGGTATTATTTCGCTCGTCTGTCGCTCAGAGTCACTTTCTACCTCAGATTCCTCTTCGGACGTTGACATTTCCTTCACAGCCTCAGCTTCGGTTTCTTTCTCTTCTGCCACTGGGAGAACGGTATTTCTGTCTTTAAACAAATCTGATTCCATCGGATATTTGTCCGTGAAAGGGCACGGCAGGTTCATTTTGTTCATCAGGTGCAAAACCTGAGTGTACAGTTTTGGAACATTAGCCATTGCTTTGCAAATGTTTTCCAAAACCTCCCGGTTCGGAGGGGGGTATTGGTAGTAGATATTGAGAGGAGGAGGCTGGCTAAAATCATAGTTTTTTATTGAAAGTCCCAATTTCTTCAAAAAAGCTTCTCTTGCCTTTAAGATGCGGTCTTGCTTTTCATCACTGGTAGTATTAGAGGGTCTAAAAAAACATTAATTAAAAACATTAGCATATTTTAATGAATATTACAAAGCTGTCAACATAGCAAGAATAAAGGAGGTGGCTGTTACAAAAGTAAGGCCTACAAATATGCAACTTTGAGTCCCACCACGAAAAAATGCTACTGGTACCGAACTTTGGGATTAATCAAAATTTTTAATGTGTGAGTAGAATTTAAGCACCAAATGTAAGAGAAAATTTCAGTAAATTCAAAATAAGGCTATAACAATTACAAACTAGCCTATGGGCAAATAACCATGATTTGTAAATGATATTATTAAAATTTGTATTACTGCTGGTGTTGAAAAGTACCACTATAACAGTGATAACCGTTCACCGTTTACCGTACCATAGCCAACTGTACCGTATAAGTTAAGTGAGTCCGTAACATACCAAACTTCGCAGTGACAATAGCAAAACTCAAAGCATCATTAGTAATTTTAACAGTACTATTCATTCTTGTACTGAATCAAATAAATCACACTTTTTATTTAAAGATCCTTGCTTTGCCAGGTAAGGTACCATGCAC
Organism: Flexamia atlantica; assembly: GCA_035578135.1. Classification (NCBI taxonomy): domain Eukaryota; kingdom Metazoa; phylum Arthropoda; class Insecta; order Hemiptera; family Cicadellidae; genus Flexamia; species Flexamia atlantica. The sequence goes on along the minus strand of JAQJVK010000023.1, from coordinate 1,859,693 downwards.
AGATCAAGATCAATAATACATAGACGTGGTAAATTACAAGGTTAAAAATTCGCTAAAAAGAGGCTGCCAACCTCCTTTAAAAAAATAAAACAATATCAACCTGTTGTCAACAGGTTCCACTGCCTGTGAGTTTGGCCCTCGAGCAAACTCCGCTGATATCCTCTGGCCCAACACATTCAGCAAGTGCAGCTTCCTCACTGCTACTTCAGCCGCTGCGTTGCTCTCAAATCTGGAACACATTTTTTTCTTAAAAAAACTCAACTGCCCATCGCCATGGGCCAATAAGCCTGTGCGGCGATCTAAAGACAGCGAGGTACTGCTGTCACGACTGAGTAGTAAACGATCTTTCTTGTTTGTTAATGAAAGTCTTAAAATGTGTATTGTATTTAGGGAGTTTCAGTATCAGTGTAAAGAACTTCACCAGGCGATTCATCACACCATGTATTTCATATCAATGTGATTTTCATGCGGTGTACGCTGATGTATTTTTCTTCATAAATTATACATGAATTAGGTAACCACAACAGGCACGTTTCAGCAGTGTTTCTGTGCTGCTGATGTACTAATCTTCTTAATATAGCATTTTCAAACATCAAGCAACACATCACAATTTAAGGAAAAGTTAAATTCTGAGCTCATTTAATATGAAATTAAAATGATTAGATAAATAAAATAAATTTATTTTTTAAGAACAGAACCATGAGTAATAAAGAACAAAGCTACAAATTAGACATTAATTATAACCATTCCAGCCACTGGTAAATACAGTAAACATAACTTACTGAAAAATAAAAATGAGTTCAATGTAAATGAGGGGATGAATATAAAATTTAGTTTTTGCAGATAAATTAACAAATTTTTGTCTTTGATAATTTACGTTTAAGCCTCACTACATTGCACTGGTGGGGACATGTACTCACACACAGCTGTTCTCAAGCTTTCTTTAGGCCTTTTTATTTACTTTCTTAGATGGTTTGCGGTTTGCTTGATATTTACTATAATCAACTAATAATATTGTAGTAAGCTTTAAGCTAATAATAATATTATACCTATATGAACTTTGAGGTTCATATTCTTAGGTTAAAAAGTTTTATGGAAAAGTTTGTACTTTAAAGTGTGTCTAGTGCTCTTTCCTTAAGTCTGACCCTGACCACAAGTTTTTTTTTGTTTTTTTTTTGTGAAACTTCAAGCTGAGCTCTTTTTAACAACCTCTTATTATTAAAATCAGTCCAGAACTGTAGGGGCACTTCATGAAGTGCCCGGGCTGCGTCAGGCACTTCATGAAGTGCCCAATTACAGCAAGTGGCTAAGGAGGAATTTTACCACAAAGAATGGAACTTTTTAATGGGTAGGCTAAAGGCAATTTTATCACAGCTAATACATCTGAATTACTCCATACCTTGCATAAACTAGATTAGACTTTTTTGTCTCTGGACCAACAATTTTCACGTCCACAGCCCCAAAATGTTTTAACAGATCAGACTTCTCTTGATGTGTCAAAGAATGAGGCAGGTGACGAATTAACAAAGTATCTTGTATCATTGTGACTTTAAAACATCAAGTGGTTGACTAAAACAATCCTGTCCCTGAAAATAAAGTCAAAGGTATTTTGATTAGGATTTTTGCGGACATTTGCCATCACTGATTAGTAAAAAAACAAGTTTCACGACGTTTCGGGATCTGGAATCTGATCCCGTCTTCAGGTGGAAGAAAACCTAGAACATAACAAGATTAGTAACACATACCCAGGAAAACCTGGAGAAAAAACACAGCTAAAACAGAGAACTGTAAAAGCAGTCACGAAAACAATAAGCTGAAAAGAAAAACAATACACAAAATAACACAGTAATCACAAGTATCAAGAATCACCAGGCAGGAGAGAGCACGTCCACACCCAATCAGAGCTGAGCTGAGACTGGTGGGAGGAAAGCAAATGGCGGCGGCAACGGAAATGGCGGCGCCCACAGCCAACCAAATCACGGCGCGCTACCGGTGGCGAAAACCTGAAACAGAGACATGTGATATGCAAATCCCGTGTGTCTGTTTGTGTTTTTTTAGTTAATTTTTAACCTGATTTTGCCCCTTGGCCTTGCTACGGGTTAACATGTTATGAGAATTTTGAACAGAATTGTTAGTAATTACCCTATTTGCTGACACTTTATTTTCCATGTATTTTAATTCTTTGTTTAATATTGGTAGCCATACTGGCCTTATTTCAAGTGAAGATTGACTGATTGGTTGGTCTGCTAGTTTTATGTATGAAGCTTCAATTAGTTTTCTTTTGAAAAAATGAGGTTCGCGGTGTACTATTTTTGCTTCGTCAAAATTCATCTGGTGATTTTCAGACCAGCAGTGTTGAGCAATTTTTGATTTATCCACTAAGCCCTTCCTCGTGTTATCTTTGTGTTCTTTGATTCTAACATTTAAAGGTCTTTTTGTCTCGCCATAATACGGCCTAGAGCAACTATTGCAGTTTATTCTGTAAACACAGTTTTTTGATCCCTGAGTGCCATTTTTTGGTTTGGTTTTTACGAGACATTGCCTAAGAGTGTTTTGTGTCCTAAACGCGGTTCTAACTTTGAACTTCCTAGCAACTCTTCTAATTTTTTCCGATAATCCCGGCACATAAGGGATTGACATAGGAACGAATTTTTCAGTGTTTTCTGACTCATTCTGTTTAGCCCTACGGGTTTTGCACTTTCTTATTACGGATTGAGGGTATCCATTCTTAGCCAAATCTTGCTCTACTTTTTTGATTTCCTGATTTAATCCATCTTGATTTGAGCAAATGCTCTTTGCTCTGTCAAATAGTGAGTAAGCTACCCCTTCTTTGACAGATTTTTGATGGTTTGATTGAAAATTTAAGTACTGCCCTGTGTGTGTCTTTTTTCTGAAAACAGTTGTCCTAAGCGTGTCCCTATCCTTTTCTACGCACACATCCAAAAATGCTAGTTTGTTTTGGACTTCCTCTTCCATTGTTAGGCGGATGGAAGGAGAAATACTGTTAAGATGCCCTAAAAAGTCTTTTAGTTCATCGTCTCCATGCGGAAATACCACGAAGGTGTCATCGACGTACCTCCACCAAATCTTCGGTTTGAGTTGAGCCAAAGACAAAGCCTTTTGCTCAAACTCCTCCATAAAGATATGAGCAAAGATAGGCGACAATGGCGACCCCATGGCCATCCCCTCATCTTGACGGTATAATTTACCCTCTAGTACCACTTTCATAATGAAAGTCTAACTGAACGTACTAAACTTCCTGTTAACATCATTATGGAACTGCTTGAATTATGCACTCAATGTAACTATTTTGAACTAGAGGGTAAATTATACCGTCAAGATGAGGGGATGGCCATGGGGTCGCCATTGTCGCCTATCTTTGCTAATATCTTTATGGAGGAGTTTGAGCAAAAGGCTTTGTCTTTGGCTCAACTCAAACCGAAGATTTGGTGGAGGTACGTCGATGACACCTTCGTGGTATTTCCGCATGGAGACGATGAACTAAAAGACTTTTTAGGGCATCTTAACAGTATTTCTCCTTCCATCCGCCTAACAATGGAAGAGGAAGTCCAAAACAAACTAGCATTTTTGGATGTGTGCGTAGAAAAGGATAGGGACACGCTTAGGACAACTGTTTTCAGAAAAAAGACACACACAGGGCAGTACTTAAATTTTCAATCAAACCATCAAAAATCTGTCAAAGAAGGGGTAGCTTACTCACTATTTGACAGAGCAAAGAGCATTTGCTCAAATCAAGATGGATTAAATCAGGAAATCAAAAAAGTAGAGCAAGATTTGGCTAAGAATGGATACCCTCAATCCGTAATAAGAAAGTGCAAAACCCGTAGGGCTAAACAGAATGAGTCAGAAAACACTGAAAAATTCGTTCCTATGTCAATCCCTTATGTGCCGGGATTATCGGAAAAAATTAGAAGAGTTGCTAGGAAGTTCAAAGTTAGAACCGCGTTTAGGACACAAAACACTCTTAGGCAATGTCTCGTAAAAACCAAACCAAAAAATGGCACTCAGGGATCAAAAAACTGTGTTTACAGAATAAACTGCAATAGTTGCTCTAGGCCGTATTATGGCGAGACAAAAAGACCTTTAAATGTTAGAATCAAAGAACACAAAGATAACACGAGGAAGGGCTTAGTGGATAAATCAAAAATTGCTCAACACTGCTGGTCTGAAAATCACCAGATGAATTTTGACGAAGCAAAAATAGTACACCGCGAACCTCATTTTTTCAAAAGAAAACTAATTGAAGCTTCATACATAAAACTAGCAGACCAACCAATCAGTCAATCTTCACTTGAAATAAGGCCAGTATGGCTACCAATATTAAACAAAGAATTAAAATACATGGAAAATAAAGTGTCAGCAAATAGGGTAATTACTAACAATTCTGTTCAAAATTCTCATAACATGTTAACCCGTAGCAAGGCCAAGGGGCAAAATCAGGTTAAAAATTAACTAAAAAAACACAAACAGACACACGGGATTTGCATATCACATGTCTCTGTTTCAGGTTTTCGCCACCGGTAGCGCGCCGTGATTTGGTTGGCTGTGGGCGCCGCCATTTCCGTTGCCGCCGCCATTTGCTTTCCTCCCACCAGTCTCAGCTCAGCTCTGATTGGGTGTGGACGTGCTCTCTCCTGCCTGGTGATTCTTGATACTTGTGATTACTGTGTTATTTTGTGTATTGTTTTTCTTTTCAGCTTATTGTTTTCGTGACTGCTTTTACAGTTCTCTGTTTTAGCTGTGTTTTTTCTCCAGGTTTTCCTGGGTATGTGTTACTAATCTTGTTATGTTCTAGGTTTTCTTCCACCTGAAGACGGGATCAGATTCCAGATCCCGAAACGTCGTGAAACTTGTTTTTTTACTAATCAGTGATGGCAAATGTCCGCAAAAATCCTAATCAAAATATAAAATCACCATCACCAACAATGAATTTCAAACAAAGAAAGTCAAAGGTATAACTAAAATGTGTCCTTCATAATAAACAATTAACTTACCATACACTAAACAGCCTATAAGATTTATAAATCTAAATCTCATATTTCAATAATTATCATATTGTAAGACTTCACAGGCCCAAGTTTGCCCGAGGAGACAGGGGGACGTGTTCCCCTGCGCCCTCCCCTTAAAGGAATAACCGGCGCCCTCTTGACACCAACCAAAATTTAATTTTTGAATCTTTTGTCATAAAAACTCCGAAAATCCATTTACAATGCCAGTATATTCGAATATTACTTAGTCATTTTGTCAAAAGAAACCATGATTTCCATACCCTTGCTATTAAACAAACTATTTGCTGAGTAAGGTCGGGGCACTTGTCTGCATCACACCACCAATGTTGAAAAAACCTGGTAGTTATCCAGTTTTAAAGTATTATTTTTGGCTGTTCGGCGATTTTGCAGAGGATTTTTCGATAAGAATCGTATTGCATTTTTGTAAGTGTTGTCAACATATAAAAATTAGTGGTGGGTCGATTAGCAATCACAAGCGTATATAGTCTGCTATCAGTACTTATATCCATGATTTCATCAAGTCTTCTTATGGTAATTTCTTGTGGTTTACATATGAAGGGTACAGGGGAAAAAGGGGCTAAGTCCATTTTTTTTTTGGAAAATGAGTTTGAAATGCAGAAATGTTCAGCTTTAAATGCTGAACACGACAGTATAATTTTTTTGGGGAAAAACAGGCTCATTACCAGAGCTAAGTAGGGGTAAATATTCCATATGCTGGGGAAGAAGGGGTCAAGTCCCTTAAGTTCTGGGGAAGAAGGAGTCAAGTCCAAGACTAAATGTAGATTGTTTTAAGTTAAATTAATACTTTAAAGTCTAGATAATTATTTTATTAATTCTAACACAAAACACATATTATTTAGTAACCATATTTATACTTATTAAGAGACTACTTTAAAAATATTAATAAATATAACCCCTTTAAGCTGTGATTTGACGAGGTAGTATGTTTACTATAGTAGTATGACTTGGTCATTACTTTTAGTTTTAAGTATTCAGACTTAATACTTTTATAAATTTTTAGATTAGTAAAAGTAATGATTTTATAATATAGGCCCATCAAAATTATTTTTAAACCCCTAAGTTTCCAGGTCTAAAACTTGTATTTACCTAACTTAAATAATTAAATAAATACATAAAACACACACACACACACACACACACACACACACACACACACACACACACACACACACACACACACACACACACACACAGACATATATATATATGTATGTATGTATATATAAAACTTATATTAAGTAATAAAAATGTTTATAGTAACTCTTATAATTATGTTACTGAAATGCAGGGGAAAAAGGGACCAAGTCCAAAAAATGACCCCTTTTTCCCCTGAACGTTTTGTAACTGATTACCATAGTATTTTTTTATAAGTAGTTTAATAGCTTTTTAGTAAAATTAATATGTCAATAGTGATTAACAATAGTTTAGAAAAGTATTTAAAGAATTATGAAAATTATTTGAACGTTATAGAAATACAAGCAAGTTAAACTTTTAAAAGTGTTTCCTGAAAAATTTGTTCGGATGGACTTAGCCCCTTTTGCCCCTGTGCCCTTCATATGGATTTCTTTTTGTTTAGGCAGTTGTATATAGGCTAAAGTGAAGGATAGTGAAAATGTTTCCCTGATTGAAATTGGATGTTCATAGTTTAGGCCTAATATTGAAATATAAATTTAAAACGATATTTTAGATATATATGTTGAATAGTTTCATTTGCTACCTTAATTTTGCTTTTGTTACGTCGGATTTAATCATAGCGGGTAGGAAAACGAATAACTTAGCGAAAGAGAATTTCCTACTTATTTTGTTATTTAAGGGAATTTTACTAAAAACCCTGGGAAATATGAATTTTCCAGGATGCGACCAGGGGTAAGCCCTGCTTTGTTCGGATTTCTGGAGTTGCACAGTTTGTTTTTATGATTCTGAATTGCCTAAAAACGTGAGTTTATAGGTCTTATTTTCTAAAATTTCCCCGGGGGAGAACCCCCAGACCCCCAGTGGTTGGTGCCCTCCAAGGAAAATATCTAGGCAGGCACAGGCCAGCCTCTGCCTGGCGCCCCCGTCATACTTGTCCCCCGCCCTCTCGACGTACCCAGCACGGGCCTGAGACTTCACTACTTACAGTGTTTCTATCAGGACAACTCAAATAGCCTAATTTAAACATGAATCAGGACATGTAACTACATCATCAACAGCTGGTTGAACAATGTGAAGATCATTGTCGGCTGGATGGCTTTGTCAGTGAATAGATTAAAAAACACAAACACGTAACATTGACGATATGCACGAAAAACATAAAAAAACTATCGCAGGCCTGTATTAATTACTACGAACACGATGTACTGGCGAAAGTGGATTGACTGAAAAATCGCTTACTGTGTCACACTGTGTGAAAAATGGCAAAATATTAAGTATGATAAAACCAGCATTTATAAACTGAAATGTGCGGAGTGCCCGAGTGTTTTTGTCGGCCAAACCAGACGTGGTTTTAATACTAGATTTAAAGAGCACGGTTATACTTCCGCAGAAGGGTTACACTTAATTGGCGAAGTCAGTGGGAACCTGTGATGTCAGAAGGGGAACAATTGAGTGATAATCATTACCAAATTAGAAAATAAATTTGCCTAAAACCTTACTTAACTATTTTAAAGTGTTTTAAAATAAAAAAAACATCAGTTGGACTACAAACCACATAGTCAGCTAAGTTGAGATGAAAGAATGTGGTTGATATTTCAGTTATAGTTTAGTTAGTTATAGTTTAGTTAATACTGATTTTAATTCAATAATAATTATATTCATACAAGAATAATTCAAATTTAACTAACCTTAAACTTATTTTAGCGAATTTCCCCTATAGGGAAGAAGCTATTACCGTTGGTCTCATGGTAAGACCTAAGCCCAAGACTATGATAACTTTTTGTTTTGGGGCCACCAGAAGCAAAAAACACTATTTTTTTCAGATAATGTTACATAACGCCATACATAGATATAAACCTACACGTAGGCAGGTAACTAGTCAAAATAGGCAAGAAATATACAAGTCAGACGTAATATAAAACAAATCCCTAAAGTACTAAGTATGAAAAAATAACTCTTATAATACAAAAAATAAAACTGGCTTTTTGTGTATGTTTTGTCCGTGTAGTGAGCATCAACTTAAAAATTCATCCACCGCATAAAAATTGTGTTCTTTTAGGTAATCACCCAGCATTGACTTGAACTTTTTGGTGGAAATTTCTTTTTTGATGTGGTTGGGTAGCTTGTTAAATAGCTTCTTGCCCATGTAATAGGGTGATTTTTCAAAGGAAGCTGTTTTGTGAGCAGGTAAAAACATGTCATGTCTGTGTCGGGTCAGATAAACATTCTGGATTCTGTTGGGGAAAACTGAAGGGTTGTTTTTGACAAAGATCAGTAGTTGTTGAATGTAAATACATGGTAGTGGAAGGATACCAAGTCTAAAGAACAGTGGTTTACAGGATGATCTATGACTTTTCCCAGCTATCAAGCGGACAATTTTCTTTTGCATCTTAAAAACTCTGTTACTGTGCGAAGATAAACCCCAGAATATTATTCCGAATATGAGATGTGAATAAACATATGAGTAGTAGACTGTCAACAAGGTATCAAGGTTTACTACCTTAGAAAGTGTTAGGATGACATAATAGGCATTTGACAGTTTCTTTAGGAGAAGGCTGATGTGTGAACTCCACGTTACAGTGTTCTCGATTTGTAGACCCAAGAATCGACCTGTAGAGGAGACATTCAGTAACTCAGTGAGATGTCCCTCATCTACCCTCTGACCTCTTGGATAGTTAGAGTGGAAGTTTAAGGCAAAGGTTTTTTCTTCATTTAGTCAAAGACCATTTGTGGAAAACCATGATTTGAGCTTATCAATATGCGATTGAAGGTGAATGGAAAGAATTTGTTTGTCTGGATTTCGTATTAAAAGTGTCGTATCGTCCGCATATGAAATCAATGATGAATGAGATACGTTTCTAGAAAGATCATTGATAAAATCAGGAATAGAAGTGGACCCATGATGGATCCTTGCGGAACGCCATCCTTAATGTTCACAAAGCTACCAGAAGTGAAGTTACTCAACACTACTTTTTGCTTCCTTGAAGACAAATACGATGTTATCCAATTTTTCACCACTCCATTAATTCCATAATGGGATAACTTTGACAGAAGTAGATTGTGGTTCACACAATCGAATGCTTTGGACAGGTCACAGAATACTCCAGCCGCACTCTGTGACCCGTCCACAGCAGATGATACTTCATTCATAAACTGGAAGAGTGCAGATTGAAGGGTTTTCCCATTCCGAAAGCCAAACTGAAGATCATAAAGCAGCTCATTAGTTTCCAAGTAAGATGATATCTGGTTGAGAGCAGCCTTTTCAAACACTTTCGAAAATGCAGGAAGTATAGATATGGGCCTATAATTTCCGACTTTTCTTGAATCTCCCTTCTTGAAAATAGGTGTGACATGTGAGTGTTTCAAAAGGTCTGGGAATGTACCAGTTTGAAAAGAAATATTGACTAAGTGAGTGAGAGGATTTGCTATTGATTTTGAACACTTCTTTAAGAGTGAAGGAGGAATACCATCCCATCCACAGGCATTTGATGGTTTAAGGTTTGATATTATATTTTTGACATCATCCACGAGAATAGGATTAAAGTGAGATAGAATGCTTGTGCAATTTATATCACCCATTTTAAGAAGAGCTTTTTGAATATCTGGAGAGGCTCCTAATTGTTGGCATACACTTCCAAAAGACAAATTAAACAGAGCTGAGATTTGCAAAGGCTCATCAATGGTCTCGCCGGAACTTTCTAGTTTGATTGATGGTGCAGATTTGAATTTCCCCGTCTCACGCTTAACAATGTCCCAGGCAGTTTTTTGTTTGTTTTTGGATTTATGAAGAAGACTGCTGTTGAACAACGATTTTGCAGCTATGACACATTTTTTGAAAATGGCTTTATATCGACTAACATAAGCCAAGAAAGCTGAATCAGTAGAGGTTTTTGCCTGTTTGTGAAGTTCCCTTTTGTGTGCACTTGATACACGGATGCCTTGGGTAACCCAAGATTTATTAGGTCCGGTTGAGTTTTTCTTTGTGACTAGAGGGAAGGAAATGTCAAAATGATACTGGAATGTATTCAGGAAATTTTTATATAATGTATTTGCATCCTGACAGTTAATAAACACGTTAGACCAAGATTCTGTCTCCAGTGAACATAGAAAGTTCTATGTGTTTTTTTGTTGAAAATGTGTGTTTTTACTTTTGTTTCATTTTTCAAGTCATCATGTGTCTTTTTGTCGCAATTTATTTGCAGTTCTACATACTGTGCAGTGTGGTCAGACAAACCTGTTTCAAATACAAAAGATTTTGTAAGATTGGCATCTTTGTTGGTAACTATATTGTCTATACAGGTTTGAGACGCTTTTCCTATTCGTGTTGGGGTATCAATGTGACAGTGTAAGTTGTACGAGTTTGATATGTTCAGAAATTCCTCTGATTTGATATCTTGTTTTATCAGGTCAATATTAAAGTCGCCACATATAATTACCATTTGTTTAGGAAATCTTAATCTAACAAATTTTAACATTGTGTTCAATTGGTGAAAAAACAAATGCAATTTAGCTTTGTCATTACAAGAAGGGCGGTACACACATATCACAATGGCACCCTGAGCCAACTCAACCTGAACAGCACAGCACTCAAAGACTTCAGGGGTATTGAAACTAGATATTTCTTTGATTTCACTAAAAGGAATTGATTGACGTAGCAAAAGGCAAACACCCCCTCTTTGCCGATCTGGTCTTGTATAATACGATGCTAAGTTGTATCCGCCAAAATTGTCAAGCAAAAAAAAGTTGCCTTCTTTTAGCCAGTGCTCACTAAAACATAGTATGTGTGGCACTATCTGTAATTGGTCGAAAAGCATATTTAGTTCATCAATTTTCAAACTGTTTAATCCTTCAACGTTACAATGAAATATTCCAATGGTGTTTATGGATTGAGGTGATCGCCCTGCTACGTCACTCTATTTGCCCCTATCACTCAGGTCGTCACAATTGGGAATTTGACGAATTTCTATATATATATCTATATTATATATATATAGGCCTATATTTGTCTGTTAGCACGATAGCGGCCGTAAAAATGGTCCAAACTTAATGAAAATTGGTACAGACATGTAAAGTGGTAATCACTCGGACGAGTTCGTGAACCAGCCCGATCGGACCACTGGAAGGAGGGGTAAAGGGGGATAAACCCCCCAAAAATGGGTTTTTTGAGTTTTTTGCATAGAAAAATAAAATTAATCTAATTTTTGTTGGCACCATTGAATTCAGCTCAACAAAACAAACAATTTAATATTTTGAATCACTGCTCTATGTCCATTGGTTACCGAGATATTGAAAGTGGTAAACACAGTACGTTGTCCCAATGTTAACCTTATGAGAAATAAGTAAAATTCTATATCTCGGTTATTTCTCTAAATATATCTTGATAAAATTTAGTAAATATCTTCTTCTAGTTCAGATCTACTAAATAATGAATTAAAACCACCCAGTTTTAATATACCTGTAGCAGCAAACCTGCATACTCATTCCCCATGTTATTCTTACGGAGTTTACCAAAACATATCAAATCTCGCTATGTTGGATTGAAATATGTTGTTTTGCATTTTAAATTCGCTGAGTATGCAGGTCTACTGCAACGGGGGTATTATAAATGTTTTATAAGTTGGTGTAAGTGTATTTTCATCAATTAAGTTCCTACGTATTAGGATGATTTTGGTAACATACATTTTGTCTACAATTTGAATCAGCATTTAAATCAGTAAATGAAATTTCTGACACATAATTTTAGCATTTTTATGTTATTTAGTGTTGTAAGAGCAAAGCATTAAAATATATAAGAAAACGAAAGTTACATACTAATGGCAGATGGTGTAACCCTTCTGCGGAAGTTGCACCAAGAGCACAGCCCCAATCACAGGCTGGAAAAGAAAACTCAACATTTGACCAGCATTTGTTAGGCAACAAGCAGGGCTGTACCCAGCTTTGGCGGGCCCCGGTGAAGATATGAAGCCGGGCCCCTCATGTCCTGGTACTGCACCCGTTCCACTCAAAACCGTACCTCATTTCCGGCTCGTCAAAAGTGGGGGGACCTTTTTTTATCTCACACGTGTCGGTTTTGGTCCCTTCGTTGCCGTTGCGGGCCCTTTTTACCTGTTCCCGGGCCTTGTCGGGGGCTTTCCACAATTTCGGAGGGGGATTCTGACCCCCCGGGCCCCCCCTTCGACCCTGCCCGGGCCCCCCCTTGACCCCGGGCCCCGGTAAAATTGTACCGGCTATACCGGTCTGAGTACGGCCCTGGCAACAAGAACTCAATCGGCAGCATAAATGACAGATAAGAAATATTAAAGTTAGGTAGGAAAGGGAAAAAGGTGGATACATTAGAGGAATTTGAAATCTACTAAAGTTTTAATACCAACAATCATAATAAAAACATAATCAATGCAAAATTACAGTTCAGTTCCCATACAATTTTCAATACACTCATTGTCTATAATAGACCAAGACCACCTGACCCCATCCCTACTGATAACGGCACGCCGCCACTGAATGAAAAAGGAAGCAATTTTTCAGACTATCCACTTCCGCTGGCGCGACGTGTTCTTAGCAATTAAGTTAAAACAGGCCTGTGATAGTTTTTGCTATGTGTTAGTGTTCTTTTATGTATTCATTGACGAAGCCATTGGGTTACGACTTAACTAGGTTAAGATAGACAACCTGACCCACTGCTGAACATAACCAGACAGAAGTTTCAGTACAGGTCTGGTACTGTACGCTAATCTATTATTTTTTCCATATATACCGTTATAAGAATAATGGTTAAATTAAAAGTTTCCTGACATGGTAATGAAGAAAATAAAGATACCTTTTAGTCTTGAAAAAAATTCCATTAGGCCTAAAATGTTTTTTGAGATCGGCCTAACTTAAATGCTCCTCAAATCTTAGTAAAATCTTGCAATGGAGTAATAAATACGACCTGTCCTAATTTGCTTATTGTAGGTATAAAAAATACAAGAACCACAAATATATTATAAATAATTGTTAAAAAGTCCTAACCTCTAACTCCAAATGAACACAAACAAACCATTCACTGCCGACCAATACCGACTGTCAAATCAAATCAGTACCTCCAACCGTACAATCTTCAAACCCAAAATTCCCCAAGTCTATCTCAGCTGTCTATTTATTTATTCATTTTATTTCCAACGGCTGACGCTAATACATGAATGGATTACAGAAAGACTAAGCATTAAGCGTAAATCAAATCATTCCCCTAATGATTGAAAATGTATTATTTAACCTATCGGATTTGCTAGAGTCTGCTCGACAGTCACATGACAAATCATCATAGAAAAATAGCGTCGTCTGAATAGCAGGCTTGTTCAAGGCTCTAGTTGAGTTAGGTTATATCACACAGTGTCAGTGTTTGATTAGAATGTCATTTTATTATCACGCTTCAACATTAAACTGCAAAATACCATTGCTAATTTAGTAGCTTTTAAAATTTAAATTTACTTTTAGCATTCATAAAACTATATTTCTATGACCTAAGGACATAAATCGATTATGTTTGTTTTACTGTCAAGTCACCTAGATTGTTTTTAAAAATTTGCACTCTTCTACTTTTAATGTTAAAGTAGTTTTTTAATAATGGAATTTGTGATTGGTGGTATGGCTGCTGTTGCTGCAGCATGTTTTACGAACCCTCTTGAAGTGGTGAAGACTCGATTGCAACTGCAAGGAGAACTTAAGGCTAAAGGACACTACACTGTGCATTATAGAAATTTCTTTCATGCTTTTTATGTTATTGGGAAGACAGATGGACTATTAGCGCTGCAAAAAGGACTTGTACCTAGTTTAATTCATCAAGTTCTTCTTAATGGCACAAGACTCGGAATTTATCAGTTTGCTGAGGAAAGAAAGTGGCATCTCAAAGATAATGGGGATGTTTCTTTGGCAAACACAATCGCAATTGCTTCTACAGCTGGTGCAATCGGAGCATACACTGGAAGTCCTCTTTACTTAGTAAGTAAGTCCTGGAGTGTGCATGTACCCAACACTAAAGGTTTTGCATTGCCTCATTAGCATGAACATTCCCTCTTGACAAAAATCGAAAGAACAGTACCACCCTACGAGTTTCATTCTGATAATCCTTTTTAAGTTAGTATGTTTATTTTTACATGTGTACAGATTTAGTAACTAAACATCTCAATATAATTTAACCTATTGGACTAGACATACGAGACTGTCTCTGCAGGGTGAGACACCGCAATCCAGGGTGAGATGTAGATATACAGACCAGCAGAAAACACAACGCTTAGTCTGCACACTTGCACCTGAGTTCGACGATGGTAGTGAGCCTGTCAAGCTCTTAGGCTTTTGCTTGGACTCCCATCTGGATTGGAATTCGCACGTAGAGCAAGTGTGCTGCAAGCTGTCCAGGGTGATCTTCCTCCTGCGCTGTCTCTGGAGATGTGTAACTGAAGAATATCTTGTCATGGTTTACCATGCAATGTTCCATTGTCATATTGCTTATGGAATCCATCTCTGGGGTCACTCAGCAGGCGTGGTTGAGGTTCTAAAACTCCAAAAGAAGGCAATGCGGGTTATCACCGGCTCAGGTCCAAGGGAACACTGCCGCCCTATCTTTGAAAGACTGAAGATCCTGACAGCTATAAATCAGTACGTTTATAGCTCACTGATTGCTCTAAAAGAGGGCGAAGATGGCCTAGACAAAAGGGCAGACATCCACTCGCATCAGACCAGAGGCAGACATCTTCTCAATGTTCCCCGTGTGAGGCTATCCAGGACACAAAATGCCTACCCCAACTCGGCAATCAGATTCTTCAACCGGCTCCCCGAAAATGTCAAGTCCCTGAACAACTGGATGTTTGCTAGGAGGTTGGGGGATTATTTGAAGACTAGGCCGTTCTATACCAACGAAGAATTCCTCTCTTCAAATGTGTCGGACATAAAAGGGGGGGGTAGCTGTTCAAAGGTCCGCCATGTCGCATGGTTCTAATGTTTTGTATATAGTGCAAATTGTTTTTAGTGTTTATGATGTGCAAGTTTTTCACTGACACAGTCAATTCCCCTTCTGGGGTCAAGAGGGCTTGGCCTAGTAGTTCACTGGTTTGCCATTAGGGTTGACTGTAGGCTTTATGTGCCACTCCTAGCTGACGGAGGCACCATGGCTGAGTTGGCTAACGCGCTATACTGATGAGTATTAGAGGTCATTCAGAGGTGTGTGGGTTCGATTCCCAACCTTGTGCAATCCCTATATTAGGCTTGCAAATGTGTGGTAAAGTTGGTGGGAGGGCCCACCTAAAAAAAAGGTGACCGGCTTGGGTGGAAGCTGATGGCATTTGTGCCTATAATAGGGATTGCAGTGGTTGCCTGTTTTGCTTCTTTTTATCCTTGTATAGAGGAGAATGACACTTTTTTAAATTAATTAATTCAGCATATTTTCAATTCTTATGGACAATCAACAGGGACATAATCAAAATACTAGATTGAAAGCAGGCAAGATAAACGTAATAAAATTAAAACTTTAGAAATAAAAAATGGTGTTGTCGAAGGGTTAACGGTGGGCAAAGAGGGGTTGGCCGCTTTAGTGGAAGTGTACTCTTAACCCTGCAATTTTTATGGTAATCCGATATGATATCAACAATCAACCTGTGGTGTGTGGTAGACTCATTCGATATACTTTTCAGTTAATCATCAGTAACGATGAAGAATCATCAGTAACCACCAACATCCAAAATCAAGGTTTAATTTATAAGGCCAAATTTTATTCTCTCACCAACCATCAAACATATGTAGCTTACCTAAATGTAATAAAACTTTATAAAGTTAAACTAAACATAATAAAGCTAACAAAATCCAAATTAAAACTTTACTTACTCTTACTCTTACTCCCTCGGCCATATGAATCCTAGCAGGATTTTGGCCTCGCCAACAAATGCCTGTCCATCATTCCCGATCCCTTGCCTCCTCTAGTCCTGCTCCCACTTTGGTCAGATCTGCTCTCACGCTGTCCCACCATCTTCTTCTGGGTCTTCCTGGCGGTCGACCTCCATCCGGTTTCCCCTCTCCCACCTCTTCAAAAGTGTACCTTGCTCTCTTCTTACAACATGCCCAACCAATAATTTAAAATCTCGGGTAGCCTAAATCCTATCCTCCTTGAACATCATCGATAATTAATATCTATATTTTTTTATCGAGTAGGCCTAACAAAACAACCTATAAATACAATGGAGTTGTGTGTATCGAGTTTTGCCCAAAAAACTAGACCCTAGCCTATATATATTGAAGTTCGACTATTGGCAGATCATTCGCTATTGTTGTCTTAAACATCATATGCCAGGTTTTTGACAATTCGTTTCACAGGCTATTGCTGCTTATAATATTTTCAAGAATTTTTTCTTCAAACAAAGCTGATCTGTTCATCTATTTCTGTTTCTAGGTTAAAGTTCACTTACAGTCCAGGTCGAACGCTAGTATAGCTGTGGGCCACCAACACGCCCATGAGGGAACACTGCATGCTCTTCGGACGATCTACCAGCAAGGCGGAGTGGTGGGGATGTGGCGGGGGGCAGGGGGAGCCGTGCCCCGATTAGCTGTCGGTTCCGCATCCCAGCTGGGGGCTTACTACGTGTGCAAGGAGTACCTAGAGGAGACTCAGGTTGGTATCGCGTCTGGGATGTGGTAAAACATTTGGTAAGTTAGGTGATAGTTAACATTGCTCCATACTGTAAAAAGTTAGAACTTTTCAGTGATAAGTAAAAAGGTTTTAAACTTTGTTTTGAACTTCTTGCGACAGTGCTCTTCGGTAATATACTGTGGGGGTTTATTGTAAATTTCAATACTGCTTTAATACAGGCTTTGGCCAGCCAGCATAACTTTGTTTTTTTTTTTTTTTTTGCAAGTTAGATTACTTGTAGACTGGTTGGCCTCCAAACTTTACTTAAGTAAAAATTATATTGTTTATCTAATATTGCAGTAGGTGGAGTAGAAACGTTTTTGAACGGTCCTAGATTGATTTCATCGCAGTATGAGGGACCATATTTATGTATACTTCTAATGAATATGGCAAGCATTGTTGTTGTAACTCTAAAAAAGAACACTCCAGTACGGTATTTTAATTGGCCTATCATGAGAAGTTTTTCCACACAATCAATCCCTTTTCATAGCCTGATGTCGTTTTTGCAAAGGAATTTACAACGCTTCAGAGGCTAGTTTTACGTGTGTTTCCTAACAGAGCTATCAAATATTTTATACTGTGTAGTTCAATTTTCGACTGCATTTTTAAGAATCATCAGCATTTAGCCTAACAAACAACATTTCTGCAGCCCTCAAAAAAAGTGTTATGAAGATTTAGAAATCAGCTTAGCATTATCAAGCAGAGCCACATATTTAAGGATAGCTTTACATTGAATGTCAAGTTTAAGGAATTTCAGGAATCTTCAACCAGGGATAAAATTTGTGCAGATACTTTCGAGTGAGAAGAGTCTACTGAACACGACAGTCGCTAGCTTCATGGGAGGTTTGGCCGCTGGGGTTTTCATGACACCCTTCGACGTTATCTCTACCAGGCTCTACAATCAAGGTATGCTTCAATTTGTTCTTAAAATACAGGAAATTGTTATACAGAAGAAAATTAAGGTTTAACACTGGCTGTTTGTTTTTTTTTAACTAAATGTGTTAGATAATAGTGTGGGTTAACAAAACTTTGGAATTTTGAATCGTAATTGGTCTCATAAGTTGCGAAATAGGATGTAGAATACTGAAAAAGTAACTTCAAAAAAATCATATAAGATCTTCCGGTCGCAACTTTACCTTGAAGTTTAATATATAAAACTTCGTAAGAGAATTAGTGCATAATCGTCATTTGGTTTAAGACATTGATAACCGTACAAAAGTTTTGCCACAAAAATTGGGAAGAGCTCTTTGAAATGTTTTGAACAATGGTATAATTTGTTCAATTACATCACAGAATTATTTACTTAATAAAAGCCAAAAACTTGAAAAAAGCCTAAATAAGGGACTTTCAGAAGGCCATAGATTGATAACACTGATGCCTAATTGGACAAATTATATCATTTTTCAAAATGTTTTAAAGAGCTCTTTCCAGTTTTTATGGCAAAACTTTTGTACGATTATCACTAACCAGCATAAACCAAATTAGGGCTATTCTTCCTCTTATGGATGTTAAACTTCAAGGTCATTCGAATGATCTTATATGATTTTTTAAAATTATTTGTTAGTATTCTACATGCTATTTCGCAACTTTTGAGACTCATTACAATTCAAAATTCTAAAATTTTGTTTTTTCGACCCATTAGATAGTAGAGGTTTTTAAAGATATTGATGATATTGATGTCAAAGTTGTATGATATGTACTTTAGAGGGTCATCCAGAAAGTAAAGAACATTTTTTGCCATGTGCTGTTGTCCCACCTCTGTGACTGTGTGCGCAACCAAAAGCACTCGGCATTAATATGAGTCGAGTTTTGTTGCAGACCGATAGTGTTAGTTTCATTCTTGCAGTGTTTCTAAGCCTAGTTGAAAACCTGCACATATATGAACTAATAATGTTGGTTTTTTCAGTTCCGTATTATTTGCAGAGACTTTCCTAGCAATAAATTCTTGTAGCTTTGAAAAAATAAGCGGTCACTTGGGTATTAAATGTCCCATTCTAGGAAGAAAAAATCTGTGAAATTTCTGCTGTCGCGTGGGGGCGGGTGTTATGGATCAGCAACAACTATCATTGTCTACGAAACGTACCCTAATATTTTTTAAATATTAAACTCAGAAATCAAAATAACTGTTCTCCTCTAGAAATAATTAATCGTGGCTTAAACTTTTATGTTCCCAAAATACAGTTGCAGTCAGTTTATTCGCATCTGGCAGCGTTCATATGAAAAACTAAACCGTGAATGGTATTTTTTTGGTAAAATAATACTGATATTTTGGTCAACATGAACATCTAACCACTCTTTAAAGCTCAAAATCATGTTATAATTGGCTGGTTTATCACTGCTTCATGCAGCATTGAAGTACAGAAGTTCAAATTTTCAAAAAATGATTAGGCCTATTTAAGATTGTGTTCTTAAGTAGAGGAAATTCACAGTTTTTATGAAAATTAAATTACTCTTTGATATGTATGTCTGAGTTAACGCGCCTAACGGGAGAGGTCGTCTACCTAAAATTGACCCGTGAATAGTTTGTATATTGACCAAGTTGAGGTATTACTGGTATTTTGGAGTTTGGTAAGTGTATGATAGCCATAGAATACCTTGTTCTACTAATAAGACAGTGGTTTTATTTTATCAGTGAGGTTAAGATTGAACCATAAACAAATTATGATAACTGAACACACACCGCTAGAGATAAGGCCGCATACAGTATCAAAGTAAATACTGACAAGTCTTATATTCTTTTATTTAAAACTTTACTTTTAACCTTTTAACCATTGATGGAAATTTTAAAATCCACGTTCAAGCAAAAGAAATATTTTAAGATTTTAAATGCAGGAGTATTTAAAGTCTTATCTTTTAGATTCCCATAATTTAGGGGAAGCCTTTGTACTGAGGGAAATCATTTAGGTCGTGCTACTGTTTTAATCCTTCCACTGCAAATGTAACTATTGAATTGACTGTTAAAGAACATTATTCATCTGGACTTAGTCATTCAATTATATCAGTAATTAAAGACAAAAAATATATCGTTTTACCCTTTTACCTTAACAAACATTAAAACTTTGATGAAATGTTATGCTAAATATACTTAATTTCTAACTGACCTAATTAGTAAGTACTTCTGAAGTGTTTTATCACCGGTGAGTAATATCTCCGCTTGTATCTGTAATATAATACAGGGTGTTTTAAATGCAACCCATCTTTAAGATTGAATAATACGTATATAAACATGTATTTTATTGATCTTTACATTTTATACAACCTATTATTTAAGTTTGATCACATTTAGTTTACCACTGCGTGCTCAAATAGTTCGCCATTGGCATTTATACAAAGTTATGTTCTTTCCATCAAATTCCCAAACGCGTGTTGCAAGGTACCGCTTTCAATCTCTTGCATTTTTATTGTTTTTTTTGAGGTGCTACAAAATCTTGTGAATTTATTTCGTTGAGTAATACTACTTTACATGTCTGTGGCAAATTTCATTCAGATCGGACCACTTTTACGTGTGTTATCGTGCTGAAAGACATACACATTAAAAACGCAACCCAAAACTTGATTATATAGGCGAAGGATTATTTCCCCCAAGATCCCGGATTTGACCCCAATATATTATTTTATTTTTTGGGGATACATAATAAGGCTTACTAAAACAATTCACAGGATATTCAGCACCTCAAAACAAACAACAAATTTAATGCAAGAAATTCAAAGCGGTACCCTGCAACACGTGTTTGGGAATTTGATGGAAAGAACATAACTTTATATAAATGCCAATGGCCGACTGTTTGAGCACGCAGTGTAAACTAAATGTGTTCAAACTTAAATAATAGGTTGTATAGAATGTAAAGATCAATAAAACAACACTAATTTCATATTTATATGTGCATTATTCAATCTTAAAAATGGGTTGCGTTTAAAAAAAAAACACCCTGTATTAGTGATACCATGACGAAGCTATGCAATATACGAATTGTTACGGCAATAAAGATTTTGATTTTGATTTTCAGGGGTAGACGCTCAAGGCAGAGGTCTGCTGTACAGCAGCTACTTGGATTGTGTCCGCAAGGTCTTTGCCAAGGAAGGGTTCTTAGGACTTTACAAAGGTTTTGTGCCGTGCTTCGCTAGGATCGGACCTCACACCGTGTTATGTTTAGTGTTTTGGGACTTGTTAAAGGATGCTCAAAAAGCTATATGGGAAAAATTTCAAAGTAATGATATAGATTCAGTATGACGTTGGTAAAATGATAATTAGTCTTTAGTTGTTGCAATCAATGTATGTATTAATCATTACTCACACAAACGAGACAGTTCAAGGAACAAAGTTGTCTAGTCATATTGACAAGCAAAAGCTTAACCAAATGGTTAGCAAATGCTTTGGAGGCCAGGATTATATTCTTAAGTAGTGTGTTTCTATAGTGGTAGTGGAGATTATTAATTGAAATAATATTTATTTTTCATGTTCCAGTTAAGTCTATATTAACATTTAGTATATGTCTAAGTTTTTTAATATCATCTAAAATTTTGATTTTTTATTATTGACAAGATATCATTGAATTAACCATCCAATGATCTTAAGTACAACCATCCTTAAGTAAAATCTTAAAATCTAACTTTGATTCGAAGGTTAAGTAAGAAGGTAATTTATTTACTTATTTTAAATAACTAGGATAAAATAAATATGTTATTGCTTATCAGTAAAATAGTTTTTGTTAAAATTTCAAATACAAATAGTTTGTTCATCTTGAGAAAATTAAAACATTCCTCAATCCTTCCTTAGGTCATGTGGAATGAAAGGTGCCTTAAATTGTTAGCAAAGTTGGCACTTTAAAAGAATTAATGTTTTAAGGGTGCATGATTTTTTTAGTCAAGCTATAACTCTATTGAATTATAATTTATTCATATTAATTGAGGAAAGAAATGTACAAGTTTTGATGGTTCATAATCTTTTATTGCCAAGTAATGTTTTACTTTGACCAATTCCTCTTATTCTTGTCTGATACCTTTAATTTAAGCCAATTTTAATGCCATAATAGATATTTGTTATTGTTATTCATTATGACTGTAAAGAGACTTGAACTAGACAATATAAGCTTAGTTGGGTGGTGCAATGTTGTTACCAATTAGTTGTAGAAAATTTATATTTTATATACTTAGAACTTTTTATTTATTAAATATATATTGTTATCAGTCTTTTTCATCTTCCTTTTAAAATATCATCCTCTAGTGAATATATCAAATCAAATTAATTTTTATAAGACAAAACTAACCAGGACTTAGAATAATAATGATTTGATTAGAATGATATATGTTATTATTATATTGAACTGCGCGTTATTATACTGGATATAAATAAAAACCACTTTAAAACACTTATTCTTAGGGGCCTTTCAATATTACAAATACAATACAGTAAATGAAAGTAGGAAGACCCTAGATTTTCAAAGATTGAAACATGCATACACCTTGATTATTTTTCCACTACCTGGGTTAAAAGGAAACTTATTCTACAAAAAATACAAAACAACGCCAGTTTCTGAGCACTTTATTGAAATACCTCTGGAATTTTACTCAAAATACATGTGCAAGAAATAGTACGAATCCAAACTACAAAATTTCACCAATCTCTGTAAACGCACATCGGCTAAATTAACATTAAGCATTATTAAAATAAATCACTTTTCATATAAAACAGATCGGTCAAATACAATACATATACAATAGATAAGAGATCAGCGGAATAGAAAGAGAAGGCTCGATAGGGCTAACTTTACATAAATATCGAGTTATTAAAAATACACTCATATAATACTTGGCTTCCACAACCGCGTTCCCACTCAAGCCCCGCAATCTACTGCTATCTGACACTAACTAACGATAAATGAGTCAATTGTCCTAGAAATTATACAGCAATATACGAGAACGGGCGACATTCCTCCGTTCTTCGCAAAACACCGGCTTTTGTGGAACTTCTACTCTTGGGTCATTCAGTTCACTGCAACAGAGATAAATGAGTTGTAGAGATAAACAGTATACATGTTATCGAAATATTTGTCATGAGTGTTAACAACATGTTATTCTTTCAAGTCCTGGGAGCTATTTTGTTATGAAACAGGAGAAAGGATCTAATACACCTAAATAATTTGAAAGAGCATTCAGTTAAAAATTGACTACATTAAAAAAATGACTAAGCTATTTCTTGTACATCATGTCCTATGCTAATTGACAAATAAAGATGTTTTGAATTAACTACAAAAGAGCCAGCTTGATGGTTGGCTTTTCCACAGTTACTAAAGAATGAGTCTTATGTGATTGTTAGAGGTGTGCGGATATCCGAAAACTCGGATCGGATTCGGATCGGATCGGATATCCGAATCCGATCCGAGGGTTTAATAACTATCCGGTAAGACTGACTAGATATCCGACTCTATCAGATAGACTGCATTTTTTTGGGTAAATTGTAAAGAAAGATCAAATTTTCAAGTAAGGAAAGTCTTCCAAACAAAAGAAGTCACTGCCGACGAAAGTACATTAGTGACAGAAAACATCGCGGAGCAAAGACGACGCTTTGAAATGCGACGGTTGCGATAGCGGCCAACAACACGCCTCAACACGATGCGATTATGTAGTGGTATGCATCAAGCAATGTATTTCGGTTGCCGATATTGCGACTCGTGAATACTCGTGATCAGATCGAGATCGTTGTATACGATCAGATTACTGCGCAATACCCGACACGATAACAAACATTTTCTTAAGATAAATTCTTGTATCTTAGCATTAAATCAGTTAACAAGTAGTAGTACATCCTGTAATAGTTCTGTCTCGATTAGTATTCGTTACCGAAAGAAACATCGATTGGTATGAGGGAGAATCGCAATCAAGACAAATCAGTGTTCGCCATTGACCGGCAGTGTCGACAGTCCAACAGTCGTCTTGAATTTCGAAAACAAAATATCCCGTAAATACCCCATAAATAAATAGTCGTGTTGATGTTTCGTACGACTATTTCAGGCCGTAAATATCTTAAGTGGCCTGTTGATACGATAAAATAAAAAGCCTACAATAATTTTGGGCTGTCAAAGATTTGGCGAACCTGTTCATTCATTGTTTTGTCGTTCCATCTCACCTCATTTTTGAATGTCGTCTGCTTAAAAGCTGAATTAACTCAAGAACGTCTTTTATTCAATCGCCAGATTACTTTATTTATCAATTAAACAATTACCTAGCTAGAAATAGAGAGTTGAACGATCACAAATAAGTTTTTATTTTGCTGTAATATTAATCTTTGACGATTTACGCCTCGTCAAAGCCGGCCGGCCGTATTTTCAATACGTGATTAAAATGGACATTCTTAGATAACAGTACAATGCGACTTGACAACCTACGTCTATGAAAATAATTAGTGAGTTTGCTTGTTGTTTGTGATATAAAACAAATAGACCTTTGTTCTAATTAAATGACCAAGCTTTAATACTGAAACTTACAACATTTGAAACTTATCTTGAAATTTTGGTTAAGTTTACTGCTCAGACTTATTTTGTTTTTTTTAGTATTATTGGGTAGTGAATCAAAATCTAGGTTGTCAGGCATCAATGCATAAATAAAAATGTAAAGCTTTCTTCAAATATGAGGTGATTGGTGTTTCAATTTTATATTTAATTCTTTTGTCTAGTCACTTAGGCCTAGTCCCTGATCAAATAAGGAAAAGAACAAAAAAGACAGAGGCCTAATAGTGGACAAATTTAGGTTGCATTGAAAAAGGATTTTTTAAGTTGCAAATCATGAAATTGATTTAGGCCTAAATAAGCTTATTCAATTATATACTACCTATGCTTAAGGGGAATCAATGAATTTCTAAATTCTTAACAGATATTTAGATGATCCTTTGCATACTTTAATAATTGACATTTGGCCTATATTGGAAACAATATATCACAACAATCAATACCACAACCCTATCAAGGCAAATCTTACCTTACACATTAGGATAATATGGTAGTTCCTTGCAATTACCTTAGGCTTATGAGAAAATTTAGATCTGCTCATTACGCCGCGCCGTAAATATCCGAATCCGGTATTATCCGATCCGAACCTGTTGTTATCCGATCCGAAACCGATCCGAACATAAGCTATCCGATCCGAATCCGATCCGATCCAAAAATTCACTATCCGCACACCTCTAGTGATTGTGTTTTTTTTTTATCACTGCACGTAGGCAGACATTTTTTATAACAGATTTAAAAAAATACATTTTCATAAACTACAGAAAGATCTATAATACAATGATTACTTTGCAACTTCATAAAAACGTTGGGTGTGACAGAAGCTACATACCAGGGAAGCCTTGTGAAGTTGTGGTCTGGCCGGGAACGGAGTATTGTGGCCTGAAGTTGGCGAAGTTGGCATTGCCGAAGCTGCCGGGCAGTTGGCCGCCCTGGAACCCGGACGGGAACTGACTGCTGATCATCCCTGCGACACAACAGACGACATTCACATTATGAAATCACAAAGAACTATTCACACTGTGGCACCACAGAAAACCGATTGCATTGCGGCATCTGGCATTGTGACACCACAGACAACTATTCAAACTGTGAGACCATGGTCAAACATTTACATTGGGGCAACACAGAGCCACAACCAGTTAAACATTGCGACAACATTCACAATGAGACTATAGAGAACATTCACACTG
Organism: Flexamia atlantica; assembly: GCA_035578135.1. Taxonomy (NCBI): domain Eukaryota; kingdom Metazoa; phylum Arthropoda; class Insecta; order Hemiptera; family Cicadellidae; genus Flexamia; species Flexamia atlantica. The sequence goes on along the minus strand of JAQJVK010000023.1, from coordinate 1,834,159 downwards.
CGACACCACACACAACCATTTACATTTTGACACCATAGACAACCATTCAGATTGTGTCACCAAGGACAACATTCATATTGTAATACCACAGACAACTATTCAGATTCTGCAATAGCAGACAACATAGACAACGATTCAGATTTTGACACAGCGACACAGCAGACAACAATCACATTGTAACACCACAGACAACCATTCAGGGGTCCTATTTTTGAAACGGTTGAGAGTTGAGTAGTGAGTCACTCGTCAAGTCACCTGTCAGCTGATGGTAGCATTGTTTAAACCACCACGTGGGATGTCAACGTTTGAAACTATACATCTGTCAAACTAGAAAGCCAAATATAAACATTGACCAATTTAAGGCATTACCTCATTTTTCGCAGCTTTATCTAGACTACCTTGGCATATTTATAGGTTAATTTAGTTGTAAGGCATTTTATAAATAGTTCAAAGGCTATCCGAACGCTTTTAAAAATTTAGTATCAAAAAGTAAACATAACCTAATTGGAAAAGCTTTCCATAATTACTATTAATACTTCCTCCAAAACAGAAGAAGAAGAAGCTTGTTTCCTGCCAACTCACCCGTTTTTACTCAACAGCCTATTGCTTGGTGAGTAAAAATGGTTGGATTGGTTAAATACTCAATGTATATTTCGTCTGTATTAACATTATGAATTTTCAAGAATAAGTGCCTATTGAAATGATATTCAAAGATATTGTGGGGCTGAATTCATTAAGTTAGATAGGGATATTTTAATTTTTATCTGTGAATTAATTTTATGATTAGAAGCAAATAACTTGAGAAATGAGTGACTCACTCAACCGCCAACTCACCCATTTCAAAAATAGGGCCCCAGATGTGACACAGTAGACAACATTCACATTGTAACATCACAGACAACGATTCAGATTTTGACACTGCGACACCACAGACAACCATTTACATTGTGACACCATAGACAACCATTCAGATTGTGTCACCACGGACAACATTCATATTGTAATACCACAGACAACTATTCAGATTCTGACACAGCAGACAACACAGACAACGATTCAGATTTTGACACAGTGACACAGCAGACAACATTCACATTGTGACAACACAGACAACCATTCAGATTCTGACATAGCAGACAACACAGACAACGATTCAGATTTTGACACAGTGACACAGCAGACAACATTCACATTGAAACAACACAGACAACCATTCAGATTGTGTCAGCAAAAAATCACATTTTGACACAACAGACTTATAAAAATTATAAAAATTATATAAATTTTTATTATTATAAAATTAATAAATATTGATATTAGATTGACTAAAGACTATTTTTGGTCATCTAATAGTTGTTTTAAGGCAGGTGCCTTTAAGAAAATTGTTTAGATTTCTCAGAGTTAGAACTTTTTTCTATATATCTCATTGAAAAAAACCTACTGTATTGAGCTCATGAGTGTGGGACTGAGATTTGAAGGCGCTAGCCAGCAATCCATGCTATTGTTACGGGGGTGCTCTTTGGGTTGCATCGTTTCAGTCCCACACTAGTGAGCTCAATACAGTAATTTTCTCTATACTGTGACCTAGAAAAGTCGGAGTCTGGGGTAACATGCATTTGCCTCTTTTTCAAAGTTACGTGATCTTTTTCTTACAAATATCCTAAGATAAATCCCTGGGATTCATCTGCCCAATATTGTCCATCAATGTAGAGGCAATGGAGTTATCATCCGCATACATCAAAAGATATGTGCCTTGGATGTGAGGTTAGGAAGGTCATTGCAATATATCAGAAAAATAAGGAGGCCCAGAATGGAGCCTTGAGAGACTCCTGAAACAACATTATACTTTGTGGTGATTGCAATATATCAGAAAAAATGGAATTTTGGATGTAGCCTTGAGGGACTCCTGAAACTATTTTAAATATTATACTTTATGGTTATTGCAATACATCAGAAAAAGAAGGGACCCAGGATGGAGCCTTGAGGGACTCCTGAAACTACTTTGTACTTTATGGTGATTGCAATATATGGGAAAAAGAAGGGAACCCAGGATGGAGCATAAAACTACTTTATATATTTATATTATATACATTATTATACAGGGTATTTTTTTAAACCTCAGGATTTTCGAGATTGAATAATGCACATATAAATAAGAAATGATTATTGTTTTGTAAATTTTTCCATTTTATACATCCTATTATTGCAGTTTGATCACATTTAGTTTACATTATGTGTTCAAACAATCCGCCATTGACATTTGTACAAAGTTGTGCTCTCTCCATCAAATTCCTCAACACATGTTGCAAGGTACGTCTTTGAATTTCCTGCATTAAATTTGTTATGTTTATTTTGAGGTGCTGAAAATATCTTATGAACTGTTTTCGGAGGCCTTACTTTTGATGTATCCCCAAAAAAAATAATATAGTGGGGTCAAATTCAGGGATTTTGGGGGGAATAATCCTTCACTGATAAAATTAAGTTTTGGGTTGTGTTTTTAAAAAAACACCCTGTACTTTATGGTTGTTGCAATACATCGGAAAATGAAGAAGACCCAGAATAGAGCCTTGAGGGACTCCTGAAACTACTTTGTACACTCACCCGACTGGGAGGTGGTGGTGGGGGTGTTGGGCGAGGTGCTGGTGGCCGCCAGCCGGCTGAGGATGGACCGCTCGCTCATCTGCAGCCGCTGGGCGACGGGCGGGATCCGCGCCAGCGTCGCCGGCAGACGACTCACGTCCGACTTCATGTCCGACAGCAGCTCCTCCAGCTGGTTCAGCACCTGCCGCCGAACATCGCGGATGTTACTCAAGTGCCACTGGTTGTGGTGGAGTGATTGTATGAATGTTTATCAAGAATGCTTCAAACCAAAACCAGCTTTAATATGAAATAAAACCTAATACAAAATATACATATTAGTCATTTTTGTTTTTTACAGGTTTTTTATAAGCAAACTTTTTTTTAACAAACTCTTCAAACAAACAAATTAAATAATAGAAAAAAATTACTAATTTTACATGTGACATGTCCCTCACATAGGCTTCTACCCGTTAGAAGGGTAGAACCCGATAGGATGAGGGTGTCGTTATCATTAATAGATGTTCTTATGTTCTTAATAATTGTACTTATGTAAAAAAAAGAAGAATCTAAATCTGAATAAAAACAGGAGTAGAAAAAATATTTATAGGCCTAATATTTATTTTATGTAATCAAAAAGTAGCGTTACATGTCCTTTAAACATGTATAAAATAAATCTAACAATGAAACATTGCCACAACATTTGGAAAAAGCCACCTTGTGAACAGGGAGAAACATGGTTTTTGTAAAAATACATCTACTGACAGACTTTAGTAGAACCTCTAACAGAGTCAAGTGATAAAAAGGGATATATAGTTGGGAGTGTTAATGGTTTTTTAAAAAACATTGTACAGTAGAGTCCCGCAAACCCGGACTTCGATAACCCGGAATTCTGGATAACTCGGAAAGCCTGCCAGAGCAATAAAGTGCATTGAGATTCAAGGCCAGAGCACGGTGTGACACATATAAAACAGTTTTCGTTTTCTTTAAGTTTTTTTTATAACTGATAATGCAGTTCTTGTATTTTTTACTATGCAATAAATAAATGATTTTTCATAGAAATAGCACACACTATTCTTATTTTTTCTTATTCTTACTCATTTCCCGATAACTCGGAATTTTCAAAAACCCGGACACCGTTCGGTCCACATTAGTCCGGGTTTGTGGGACTCTACTGTATAACATACAGTGCAATATTTAACTTCAAAAGTTATTAGATTTAAGAATACAAAATACCCATTAGCTATAAGTAAAATTATCTGTCAAATCGCTCTATGTAGAACTTTCTATTGTTAAAAAAATCAACAAATTTAAATCTAAAACTCATTTTGTAAAACATGGGGTTCCAAAGGGATCCATGTCAGGTCCTTTCTTATTCATGTTATAAGAAGGAAAGTATGCCCAGAACAGTTAGGAAAAAATGTACAAATATAAAATGAGCATTGCCTTTAGGCAGAGCATATTAATCGAACCAGACACTTGACCTAAGACCTCGCGTTGAGTGACACAGTACGTACCTTGTGCAGCACTGCGTTGGCCGGCTTGTTGCCTGCCAGGCTCTCCTTGCTCAGGTGCTGGTGACTCTCGGCCAGACACTCGACCTCTGCGAACCTCGCGTTGAGTGACATCGCCGGGTGGTTGGGGTCTTGGGTGAGGTTGAGGTAGGCCGCGCGACGCAGCTGCTCCTCTATCACCAACGCTTGCTCCAACAGCTGAACATAAATGGAATTATGGTTGTAATTACGTATCACAATTTTGTTCACCCAGCATTATCTCTAATTTTATATAACATTGGGTATTGTCTTTGCATTTCTGCCATTTTATGGTGTCAAAAATCAGAAAACTGATGCATTTGTAGTGTTTTTCATTATTGTAAGCATGGATAGGATGACTGAGGTTTTTTTTTACTTGCAAATACCAGCTGAATCATAACCAGGATCATAAACTAATAGCCCAATAAACAAGGCCCAGAAACAACCCATCAAAAAGCAAAGATCATTCGCAGGATCGTTCTGGTGACCTTCGGAGTTACAAGTGGGGACTACAACCACTACCCTAACAAGTAAAGACTGTTTTATCTGTTTGTAATTTTTCCAAGATAATAGATGTTAAGGAGTTATGTAAATTAATAAGAGGCATTTTCCAAAGAAATGTCCATGGTCAATGACTATGTTTTTCAACGTGGAAGAGTCTTATCATTAGAAAAGTATTTTCAAATTAAAAATTATCGTTAAGATCAGATATTTATTTCTTAAAATATTTCTACCTTAAACCTCCTGGCTAGGAACTTGTTTTTGATCTCGAGGAAGTTTCCTTTGCCGACGTCCATCTTGAATGGTTCGTTGATGATGGCGAAGCGGATGTCGTTCTGGATGTCTTGCCACCGACCGTAGCCATGGGTGACTATGCCGGCCAGCAGCCAGTAGTCATGTCTGACAACACAACATGATATATCGGCAACTGACATCACTGATTATCATGAAAATTAGGGATTTCCATGTTTGTATTGTTTTAAATTATATTTGGGCTTTATTTAATTTGTTGATCGTTTATATTTTATATGTTAATTTGTTAATTTTTGTTACACTTATAGGTTATTCAATATTTCTATATAAAGTTCCTTAACACATTCAGTCGACAGTCAGTTTATGAACTAACCGTAATCCCAACTTGCACCTCCAGTGGCGCACTGGTAAAATTTCCTGACCTCCAACATGTACCAGTGGCGCACTTTTTATTCAATGCTTTTTTAAAAAGCTTTCGAAGCTTTGCTGGGTTATATTATTGGTCAAAGTCTATCGTATTTTAAGGTTATGTAAGCACACCATGACCACTGAGCACATGTGTTAAATTTTTTTTTGTATCCCGAAAAACTAAGTGATTTAAACAAACCACAAATGGTGGAAGAGGACCTAAGAAATGTTTTACTTGTACGATGGTTATAATAACTAACAATGTATCATTTGCCTCTTTGCCGCCTGCTGTGCCATCAGCAAATCGGGCATGTACCACATATGCCAGAATGTTAAAATGTATTAATTTCACTCAAATCAGCTTGGTACACACGAGGTAAAATCATCAGATATTTTTAGGATTTAGTTTAAATTATGACTTTAGTTGATTTTGTCTTTTTGGTCAAGTTACTGTTTTAATCAGTTTGAAAATTCCGACCTGTACCACCAGTGACGCACGTGGGGCTGAACGTGTTAAAAGAGGAGTGGGGGCTAGCTATGTCTACAGCCATACAGTACCTCCTGTGCCATATCTCGTACTCGCGGCCGGGTACTGCTGCTTTCTCCTCATTGATCCACAGAGTGTGCAGTTCGGTGAACCCTCCGTCCGCGATGTTGAACATGAACTTGCGTTTGCTCTTGTCCTTCTCTTCGTCCTCGGGCAGACCCACAGGCTTCTTCTTCTCCACTTCCTCTTCTCCCTCAGCCTTCTGCAAGGTAAACATCTTGACATCAACGTTAAAGCAACAAAGGGATAAATCTCTAATGACACCATAGTAGTTTACTATAGTAGTTTAGCATGACAATCCTATACTCTAAAACAAGCGATGTTTGTACGGGTAAAATTTTTAATTCGTCCTAAATTTTTTTATACTTTTGTTTAATTTGGGGTTTTAGGCCACCAGAAATCAATTGGAACTGGTCTCAAGTCTGGGGAAATATCTGGTTTGCGTCCTACAGCCTTTCAAAGTGGCCATTCAAATTGCTATCGTCATGGGCATTTTTTGTTGTTGATTTCAACCAAAACAGCTGATTCAAGTTGATTTTATTTACATGCAGGTTAGAAAAATCATTTTATTTGTAAACAACTAATTTTAAATTGTTTTAAGGTTGTTTTGAATTAATTGTTTGAAGGAATACTTATTCTATTTATAGTTTGGTTCAATTTTGTGCGGATTAGTGTTAAATATTTTCAAGGGTAGTTTTTAGGAATAAAAATGTTTGTTGTCTACATGGGGAATACAAATACAAGCCATCAAGTTTCCCAAAAGTACTTGCGCTGCTGTTCACCCGCCAACATATACTTTCCAAATACTTTGCAGCTGACATACGAAAGCTCGACACCATCTTCGCGTTTGTATCGCTCAATGTTAAAGACGACCGAACTGGCAAAACCAGAGGCATCTACTGTTTCACCACCGGGGCTAGATCTATCATCGAATGAAAATGGTCGCTCGGCCGACGCAAGGTGCACAAGGAGAGTACGGACGACCGTGCAACGGGCAGATGATTTTTCTCGACCCTACTGATGCCGTTTACAAACAAATTTCTACTGATACCGACATGAACCTAGAACTGATACAGATACTTGAGGGAATTCTGCGGGAGGGTCACCAGTCTGCCGAAGCGTTCGTGATGGTGTGCAAAGTCATATAAGAAGAAAAAGCTCGAGCCGCCGCGCTGGGTGACACTAAAGGAATTCAGTCACCGAAAGTCAATTTGGTTCTCGCACCACCGGCCTCGACCCAAACCGTGACAACGTTGAATGAAATATCAGCCGTTATTACGCTCAACGCCAACCAGACCTACACGGATTTTGACCGTGTCATGAAAGAACTAGGAAAACAACTGTTCACCATGAGCAATACAGGCAACCGCATCGAGCCATTCTCATATCCTCTCTTTTACCCACAAGGAGACTTGGTGTTTCCGACCAACATAGTGCCAACTGCTTCCGACCGTCGCTCTAAGATATCAAAACTTGAATTCGAGAATAGCTACTTGGCGTCCCGACTGGCAATCGCAAGACTGCTGCACTCCAACAAAGCGACAGAAAATATAACGAACAACTTCAACAGCACTTCCCTTCTGTGGGCATTTATTAACAGTATGTCGTCGATATGTTTATCAGTGTTGAACGAGACCAAATCAACTCATTTTTGCTGAAACAGGAAAAGCTGAAGGCACAGCTCTATAAAGGCGTCGATACCATGCTCAAACAGTGTCATAGTTTTAAGTGCTCATGTTATAGTTTTGGAAAATTTTAACAACAGTGTCAGCCGGTTGTTTTTAATTAATCCGAGCAAAGCTTGGTCCCCGGTACTTTTTAATAACTTAAGATAACTTCATATTATGAGTTGATCAAAAACCGTTTTTTACAGGTAACGAATAACACTACAAGTTTCAGTTCAGGTGTTGTCAGTTATTAAAACTTAACTTTAAAAATTTACTTTTTTTTGTACGGTAGACGTAAAAATTGAGTAAACTAAACTTAAGATTACTGGGTTTAGTTTTTATGCAAACTTGAAAATTTTGTAGAAAATGTGACTTAAGAGAATGTGTTCAATATGAAAACATTCATCCTATTTTGTGTTCAATATATTGTCTTTATCTTACTTCACAAAAAAAAGACTTATGCTTAATAAAACGGACCTGACTATCATTCGTCTTTATTGTGAAAAGATATTATTAGGGGGTCTCCACTTGTGAAAGAACACCCTCCACCTACCACTTTCTTAACTTCTTCTCCTTCCTTAGTCTCTTTTTCTTGTTTCTCTTCAGTTTCTCCTTCTTTCACTTTTTCAGTCTCTTTCTTGGCCGATTCGTCGGTTTCCATCTTCTCTTCCGACTTAGCACCTTCTTTCTCTTCTTCCTTCGCCACTTCTTGGCTGGGACTTTCCTCCTTGGTCTCTCCAGATTCTGTTTTTTGTGCTTCAGGTTTATCTACAGGGGTGGCAGCTTCAGTCTTCTCCTGAAAAGTTTTGTTTCGTGTAGACAATTATTATTTTGTATTAGTGTACGGTAAGATTGTGACACAGTGGAATTTTCTTGGCTGTTTTCAGAAAGAACACATTTCAAGAAGGAATTGATTGACGAGGCAGTTATAAATACAGTATATGAGGTACAGTCAAAAAGTTCCCAGAATTAATTTTTGCAGACATATAGCGCGATCGCCAGCGGTAAATTTGTCTTGCAGTAGTTGGTACGACTCCTTGGGAGGGCATATCGTTAGTGGTGGCATAGCTGACTTGCCGTAGTGCAGTATTGGAAAGGGCTTTTCGTGTACCTGCAAGTCTACATTGTCGGATTTTTGAAAAATGGCATTTCATGAACAGCACACGAACTTTGTTCTTGTTTTACTTTAAAAATCACTCAGTGAGACTCTTGAGTTGTTAATTCAAGCTTATGGAGAAGAGGCGATGAAGAAATCCCCCAATATTTTCTTTATCAGCATCAGCCAGTGCGCTGTTCATGAAATGCCATTATTCAAAAATCCGACAACGTCGACTTGCAGGTACACGAAAAACTCTTTCCAATGCTGCACTTCGGCAAGTCAGCTATGCCACCACTACCGATATGCCCTCCCAAGGAGTCGTACCAACTACTGCAAGACAAATTTACCGCTGGCGATCACGCTATATTTCTACAAAAATTCATTCCGGGAACTTTTTGACTGTACCTCGTATTTTGTTTTGATTGTCCTCATGTCCTAAGCATTAACATCAGAGTACAAAAAGAGAAGGTTTTTCCCAAATAGGCCTATGATTTTTTTTCTTTTTTTGTAAAGTTCATTATTGTCATTAAGTTTATTATTAAAACAAAGTATTGGGTACGGGAAAACATTCAGAATAATGTGAAAATTTATCTATAGAGGTCTCTAATGTTTTCCTTAAAAACTGTTAAAACAGATATTCAATCATATTCAACTAAAACAGTAAACCATCTGCTTGACATAGCTCCCTAAATGACTCAACCCAAAAATTAATTCTTAGTCTTACTTCTTCTACTTCCTCCTTTTTAATTTCCGTACTCGACTCAGGAGCTTCATCTGGTTTGGCAGGTTTAGTTTCTCCCTCTTCTTTGATCGGTTCTTTTTCAGCTCCAGCTTTCGGCTCCTCTGTCTTCACTGCACTTTCTTCACCCTTTAAATGACAAAAAAATCTGTATAAAAACAATTCAATTCATCAAGATTTATGCAGATTTTTAAATATAAAATTGAAGCAGGAAGTAAGAATCAATTATCCAAACCTGACTGAAGATTGGGATGCAAATACGGCTAAACTTAGGTTCAAATCAAGAATAAATCATGAGTTTAATGTCTCATGTAGGTTTGTAATTGACATAAAACATCGGAAGACCAGCTGCCAGCTTAACCAGGATCGTCAGTTAAAAGGGTCATTGTAATGATTATCGTATCAAACACCTCTTCTCCCATAATCATGTCAATTGCCAGTTAATTGACACAGAAAATTTACCATAAAACAGCTGTTTACAGGGGAACTGTTTTTTCTTCAAGCACTAAAGACATAAAATACCATTTCATGATCAATATGGCAAACTTTATATTAGAGGACCAACACTAACTTTTTCATGATGGTATAGCCTCTGAATCACTGTATATTACCGAAAAAGGAGTAACTTAGCTGGATACACAGCCAAGTGATCCGACTATTGGTGTGAACTACCGATGGTTTTGTACCACCATGGGTAAATTTTGTTTTGCACCGCCCAACTAATTTAAAAGACGGTGAAACAAGCAATTTACTTAATCATAATAATGTTCAAGTTAAAGTAATTTAAACTGGAAGAAACAACACAACTTCAGTCACTTGTGTGGGGTGACTGACCTCCTTGGCGGCGGGTGGGGCGGGGGAGGGGGCGGCGGAGGTGGCGGGGGTGGCACTGGTGCTGGTGGTGGGGGTGGCGCTGCCCCCCTCCCCCGCAGGCTTCACTGGCTCCACGGGCTTGCGCACCACCTCGGGCATGCTGTAGTAGCCGTTGATGTGCTCAAACTCCTGCACCTGCACAGCAAGTGATGGCATGAAGGCATGACACTTAGGCTATCACAGGTTTTATGGCTCGTAAATCATTTGAACAATTATAACTTTAAAAAAATCAGACGATATGATTAATGAAAATCGTGATGTTTTAGTTTTTTAATTAGTAATTAAATTATGACTAAGCCTCCGAATCACTGATCAAAAGATGCTCATGTTTAAATACTTTAGCCAAGTGATTCGCAAGTGTCCTTAAACAGCAACCGGTTTCGACCCTCAAGGGTAAATCGTTAAGTGAACGTGAACCTAATATTCGTCTTGTTCTTACAAACTCACCTTTTAAGGACTTCACGATCATTTGACAACAGGCGTTTAAACCAGAACACTTAATGAAATAAAACACTGATGTAGGTTATGTCAGCTTAACTTGTGCAGTCTAAGCAATGTTAGGCATGTTAATAAATTTAATAACTGGCATGCGGTACCAAAAAGACATCTTACAAGATTTTGGCGCAGTTAAGATCCATACATTAAATATTTAACTAAGTAAAATCCATTAACTAATTTATTCTCGGCACTAAACCTCATGTTGATAGGTTTAACTGGTTGAAATCAATTGCCTTGTTCATATTTGTCTACATAGTTAACATTTTCAGTCAGTCAGTTACAATATATAACTTGTAAGATATATTTTTAATACACCCGATATTTTGGACAGCTAATCCTTTACAAATCAAAAGTTCGCTATTGACCAAGAACAAGGATAAAAGGAAGCTCGTCACAAACACTTATTGAACTCAGGGAGTGAACCTGTTACTAGCAATCATTTACTGTCACAAATTATCAGTCATATTTATTAACACCAAATTTGCTGATTAATACAGAAATATAACTACTAAACTGTTACTAGCAATCATTTACTGTCACACATTATCAGTCATATTTATTAACACCAAATTTGCTGATTAATACAGAAATATAACTACTAAACTGTTACTAGCAATCATTTACTGTCACAAATTATCAGTCATATTTATTAACACCAAATGTTCTGATTAATACAGAAATATAACTGGTGACTATCATTGTTGAATATATGAAAATTAAAAATATATGGTTGACAATACATAAGGAAAAAGATAAAATGCGAACAAAACTAAAATAAAACATTCCAGTTTTTTCCAAAAAATTCCTCAATTGAATGGTACCTGATGGTAGACGAAAGGTAGAACAAGCTCAGAGACATAGTGTAATTTCATAGCCTAATTTTTGAGGTTATGTTTACAACTCGCAAAGCACAACAAACTTGGTGTTCTGCTTTTTGGGCTTCTCGAGAGCTCCAAGGAGTATCTCCACCAGTGGATAGACAAAGAGGAAAAGATTAAAGCAAGCTGATATATGTAATTTTGTGTTTTTTTCTATCGTTAATTGTTATGCGTATGTTGTTGTGTTTAGGAGTTCTATCTATTGTTGTGGTGTTTGATAGTCTATTTATTGTTTCTTTTAGTCTATTCAGCTGCGTAAATCATGTCATACTGTAGGTGCCTGCCCTAACCGCCATAGAATATTGTTAGAGAATAAGTAGTAATTTAGTTCTTGTACATATAACAAAATAAATATTTAAAAAAATGTTATTTATAATGCATGTACTTTTTTTCAGATCTACAAATGGACCTCGCCGACAAGTTTTGCTAAACTTGGCGAGGCCATGATTATGTAAAATAATGAAATAAATAATTTGAATTTGAATTTGAATTTTTGAATAATAACTTCTGAAGATTATAATATCTCTAACCGGTCAGAGAACAACTGCTTGGCTCAGTTGACCTATGGAGTTGACTTATGGATCTAGGAAGCTTTAAAAAATTTTGATTTCAATAAATCGCTTCAATTGTTATCTCTCTCAAATAAGTTGGGGCGTTCTACAATTATTTCAATGAAGAAATATATAAGCCCTACAGTGTTAACTCCTTTGTTACTGATCGTTATTGGACTGAACTCCCGAAATAGTCCAATTTAAAATGTGATCTACAATCGGTTTTTCCGCCCTACCTTCTTGCGTATGAGGCTCATGACGCCGATCCTAGTGAGCACGTGCTGGCGGCTGAGGCCCTCGCGCGGGACGCCGTCAGCGAAGGTGTCGGCGTTGTCTGCGCCCGGCTCGCACAGGTGCCGCATGAACAGCGACACGTACGCCTTGAAGTTCTTCTCACTCTTCCCGCGCAGGTCTCGCACCAGCCTGGAACACCTAACAGTCACCCCACACTCACCCAACACACAGGGACACACAACACATGTAGTCGGTCTATTTTATTTTAACCCTTTGCGATCCGATTGGATATTTGCCACGATTCTGTACCGATCGCAAGGCCAGCTCTACTGGCCGCCGCCATTAGCGCATAGAAGTCAGATTTTTTCCACAGCAGTTGTCATAGGCGATCAGACATCCAGCAGGGCTGGACAACATAAAATCCAACGAACGCTCGGGTGTCCAGCAGGACTGGCCAATAAGTGTCAATAGCATGTGTTTTTGTTTGTTTTTCTAAATTTTGCATGATGCCTGTAGAGTGCTGCAATCCAGTGAGGAGTTATTTAACTAAATGATCTGCAGGCTTGTGACACTGAATCATAAAAATCTCCTATAATAACATCGTAGGTTTTAAATGAAAACAATTCCCATCTGCAAAGCATGACAAAAATCCCAAGCTGGCAGGAGTGAGCTGCCATGATGATTGTCGAGCTGATGCAAAGTGGGGCTTGGCCTGTAAAGCTGGCCATCAGAACCAAGCCACACGGAAATAGATTCCGACTTGTGGCCACTCCTGCTGGCCTTACGATCACAAAGGGTAAGTCAGTTCTCGATACTGCCGGTTCTTTGGAAAAGAGCCGGTACCAAGAACCGATGTCGAAATGTCGTCACTGGTGCTTTGGTAACCAGCCACATGAAACAATTGATCACACACAACAACACTGCCGGTATATTTATTTTAAGGTTCACAGCCGTTCCAGGATAGACGAGCCTCAAAGCAGGAAGATTAAAATCCAATTTTTCCTGTTTAGGCGTTTAAAAGCGTTAAAAAAATAAAAGTAAAAAGCGTTTAAAAATAGTATGCCTAATCCTACCTAAATGCAATAAAAATCTGTTAATATTTCACTTTAAATGATTTTTCAATCATACAGAAACCTAACAATTAAACATTCACTTTTGTTAGATTTTGTTGATCAGTCCCTAGTTTATATACCATGATTATGTTTAATTTGGATGTGGCTTCAGTCCTTAACCCATTGACTTACCATTTTTTTATATTTCTCAATTTTTATTTGTAATATGTTTATTTTGTCTGTATTTGGTCTAATATTTTAGTTATGACCTGTCCATATGTATTGACAAATCAATAAAAATTAAAAAAGCGTGTCCTCCTCCTCTATACAAGGGTAAAAATAAGCAAAACAGGTGTCCACTGCAATCCCTATTAAACCTACAATTGCCATCAACTTCCACTCAAGCCGGTCACCGTTTATTTTAGGTGGGCCCTCCCACCAACTAAGCCACACAATTGCAAGCCTAATAGGGATTGCTCATGGTGCGGGGATTGAACCCGCGCCGCGGCGTATGTCCTAAACATTGGCTCGTCAGTCAATGATTTAGACCACACAGCCGCGCAGTACCGTTAGACCAGTGCTTGTTTGAGTCTTAAAGCCTACGGCTCTGGCGGCGATTCACTGAACCGCTTGAGCAACCGGCCTGGTGGCAAATCAGTGAACTACTAGGCCAAGCCGTCGGTAACAGCACCCACGCGACCAGCGACGAGACCATTTCGTCAAAGTAGGCGAATGGGTTAATATAACCTTGAGTCCTACATTGATAATGTCATCTGAATATTTGATATGGTTAACCATTTACTACTACAATCTTGTTCTAAAAAAAATCTCAGACTAGTTCTTAGATTGAAAAAAGGACAAAGTCAAGTCAGACAATATCTGAACAACTTCAAAAAATATTCATCAATGACATTATATTAAAAAAAACCCAACATACATGTCATCAATGAAATGATATTAAAAAAAACATACATACCATTGGGAATTGAAGGCATCTTGAGGAGGCATTCCATAACGCATTATGGCATTGAGGAAGGCTTTACGTTGTCTAGCATTGAACCCAAGCACCTGTTAACAAGCAATTTTATGTATTTTAGCCTAGTTTTTAAAAGTTACTTTGAGGCAGTCTTATACATAGTTTTATAGTAAACAATAACTACCTTCATGTAATATTATTTTCAGGAAATACTTACTCTTGGCTGGGATTTTTATTTTTTGGAATTGAAGGAGACTTTAAACCTCGACTATGTACCTGTGTATTATATTTGAAACAATTAATTGTAACAGATTTGGTGTGTAACAAAGAATTGTCATGACAGCTAAATTACCTTTGGAAAAGTAAGTTAATTACACGTTTAATTTGAACTGTGTAGGGGATAGTAAAAATTAAAAGTTATAAAACTATCACAATACTTCATCGAATTATGGTCTTGTGTATGGTGACTTTTGGCTTTACCGAGCCCTAAAAAAATAAGCTAGTTGTCATTCCTTCTACACCAAAAATTAATATGACGTATAGTTTTACTAATAGATTATCATTTGGCAATAATCAGATTATCCATGGAATAATGGAAAATCCATGAATCAATGACAATGATCAACTAAGAAATAATTTAAAGGAGCAACCATGAAACTGAGAAGACTTCTTAACCCTTTGCGATCGGAATGGATATTTGCCACTATTCTGTAGCGATTGCACGGCCAGCTCTACTGGCCGCCACCACTAGCGCATGGATATTTACCGCTATTTCATAGCGATTGCCGGCCAGCTCTACTGGCCGCCACCATTAGCGCACAGAAGTTGGTTTTTCCACAGTATTTGTCCTGTATGATCGGACGTCCAGCAATTCTGGCCAACATGAAATCCAACGAATGCCCGGGTGTCCAGCAGAACTGGCCGGTAAGTGCCAATAACATGTATTTTTGTTTGTTTTTCTAAATTTAGCATGGTGGCTTTTGAGTGCTCTGACCTGGTGAGGAGTTATTTAACTAAATGATTAGCAGGCTTGCGACATTAAATAAAAATCCCCTGCAATAACTGCAGGTTTTCAATGAAAACAATTCCGAGCTGCCGGGCATGAATACGATTCCAGCTGACGGGAGTGAACCGCCATGATGAATGCCGAGCTGACGCTGAGTGGGGCTTGGCAAGTAGAGCTGGCCGTCCGATCGTTGGAACCAAGCTATACAGAAATTAATTCCGACTGGCTACTGACTGCGTTGTGGCCATTCCTCCTGGCCTCATGATCGCAAAGGGTTAAAAGAGGGAAGATTACTTTCTTTTTTCAACAACAACGCACCTCAATATTTCCTCCCACCCTGGCCAGCAGCGGCGGCAGAGGACGGTCTTTCTCCTCTCTCCTCTCCGGGCGACGCTTCTTCCTCCCACCTTCGATCCCTGAGAAAAAGAAGAGTAAATTGTAGTCTCACATTACTTTGAAGTTTGATTTTAGTTACAGTTACCTAAAATCCAAGGTAAATAACAAAATTAGATTTATGATTTTTCAAAAACTCTGATTTGTAGGTTTTTTTTATTACTCGCCAGACCTTTGATGAAAAGATTAGCAGCTATACCTTGATCAGGATTCAAATTCTATTTGGAATTCAAGAAAAATTAACTGAAATGTTTAACCATTCTTTCTAGGTTTTTTTTTTAAGTATGATAGATTTTTAGCTGGTGATCATTAATAAAAAATATAGTTGACAAATAATTTTCAATTTAAGTATATAAAACACTTACCATCTGCCTTCTCATCAAAGTCATCATCCTCTTTGTCATCATCTGAAAACAAAGAAGAAACCTTCAGTCATAAATTATAGGAAAAATAAAACTTAGTTTAATTAAATTAGAACAAATTGTTCCACAATTATGTTTTATTTATTTTGTTGTTGTTAGTTTTAAATGCTGTGATGTACTTGGATTTTTCTATACTGTAACATTTCAAATAAATAAATAGAATTATTAGATTTTAAGGCAAAGAAATTGCCAGGAACTGGTTAGGAAATGTGTAGAAAAGCATCCTTACCTTGAAATCAGTCCAGAGAATTAGTTTCACCGGGTGAACTTATTTTCAAGCTAGTTACCAATATTACCAGTATTTCTTAGCCAATAAATAACAGAATGTTTTTCATGATTTTACATATTATAGACCTTTGATTTTTGTGACAAATTAGAGGTTGGAATCTCATAATGGTGGTTGTGGTGCAACATCTTTTAGGGCTTCATTGCACAAACGTCTTAAAGGGACCCACGTCATGGGTTAATGGAAGTGCTCTAGGTTTGTTTTGCTTATATAGAAACATGTGGTTACTGTACAGTTAGAAATAGTTGTCATGGTTCCAAACAATGCAGAAGAAGAGAATCTTCAGATCAAAGCAAAATAAACAATAACATGCAAGGTTTTTGTTTCCTTATAGGTTAGTTGAGCTGTTTGATATTACCAGAGAAATTACGTCAGAAGTTCTCACTTGACCTCACCATGAAGTTACAACTATTTTCTACCCCTTACCCAAAAATTCCACAATATACTAACCAGAGGGGGCGGAGAAGTCGGAGTTGTAGTCGGAGAGGTTCTCCTGCCACGAGGCGTCCACACTCTCTCTCTCCACCACCCCTCCGTCCGTGTAGTTCACCTGGGGAAGACACAAACACCATCAATCATCTTGGAGCACATTCAGTAATAGTTTAAGACCATACTGAAACCTGTACCATAAATTGACCGTTCTTATCATATTGCATGTAGGCTATAATTGGGAGCATGAAGAAAGGCAAGCGGAAAAAGCTGTGAAATCATCAAATTGTTTGCTAAAACTAAGCAGAAATTACTAAGTCATTAGTTTAACTGTCAAAACTTTGTTTACGTTTTTCAGGGCCCCTTGCATGTAGCTATGTTTGCTGTAATATATGATCATGTAGTTTATTAACTACCCAAAAACAAAAAAAAAATATTTTGCCATAAGAAAACTAAATTACGCAAAAACAAATTACAGCAAAAAACATTCACCCATCTTATTTGGCACTCCCCATAATAACATGTTTTATTGTAAATTACGACATTAAAAACCATACATGAACAATTTATAAGGTTTTTAATAATGGAATCACCATTTGGATAAATTTTAACTTAAGGTGAGTAACTCCTCCAAGGTTAAAAATAATATGAATAAAAGTAAAACTCCAAAATCAACATGTTGAATTCATTGTCAAACAAAGTTTCAAAATTTCAAAGACCACTCTACTGTAAGTTATCGGTCATTATTGTCAATTGTAATTCATTGTTGCTTAGGTGTAAGTTTAATTGATTTGTGAAACTCACTGATTTCACCGATAGATAGTCAGGGCCGTCGACAGAAAATTTGAGGCCCGGGGCAAAGTTTGGGAGTGAGGCCCCTCAATATAAAAAATCGTAAATAAAAAATCCTTTGTTAAATAGCTAAATTTGTAGAATCTGCTGATTACAAAATTGATGATCTAAAAATGTTAAATATCTTAATTTGTTTAATACAAAACAACTTAAGATCCACTTTAAAACCGCTGCTTACTACTCAAAAAGCAATTATTAAAGCAGCCCTGGGTAGATGTCGACAATACCCTACGGATGCCCTGTTTACTGAGATGGACGTACTTGACATTACTCAACTATTTATTCGCAACTTAGTGACATACATTTTCAAACATTCCGATGAACTGTTTGACCGTCCATCTCACGACCACAGAACGCGACACGTACAGGACTTCAGAATTCAAATACCTAGACTTATTAAAACATTTTCAACGACGAACTGTTTCTACCTTGCTCACGTAATATACAACAATCTTCCTTATAAATTACGCAACAATGACAATACGACTCTGACTGCATACAAAAGACATGTTTCACAATGGCTTCGTGAAATTGGTAGAGAGGGTGCGGCAACTATGCTAGTTTCGAGGTACAGGCAATGACTGATCAGCTGATAGTAAATTGAAGTATGAACGACAGAGTCGGTGTGTGTGTGTGCCTGTGGCATGTATGTGAGTGTGCATGTGTGCATGTGCGGTTGAGTGCATGCGTGGATTGTGTGCTTGGGAATGCGCATGTGTGTGGGTGCGTGTGTGTGGGTAGGGAGGGAGGGGGGTTTTCGTCCGTCTGTTCGTCTGCTTAGGAACTCAAAACACGGGCCGTTCCTGGGTCGCCGAAACGGCTTTCCTTGCATGACTGTAACATTCCGATGAAGATATTACAACTTGATTGCCATATTTGTTTTCTTTTGTTTTTGTTCTATTTTCCTTGCATGAAAACTAAAATTAAATTAAATTAAGTTTTAAATTCATAAAATAATGCCATCAAAATAAATTCCATAACTTGACGACTCACTCTCACGCACGGGATATTCCCTTGTGAGATTAATTTCGCATAATTTATTAGTTAAAGTTAGCAGTTTAAGTTAAGTTTTAAGTTATTGGTTTATGTAAATAATTTTGTAAGCCGCATTTAACATTTTTTTGCGAAATAAAGGCATTTTTGATTTGATTTGATTTGAACTAAATCACAGATCTGTACTAAACTTTTGAGTTATACAAACAGTAAAGGTAGATACAAACCTTCTTAATACGACTACTGAATAACACATAGCTTTGGATTAAAAGCACTAGACTAAAAAATGCCTTCTATTGTCCAGCTCCCAGCTCCCATAATGCCTGTGGAGCGTGTGACGTCACCACACCAGGACACAGTTGTTCCGGTTGTATCCTAGCCATAGCCTATTACTATTGTGTAAAAGTATAGCCTAAATCGAAGGTGCAGTAATAACTACTTTTTAATTGGCCTGTGACGTGCCTCCTTGAGGCTACAGACAGACGAGCAAATTCATTCAGTTATATAAGTTCATCTGGAGTCCCGCAAGGTTCTAATTTAGGTCCTTTGTTCTTTTTATTGTTCATTAATGACCTTCCAAATTGTATATCAGCTGGTTCCAGATGTCTATTGTATGCTGATGATTTAAAAATTTACAAAAATATCCACAGTTTGTTTGACACTAAACTTCTACAGTCTTGATCAATTATTCCAGTGGTGTGTTATGAATTGCTTACAACTGAATGTTAAGAAATGTTTTTCAATGTCATATACACGTCAGAGAAGTCCTTTAGTAGTAGATTATGTAATAAATGGAGCTCAATTACAAAAACTGGTCAATGTAAAGGACTTGGGAATAATGTTTGATTCTGCTCTTAGATTTCAAGATCATTTGGATTTAGTAGTGAATGCAGCTCATAAACTTCTTGGTTTTATTATAAGAAATACTTCATCTTTTCATAACATTAATACGGTTAAATTGTTGTATGCATACTTAGCCAGAAGTAGATTGGAATATGGTTGTGTTATATGGGATCCTTCACATAAAATTTACTGTCAAAAACCTGAAGTTTTACAGAATAACTTTCTACGCTATTTATATTTTAGAACTTTTAATCGGGGTGCCCCAAAAGATTTTCCTACAAGTATCCTTAGAGGTATGTTTCGCTTTCAAAAGCTCTCAGATAGAAGAACAGTATTTTTGATGCAGTTTTTACATAAATTGTTGAACAGTAGAATTTATAGTATGCATCTTTTAAATAAATTAAATTTTCATGTTCCCAGAAGTAATTTAAGACTTTCTAAATTTTTTGTCATTCCTTGTTGCAATACTGAAAGTCATTTAAATTTTCCTTTCTTAAAAATGTTAAGAATTTATAATAGTAATCATACCAACTTAGATTGTTTTGCAGATACATATAGTTTATTTACCAAAAAATGTTTAGCCTATCTTTGTAATTACTTATAAATTTTCATATTCTATGTTATAGTAATAATGTGCCATCGTAATCTTCATTCCTACTTTTATTGTGACCAGCATTTTTGTCAAAACTTTTTAATAATTTTTTCTTTTTTTCTCTTTTTTAATTAATTTAAATGACTGCCACTGTTAATTTATTTATATATTTTGTACAATCTTTTTCTTGATATACGTATTTATTAATAGTAGGCCCTATACATTTTTTGTCATGATAGCTGTTTTAGGATTACCCTGTAGCTGTCTTTTGTATTTTGAATTGTTATGCAATTATTGTAATGCATGTGTTTATTGAAAAAATAAATAAATAAATAAATCATTTTGGTCTGCTGATGACATCACGATCTGCTTAAATTTTTGTATGAGTACACCTGTAATTCTTTGGACCTTGGTTCATATGTGGCTAAACTCAAACTTAGAGGAGAAACGAAGCTGAACGTTTTTCGTTAATCACTTGGAACAAATTTCCATGTTACGTTTTGGGTCGATTTAGTTAAAGCTAAGAATCCTTTTCCTTGGTCCATCGTAGGCCAGTACGAAAAACGTTTTGGGATGAATTTTAGGGTGCAGACGATTGGTGTTGGACGATTGCTGAGCTTGGTACGGATTTAGTTAATGTGAGGTCTGGCGCAGGCCGCAGGCCTAAAGCCACTCCACTATACAACTTGTTTTATAAACGTTTGTTTGTGTAACATGTTTAAAACAACTTTTGTTTCAAACATGCTGTACAACAAAAGTTTATAAAACAAAAATTTCCTTTGATCTTTCCGAAACGGCTCGGGAAACCTGCAACTTGTTGTAAAACACGTGTTTTAAGTTTTAAAACACGCTTATTGTGCAACTTGTTTAATATTTTAATTGCTTTCTTAAACATGTTCAAACAAATTAGTATAATTGGTTGTACAACACAACTTTATAAAACAAGTTGTGTAGTGTAAACGCGGGTTAACCTTGGGGGGCCCCAGAAGAGACGCCAGAAAACCAAATTAAATTGTATCAAAAAAAATTAATAGTTAGGTAATTATAATTTATATACGTTTCTTAGGTACTAAATTTCTTACGCATCTTCTAATACATTTCATTCTGGTCTCCTTAGTTTAAAAACTCTAATATCTAATAATCATCAAAAATATTCTCAGCTTAAAATGTGGCCCCCTTGCTTTTGAGGCCCGGGGCAATCTGCCCCCTTTGCCCCCCCCTCTCGGCGGCCCTGTAGATAGTTCAATGCGTTTGATACATCAGTACTTGTTCATTGTTGTCAGTTTGTCCAAACACAAATGAAACAGACGATCAGCTGATTGTTTTCATACCAGATCAAGATTAAAGCCTCTTTGGGAGATATCTTAAAAGGTAAACAAGTTGTAACTTTTCGGTTTTTTAAGTCAGAAGTCAGTAGTGTTGTATTGAGTAGTATAGCAAAAAATCTAGTTCATCACGCAGGCATAAAGCTACTTTTTGTTACTCGCTAATTTTTTGTTCTCGGCTTACAGCCTTAGTTGTAAAACTTGACCTCATATGAAAAGCGTCACTTAAGTCCCTAGTAATGAAATAAACTATTATTGCCTATGTCTCCTGACCTGTTTGCGCACGCGCTTGCCCTTGCCCAGGGTGCGGCTGATGTCCTCCTGCTGCTGCTCGTAGTGATGTCGCAGCAGCTTTACCCAGTACGCAGGGTCCGTGTTCTCCGCCTCCTGTTTGATGACTTCCGTACCTACTTCCTCCTCCTGCAAATATACGCATAGTTAGTGCTGTAGCTTTGAATGATTTGTTGGAGCTTTTAGATTTATAAACATAATTTTTATAGGTGAAGACTTAGGTTCAAAACAGAAGCTTTAGATCTTTCAAGATGTTAACAATTTAAAATGTTACTACAGCATTTACAAATAAAACAGTCTTTGATAACAATTTATTTAACCTTAATTTATAAACAAGTATATAGGTTTATTGGGCGTGTAAAAAGAATCATTGTCCTAATCCAGATAAAACCAGACTGTCGAGCAGAGCATAATACTTTCTCTGTTTTATATGAGTAATTTTTTCAGAAAACTCTCAAAGGATGATATTTTAATAGAACAAATATAAGTATATCTGGTTAATATGAAATTAGATGGGCCCATTAACCCTCGAGGGGGCGCACGCGGAGTTTTCCTCCGCACGTGTTTTTTATGTTAAAATAATCGGACATAATGGGTGTCGGCGGTCGTGTCCGGCTCTATACTTTACGCCCCCCATTCCAGGAATCTCCTAAAGCTATTTATACCCCCCACCCCGCTCCCTTTGTACCTCGTTATTTGCAATTCAGAGATGCCGTCTCAGTTTACGGAGCACCCTCGCCCGTTACACAGACAGTGACACATATTTTTAAAATTCATAATAGCGAAGGATTTGTAATTATTACATTTTTTTGACTTTTCCTTTCGCTTTTGAAAAAAAGAAGTGGAAGGAAAAGTCCAAAAATGTAAATACATATTTACACACAAATAAATACATAAAATAAATATTTTACACTAGAAAATTACTTACTATGTTTAATTGAAACACCTATTAAGTTGAACAATTAATTGCATCGAAGATGTAATATGATTCCTAATGAAGTTTGTCAACATTTAAATACAATATTTAGTTACAAAACAAGTAAAATGGGTTAAATTTGTGCAATATAGTGTTGCGGAGTAAAACTCCGCATGCGCCCTCTCGCGTTTTGCCGGTGAAGCGCCCGCTCAAGGGTTAAAGTTATTTCACTCTTTTACTAACCTACTATAATTTAGGTAAGGAAGCTGTTCCATTAAGCTCCTTACATATTTCCAATGACTATATAGGTATATTTACCTATACAGGGTGTTCCGAATTCTCTGGAACTTTTTATTAAAATTGTTCCTTTGGTCGAGAAAAACTTATATCACAATATAAATATGGGCCTCCAATGCCTAATTCTTCGTCTGTTGGTCTGTTTGTGTTTTTTTACACATTACCTTGAAACCCTTTTGAGTTACAGCCACCAAATTTTCTTCACATATTTTAAATATTAAGATAAACATTTAAACCAAATTTGACGCTTCTATCTTAAATAAATCTGGAGATAAAGATAATTTGTAAAAAACACAGACTGACAAGATGAAAAACTAGGTGTTGGGGACCCATGTTTATATTGAGAAATAAGTTTGCCTCGACCAAAGGAGCAATTTTTAATGAAATGTTCCTGTTAGTTCTGAGACACCCTGTATATTACAGAGGTGTAAGGTTACATTTACACAAATCTCGGTGTTTCAACCAGTAACTCAGTCTAAAGGTTTTTTTACTTAAAGAGAGAGTGAACAACCCTTTTCAAGACATGTTGCCCAAACATCTAATCAGGAGGCTGCATTTTCGTTACAACCGACAAAACCGTAGCAACGACGAACCCACTCACATATACAGTTTGGTTTGGTGTTGTACGGGGGGACATCACATAATAATTTAAACAGAATTTTAGTATTTCAAAAAAAGCAATTAGAGCTATGTTAAAATTGAATCCAAGAGAATCATGTAGGGAAAAATTTAAAGAATTAAGATTATTCACAGTATTTAGTTTGTATATTTTTCACACAATAATACATATTAAAACATACCCCATAAATAATATTAGGATGGAAAATATTCATAGCTACAATGCAAGAAATAAAATGAACTTTGCCATTGAAAGCCACAGAACAACATTATTTACAAACAACCTTCTTATGCTGGAAAATACTTTTATAATAATAGACCACAAAACATAAAGAATATTAATGATTTAAAACTTTTAGAAATGCTCTAAAAAAATTTCTTTTGGACAATCCGTTGTATTCCTTAGAAGAATTTCAAGAGTTATAAGTCCAAGATGAGAATTGGGAATGTATTGATTGCCTCGTTCTGATTTATTTGTGGAGTATATAACATAGTCTAAGATTAGACTTAATGACACCATTCGTGTACATTATTTGTATTAATGAATAAAGATATCTGAATCTGAACCCATACCTCGTCCTCCTCCTTGGTGACGTAGCTGGCCACCTTGAAGGAGCTCAGGTACTCGTTGCTCCAGTTCTCCTTCTGCTCGATATGTTATCCAACTACAGATATACATTACCTCGTCCTCCTCCTTGGTGACGTAGCTGGCCACCTTGAAGGAGCTCAGGTACTCGTTGCTCCAGTTCTCCTTCTGCTCGATGTGTTATACAAGTACAGATATACATTACCTCGTCCTCCTCCTTGGTGACGTAGCTGGCCACCTTGAAGGAGCTCAGGTACTCGTTGCTCCAGTTCTCCTTCTGCTCGATGTGTTATACAAGTACAGATATACATTACCTCGTCCTCCTCCTTGGTGACGTAGCTGGCCACCTTGAAGGAGCTCAGGTACTCGTTGCTCCAGTTCTCCTTCTGCTCGATGCCCATCTTGCTTCTGTCCAGCAGCTCCTCTACGGCCTTGTCGTCGTAGTGGATGGCTTCGTCCTCCTTCCCCTGAGCATCAGACAAACAAACTGTTTATTAGAAACATACTTACAGAAAAAAACATCAACATCAAATTTTACATCAGTTACTTGTCATGAGGGATAAAAACTGTAAGATTCAGCTGAAACTCATGATTTCTTCTAAACCTAACAATGAAATTGTAATCGTATATTATGTTGCTAATTCAGTATGTACCATTTTACCGGGCATGCATGATAGTTCCACCTAAGCCAAAGGCAAGTGCAAGATTTTCATACAAGAGCGGTAAAGCTTACGGGCTGTACAATACTTTACATAATACCACTCAGAAATAACATTTTTTTTAATTAAAATATATTTTTAGCATATACCACTTTGTTTCACAATTCTTCAATCCTAACCTACGATAAAAAATCACAAAAATTTGCCAATGCACAACCAGTGCTCCATTGTTAAATTTTTCTAAAGTAACTTAGACATATGCATTGAATGTGGTTGTCTAGCAATCAGCTGATTGATTGCTTCCGTTTCCTAACTATCCTAGTCCTGAAAATTTTCCATACTTATCACAAAGAGTAACTTTCCAGCCAACATCAAGGAACAAAAACCACTGTTTCTGAGTAGAATAATGTGAAAGGTAGGCTTTGATTTTTTTTTTGTTTGCTTAGCATTCCATCACTGCATCCATCAAGTTAAATGTGCTGCAGAGGTTTTCAATTTCAACAATAAAACAAGAAGACCTCACGTACCTCTTCCTCCTTGAACAGTTCCTCAGTCCCAAACCGCAGGATGTCGTCCAGTTCTTGTTTGGTGAAGTTGGCCTGCTTGCCGCCCATGCCCGGCCGCACCACCAGGTGTGTCAACATCATCTTGCGCTTGGCCACCTGTGTCACTCGCTCCTCCACGGAGTTGCGTGTCACGAAGCGGTAGATCATCACCTGCCACAACAATTTATCATAGACTCTCACTTTGGCACATTTTTTGGTTTATTAAAAGTGCCAGATAAGCGAAGTTAGCTGTTAAAACCAACTATATTTCTTCATTCTTCAACCAGGTGAAATTGTAATTGATTAATGGCAATTTTCTAGGAAACTGAAGTGAAATGTAACCCTAGAAGCTCAAAATAAAATTTTATCATTGAAATTTATTACTTAACTTGCAATGCTATGCAAGTTAAGTAATAAATCCACAATCACACAATCATACATCCTCCACCTTGTGGTTGCGGCGTTTTGGAATGAGAAGTTAGGCCTTAAAAGCTATGCCATCTAAATGGTTTTCCTGCCTCAAATTCTCACAACTCAATGTTTATATAAGCTGGTGTAAAGGAACTTTGTACTTATTTTCTTAATACAGTAAAGGCCCGTTTTCACAATGCCAGCTGAAGAGCCAACCAGCACTAGACAGTCCAATAGCAAAAATCTATTAGCGCAAGTTCATATTTCAGCAGTGACAACTCAATACCATGAATGATAAATAATTATTAGATCAACTTATAGTTAATTTTTAAATATTCATTAATAAATATTAGGTAAGAAGTGTACACTTGCTGAAAATACGTTTTTGGCATTGGACTGTCTTATGACAATGGGCTCTTCAGTTGGTATTTTGAAAACGGGCCTTAAGAGGACATCACTTAACTTCACCAAAAGGATGTTAATAGCATTTTTCATTATGAAGCTGCAAGTGTAACCTGGAAACCTAGGTGAACACGATAATGAGATCATGAGATCTAGGTAGTTATCATAGTTTACCTTGTTGGCCTGCCCGATCCTGTGGGCTCGGGAGAAGGCCTGGATGTCGTTGTGGGGGTTCCAGTCCGAGTCGTAGATGATGACGGTGTCGGCCGTGGCCAAATTGATACCCAGACCTCCGGCCCTGGACACAAGTACTCAGTTAGACTGTTAGGCTTTAAATAAATAATAAGGCCTTTATTTATAAGCATTTATCATCAAGGATGTTTATAAACCGACTCAAATTGCCTTAAAACTAAACTAAGCTAACTTAATAATATACGAGGAAATGGATAGACAGCTAGCTTACCTGGGAAATATGAAAAGCAGCAGATAAAGCATAGAACACACACAAAATATTCACACAAAGAAAATTCTTGATATTTCGACCCTGCCAATCTATGTAAGAGGCGCCTCTTACATTTCCCCTTCTGATGAAGACCCCATGAGGGTCGAAATATCAAGAATTTTCTTTGTGTGAATATTTTGTGTGTGTTCTATGCTTTATCTGCTGCTTTTCATCTTTCCCGGGTAAGCTAGCTGTCTATCTCTTTCCTTTTATACCAAATATTACAGCCCAGAGCTTTTCAGCGCTGAACTCTTAGTTTCCTTGGGGAGTCCGAATTACAACTGCGGGCCAAAGTATGAGAACCCATGCCTTCCAACCCCCAACCTCACTTTAGGGAAGTGGAGCGATTTGTAGGTGTGTGTTCTTCGATTAGAGATTTGATCTCTGCATTGGGGCCTCTCGCAGTTTCTGAGGCTCTCCCAGCATAAGTTTATGTAAGCCATGCAGCAGGTCAGTTCCTTGTATAAATCGACCATAAGGATCATTTTAGCAGTTTTTCGAGAGGATGACACATGATCAAAGAACCTCAGGTTGTAAATGATCCTGGTTGCGGCGTTTTGAACTCTTTGGATTCTTTCCTTGTCCTCTTTGGAGATGTTCCTGAATGCAGTGGAAAAACAGCTGAAAACTGGGAGGACCAACGATAGTACGAGCTGCGACTTGGCATATTCTGGTAATAGAATTTTGAGCTTTGGAGGAATGAGAGCTCCAGCATTGCCAGCTACGCACATCTCCCTTGGGATATTCTGCAGCATGCAGAATGGATTACCAAGATTGGAAAGGTATGATATGGTCAGTCAGTCTCACTCCTGAAGGAAGAGATCTCTTCGCCCAATTCTCCATTTCCAACCCATCCTCCAGGCTCTTCCGGGAACGACTCACCCTTCAACCCTAGACCTCCTAAGCCCAGGCAAGGATCTTCACCTGGAAGCTCTCCCTGTTGTGAAGAGTCTCATCTAGATCAGTTCACCGTCCAGACTAGCAGACACCTACAAGCTTGTCGGGTAAGGGTCCCTCATCAACTCCGAGGAGTAAAAGCCAGAACGATCCACAACTGCCTTTAAAGCTCAGATCTGGCTGGGTATCCAAGCTCAGCTGGGAATCAAAGTTCTCAAAGAGACAAGGAAGAACCAAGGTGAAAAGGAAGCTGGTCAATCCTGACAGCCAATAGTTTTACCAGTACCTCAACCTCTGTTCTAGTTTGGATCAATCAGAGGACCACAACTTAAATAAGCTTACAATCAACTAAACAAAATTATGACAAATACGCAAGAAAAATATTTGGGATTTAAGTTTAACTTGTTAACATTGATCTTGAATATACAGATGATGTATTATCCGAAAATGAACAAGTAAGTAAGAGCTAAAATAAATAAAACTTACAGATTATTCTGTTTCACATCTTAACCCTAGAAAGGTATTGTTATTCAAATATACACTAAAGGTATTGATACGTAAATTTTACTCTGTGGTTAAAAATTAAAATATGTTTGATGAAATATTTATTTGTTTAAAAAGAAGGCACCCAAATACAAGAAAACATCGATAATATTATTTACTATATAATAAATTTACAATATGTCTTTAGCTCCAAGGTAGAATGGTCTAATAAACTCCATCAGAGTCTATTGAAAAGCACATTTTACTGTTATAGGTATCGTACGTAAATTTAACGTATTTTTTTCAATTAAATTTGGATATACATTGAGAACAGCCATAATACTGTCACATTAAATCAAACCTGTAGCGTGAAAAGCACTGCTGACGGTACAGGGCTCAAGGTCATTTGATTGTAAAATCGGACAAAAAACACTTCCGCACACGTCAAAATTACGTACGATACCTATCTAGGGTTAAGGAATAAAAACATAACCAATGATAGTCAACCAAGTTGATAACAAATTGATAACACATGATTAGACTTAGCCTGACCTGGTGGAGAGCAAGAAGACGAACTGCTGAGCGCCGGGGGCGTTGAACCTGTCGATGGCCTCCTGTCTCAGCGAGCCGGTGATGGTGCCGTCGATCCTCTCGTACTTATATCCCTCCCCCTCCAGGTAGTCTTCTAGGATGTCCAGCATCTTGGTCATCTGGGAGAATATCAGCACCCTGCGGCAGACACGTGGTTAGCTGTGGTGAAGCCATGGGTAGTATGGATTTGGTTTGACTGATCCATGGTTTTGGTTTGGGTTGATGGGAGAAGGTGACAAAATCCTCTGTCAGTGGTAGTTTTTGCGATTGTGCATTGGAAAATTCGAGACAATACCACATCCATGATTAAAACGATTATCATGCATGTGACGTTTAGGTGTGCACAGTGAGCAATTGACACTGAGTAATGAGAGGTTGTTGGATAAGACAAGAGTACACATCATCATTGCCTAACAAGCTGATAGTAATAACTATAATATGAGCAGCATATCTCTGATCCATTTATTTTCCAAACATAAACAAACATTTTTGACAAATACATCAGCTCAAAAAATCACATTCAGTCTTGATTATGAGGTCTGCAGGTCTGAGGCTGCCTCGGATACCAAGAACCTCGAATGAAATGGAGGCCACTTGTGTTTAGAGCTTAGGATACTAGAAGACCATTAAGCCATAAAGCTACAATGAAATAGCAAGTCATATTTTTTACCAATAAACAGGACTCATATAATTGTTGTTCATATAATTATACAACTTAATTTTTCTAGGTTTTGTTATCCAAACAAGTGATTGTGAGATTATAAAAAAAAAATTTTAAACGTAGAGCACCTTTAAATTATCCTGAGTCTTGGATAACCAGGGCTCCAATTTAGTCAGGAGTATACTGTATTTCCTTGTCTCCACTTATATCTGTACTGACACCAAAGTCACTCACACAATCCTGGTCCCCACCAGCATGTCTCTCAGAGATACCTGATGAGAGCATTCCAATACCTGACCTCTCTCACGATTATCCAATCCTGACCTGAGACCGCCCACATCTGTGATCGCTGATCTGTGGCCTGTGGTGTGTGTATTACCTGTGGCCGCTGTCGTGGAGTTTCCGCAGCATCTTGCTGAGCAGGATGAGTTTGCCCGAGGCCTTGATGAGATTCTGCAGCTCCCAGGCCCCGTTGGGCCCCAGCGGCGCCTCCTGGCTGGCCGCGGGGAACAGGTACGGGTGGTTGCAGCACTTCTTCAGGTCCATCATGATGTTCAGGAGTGACACCTACATCACAGACGGGTGTAGGCATTTATAACATGGAGCAACTGCCGGTTGATTAGCGGACTAATTTAATGGTACCTTGCAAATGGCGAATATGACCACGGGTGTCTAGCTGTGGTAGGGGTTAGTCACGACCAGAGTAGAGATATGCTTGGGATGACAAAGCGGGTGCCCGAGTAGTAGTTACCCAGTTACAGACGGTCAAAACAATTTGCAAAGCATCAGTGCCAAAAAGAAAGTAAAGTTTGCATGGAATTGCATTCACTAACTTATTTTGTAAAACATCTGACAATTCTAAACAATTTTACATATTATGGGGTTTTTTCCAGGGCATACTCATTAAGAAAAGTAGTGACCACATGATTTTAGTCGATAAACCTAATTTTACTGGGTAAAATCAGAATCATAAAAACAGATACAGTAGAACCTCGATTAACCGTCACTCTTTTATCCGTCAATCTCTGTTATCCGTCACTGCTTCCGGGCTCGCAATATGTTGTAAAATGGCGTCGCGCAAAGCACGGAAGAAAGTGCAAGCGCCATTGTGATCGAACGCGACTGTTCGCAGCTAATGACCTTGAGTTTCCGCCGAAAATCACCACTCCCACGCAAGGAGTAGTATGGGGGTGAGCAAGTTATTTATTACTCAATGACATGCTGATTTTTTGGTTATACGGCACACCTCGTAGTTTAGTGTTACATAGTGTTTGCTGTTACACAGTGTGTAGCTAGATAAGTACTGTGAATCAACTGCAGTACAGTAACTGTTGATTTTTAACGAGGCTGAAAAACGAAAACGAGTCGTACTAGGGCTTGACCAAAAAATAAAAATTATTAAACGTTTGAGGAAGGGCAAAACAGCTACAAGTATCACTCTGATTTATTTTGTTGGCGACTCGTTCAAAAGATGGTGGACTATCTTTTAATGTGAGGTTATGTAATTCACTTACGAACACTGAATGAGCACAATAACATTTAGTTTAGAAAGTTTTTAATTACCATTGTTTGAATGTAATTTAAATATAAATATGTATTATCCACTTATAAAGGGTTTCATTTCTTCCAAAATATTTTAAATCTATGTATTGAATATATTTATAGCTAAATTTCTGTTATCCGTCTATTCTCTTAACCGTCACACTCCCGGTCCCGAGAGTGACGGTTAATCGAGGTTCTACTGTACTTTAAAACAGATTCATGAATCATACAAATTTACTTCCACAACTTTATAGAAAAACTCCAATATTTTTGTTTAACAGATCTATTAGAAGCAGTTGTGGACTAGAGCTCACCTGCTGGCCGCCACCCTTGGGGTTGAGGGCCTCGAAGTTGCGAGTGAGGATGTATTTGTAGTACTTCTTCTGCAGCGGGGACAGCTCCACTCGCACGATGAACTCCGACTTGGTCGGCATGTTCTGGGAAAGATAACATCGCGTCAATCAGGCAAACTAGGAGCTACACTAGGCATGAGAGCATTTTAATGATTCACTATTAATTCTACTTAAAATAACCTCGATTGACGCAATAAATACAAAATAAAACCAACATTTTCCTAGAAACATTTTTTTTTTGCTACCAAGGATTAATTTTTACTTAAGCCAATTTCTAAAACATTTTAAACTAAAATAAGGTGAAAGTTTTTGCAACAGCTCATAAAAATGGCTTGGGTCAAGTAATTATTATCCAAATTGGACCTTGGGTTAATGTGCTCACAAACAAAGATTGCAAATCGATGTGTCAATCCTTGGGAGTGATGTCAGCTTTGTAGTTAAGTTTAAAAAAAATAATGTAACTTTCTTTAAGTCATGGGTTCTATTTTTGGAATGTTCCCAAGCAGCTGACAGATTTGGACCACTTATCTTCAAATCCCTCTTCAGAAATAAAAATCCCACTGTAACCACTGTAAACGCTGGGTTATATTGGTTTATGTTCTGGTATTAAATTTAAAGTGTTTGGAACTCTTTCCCTGGAGAACATTTCAATGTGTTTCACCAGGAAAATACTAATTACAGTCGAAAATATCAACAAATATATAATTTTCTCTTTTACAGTCGAAAATATCAACAAATATATAATTTTCTCTTTTTAAAAATGCTGTTGGAGTTGCCACTGCAGACAAATTATGAAGAGACGAATTTTAAGTATTCAAGATTGCTTGAGGTAGAAGATTTCTTGTTCACCGAGTAGAACATGTGTGACATTCAATAGTGT
Source organism: Flexamia atlantica (assembly GCA_035578135.1). Lineage (NCBI taxonomy): Eukaryota > Metazoa > Arthropoda > Insecta > Hemiptera > Cicadellidae > Flexamia > Flexamia atlantica. Next base: position 1,802,000 of record JAQJVK010000023.1, on the reverse strand, counting down.
TAAATTTTGGATCTAAGTGTTCAAACTTTGAGCCAAAATTTAACACTATTGAATGTCAAACGTGTTCTACTCGGAGGACGAGTTCATAACCTACACATCAGGGTTGGCATTGGCATGACATTTCAGCGACTTCATTGTTGGCTGGCTGCATCTCAATTAAAATGTACTACTTTTTCAATCTCAAAAAAATAACATTTTTTGTACATAAATGATGTGTGCTATGCAATATTTGAAATGTACTCTCTCTCAAACCGATGAAAAAATTTATTTTCTAATCTACCTTGAGCACGTCGGCTTTGAGCCGCCGCAGCATGTGGGGTCCCAACATCTCGTGCAGCCGCTTGACCTGCTCCTCCTTGGAAATGTCGGCGAACTCGTTCTGGAAGACGGCGAGGTCGTTGAACTTCTCCGGCGTCAGGAAGTTGAGCAGGTGGAACAGTTCCTCCAGGTTGTTCTGCAGCGGCGTGCCCGTGAGCAGCAGCTTGTACGCGATGTTGTACGACGCCAGGATGCGGAAGAACTGCAGAGGAAAAGAAAGACTTGAGTACGACAACTAACTGACCTGAGACTAACAAGACTTGAGTTTTCCATATGACTGCCTGATATTTAATTGATCTTCACGTTGCGTGATAACCACAACCATGTGATTGACTGATGTTTGGATGTTTTTTGCATTGTTGACAACTGCAACTATGTGAGTGACTTATGTTTGAATGTTCTTCACGTTGTGACAACTAAAACTATTTTATTGATTTATGTTTGAATGTTGTACATGTTGTGACAACTACAACTATTTGTTGACTGATGTTTGAATGTCCTTCATGTTGTAACAACAACAACTGTTTGATTTATGTTTGAATGTTCTTGACATTGTGACATCTACAACTATGTAATTGACTGATGTTTGCATGTTCTTCATGTTGTGACAACTACAACTGTGTGATTGACTGATGTCTGAATGTTCATTGGGCTTTAAAAACTACAACTATGTAATTGACTGGTGATTGAATGTTCTTCACGTTTTGATAACTGCAGCCATGTGATAGGCTGATGTCTGAATGTTCTTCACGTTGTGTGATAACCACAACCATGTAACTAACTGATGGTTGAATGTTCTTCACATTGTGACAACTACAACCATGTGACTTACTGATGTTTAGATGTTCACAAAGTAACACAAGTTGTCAGGAGCCCGTCAACAATACTCCCCCTTTTAAAAAAAAGTAACTAGGGTGATTTTCCTATAAAATATTCACAACTTAATAACTCGACTCCCACCTTGGACTGGTTGCTCTTGAGGCGGTGAGCCTCATCAACCACCAGCACCGCCCACTCTATCGACCCCAGACACGCGACGTCGATGCTGATCAGTTCGTAGGACGTGAGCAGCACGTGGAACTTGAGATTTTGTGACCGCACTCTGCCAGCGCGGCCGCCGCGGTTGGCGCCCTGAAATTCAAATGATTATTTATATAGCTCTTAATCCACATAAACGGTGTTGATAAATTTGACAGTTTATTATCAACAGAAATCAATAATCCTTTTATATACGTCATTGATGAATTTGTAAAATAGAAATAGAAATACCTTAACAGCCTTAATCTTAAAAATGCCTCAGTAGAGATGTGCATGAATCACACTACAATGTGAATAATTAGTGGACTAAAAATTGGAATGGCATGGTATGTGATGGTACCATATCTGAACCTTAACCCTAAGGTTATGTTAGTTTTCTAAGGAAGAGCCAAGGGCTTGGTAGGTTTTAAGTGAGGAAAGGGATAGACTTTCAGCTAGCTTACCTGAGAAATAATGTTCATGGTAGCAGCACATAGAAACACTAAAGGAGACACATTTATCACTAATATTTCGTCCTTCTGGAGGACTTCTTCAGAGTGAAGAAGGGAAGTTCTCATTCTCTCTTCACTCTGAAGAAGTCCTTCAGAAGGACGAAATATTAGTGATAAATGTGTCTCCTTTAGTGTTTCTATGTGCTGCTACCATGAACATTATTTCTCAGGTAAGCTAGCTAAGGTTATGTTGATTTCTTTTTAACCTGAAATCAATGATAAATTTCATTGCTGAAAGGTAAAATATTCCAAATGTTTGTACATATGTATGGATTGTTTATTTTAGTAAAAATTTGAAGTCTGTGTTCTCTTTTCAATTAGGTTTGTTTGATCTCTTGAAGGGTGTGAATGAAATTCAGAGTGGGATTCAAAGATTTGGCCATTGCTTCTTTCACATAAGACATAAAACACTACAAAAATATACTGATTCACTCCAATTTTTTTATTATTTCTTTCACAACCACTTTAACATGATTATTCTTATAGCCCTTTTTTAGGTATGATTTATAAGGTTAAAATCTTCAACATTTTTTTACGTATCACTCTATGAATGTTCCAATCTATGGTTTACGAACTTTAGCAGTTGCCCGTGGCTTCGCTCAAAATAAAAATTACAGCTGATGTTACCTCTGCTCTTTGAACTGTCAAATTTTAGTATCCACAGCTGTTTTTATATTTTTATATTCCTTATAATGTAAACACTGAAACTAAGGACGTTCATGGGGCGTAGCCCAAGGGGATTTTAAGGAAGTGAATAGGCATATGTATTTCCCAGGTTCAAGATCTACCTCTGTGTGAAATTTCAAACCAGTCGGTTCAGTATTTTTCGAGTTCACCTGCCACACACATACATACAGAAACCACCTCTTCTTTAAAATAGTATAGATATATGGAAGCAAAATGAGTAGCCTACCTCCTCGAAGGAGAGTTCGTGCTCGCGTATGACAGCGCGGGAGTCCTTGTCGCCGACGTAGGTGATGCAGTAGAAGTCCGGAGCCCACGTCTCGAACTCCCGCTCCCAGTTGATGATGGTAGAGAGCGGTGCGCTTACCTGCAGTCAGACAGTTGTCTTAGATTGAGATTGTTAACTGAAAATGGAGCATGAAAAGGTTGGAGATCTAAATGCAATAAATTGTAGTGTTACAAAAAGTTTTAATAAAAAAACCGAGATGTAGTTACCTCTTAGTTTTAGATTGGTCATTGGTGCAAATCAGTCTAGGTAAATAGTTATTCAATTCAACATTTAAGTGTGATAGTTATTTGAAGTATGGTAAATGGACATTTGAGAGTAAATTTGTCAGTATAAGCTCTGTCAATTTACAGAAAATTGTGTCCATTTGCAAGTAACTACTGTTTGTAAATAACTACTTAGGTATGTTAATTCCAGCATTTGTCAAACGATTCAAACATAATATTTCTTGACTAACTCAACTAATCCGAACTAAAAAGTAACAAAGCCTTCTTAACTCATCTCTCACACACAACACTAGGTTTTGGGATTTGATACATTTCTCCTATGTGAAAAAAGTTCTTTAAAAGACTGGTGCAAGTTAATTAACAAAAACTGTAAGTCTAATAATTAACACCTCCTCAACTTATCAAGAGCTTGTCAGTGCTTAATTTTCAAGTACTGACTTCCCTCATGTTAAAATTACACAACAAATAGAAAATTAAAGACAAAGACATAGAAATACAGGCATACACAATTAAGTAATCAAATTTTTTAAGAAAACAAAAACGTTATTAGCGTACCAGGAACGGGCCCCGGCAGTGGCCCTCCTTGTAGAGGGAGTAGAGGAAGGTGATGGTCTGAATGGTCTTGCCCAGACCCATCTCATCTGCCAGGATGGTGTCCGTGCCTTGGCCCCAGGAATACCTGAGAAAACAAAATTAAGCATTTTCAAATACTAGCTTTATAATTTGCACTAATGCCAGGTAATAAAATAATTATGTAATGCCTTTATCTCACATGACAAATTTCAAGAAAAGTACTCCCTTCTCTGCTTTAGAAAATTTCTTTTAATTATAGAGTATATTTTTAAGGTTATGTTGGTGAAAGAAAGCTCTTGGCTGACATTAGATTGTTTTGGAAGGAGGGATACACAGCTAATGCATCTGAAGATCTGGCGTGGAGTAGCACAGAAAACTTCAGGAGTAGAGCTTCTCTTCCCCTATCTGAGGAAGTCTCAAATAGACGAAATATTATATGTTAGGTTATGTGTAGATTAAATTTTACTCCAGATCTTCAGACGATTTTGATTAGGATTTTTGCGGACATTTGCCGTCACTGATTAGTAAAAAACAAGTTTCACGACGTTTCGGGATCTGGAATCTGGTCCCGTCTTCAGGTGGAAGAAACCCTAGAACATAACAAGATTAGTAACACATGGCCAGGAAAACCTGGGCAAAAACACAGCTAAAACAGAGAACTGTAAAAGCAGTCGCGAAAACACTAAGCTCAAAAGAAAAAACTAGGGGTGTGCGAGTATTCGACCAGTCGAGCTTTTAGGTCGAGCTTTTCAGTATTCGGCTCGGCTCGACTTTTTTCGAAAAAGCTCGACATTCGAGCCGAGCTTTTGATAAGAGAGTTCTTATCGGAAAGATAATTATTGCGATCTATTTTTGGACACGTTAAACCGGAAGAGCGTTTCCCTCCCACGAAAAACAGGCAAAAAACATTCCCTAGTGATAAGGAAAGGACATTCACAGGTAACAAGAAATATTATCTCCAATTAGACGGAAATTGGAGCTATATTTAGTTGACCTTGGGGAACACAAAATACAGCATTCAAGTCTATTGTTTTATCAAGGCTTATCTCTTAAACGGTATATCGTACAAGTTTCTTTTTGGTCTCATTTGATTTATAAAAATAAGACAAAAAATATGAGCTGTCATTTATAGTTGTATGACAAGTAGTTTGTATTTTAGCGAATTTCCCCTATAGCGAGGAAGCTATTACCGTAGGTCTCATGGTACGACCTACGCCCGAAACCATGATAACTTTTCGTTTTGGGGCCCCCAGAAGCAAAAAACACCATTCGTTCAAATTTCTAGATATATATATATATATATATGTGTCTGTAAGCACGATAGCGCTCGCAAAAATGGTCCGATCGGAATGAAATTTGGCACAGGTGTGTAAAGTAGTAATTATTCGGATGAGTTCGTGAACCAGCCCGATCGGACCACAGGAAGGGGGGGTAAAGGGGGATAAACCCCCCAAAAAATGGGTTTTTTGAGTTTTTTACATAGAAAAATAAATTTTATCGAATTTTGGTTAGCACCATTGAATTCAGCTCGAAAAAACAAACAATTTAGTATGTTGAATCATTGCTCTATGTCCATTGGTTACCGAGATACTGAAAGTGGTAAACACAGTACGTTGTCCCAATGTTAACCTTATGGGGAATAAGTAAAATTCTATATCTCGGTTATTTCTCAACATATCTTGATAAAACTTGGTAAATAGCTTCTGTTAGTTCAGATCTACTAAATATTGAATTAAAACCATCCAGTTTTAATATACCTGTAGCAGCTGACCTGCATACTCATTCCCCATGTTATTCTTATGGAGCTTCCAAAACATGTCAAATCTCGCTATGCTGGATTGAAATACGTTGTTTTGCATTTGAAATTCGCTGAGTATGCAGGTCTGCTGCAACGGGGGTATTTGCATTTTGTAGTAAGGATTCCTTATCTCCTAATTAACTCACGCTCTCGCTCTGAGTCAGACAGTAGCAAAAAAACAGGGAAGGGGCTTGGAGTAAACAACCTCCACCCCCCCCCCCCACCTCATTGGCCACTGATAAGGAGAGTGAGAGAGGTAGCTGTTTCTTTCTTTCTCAATATTCCGTCCTTATTTATTTATGATCTTTCTTCTTCTTAATTGTACATTATTTTCTTCACAAAAGTTTAGAAATGCAACTAATTTTAGGATTACAATAAATTATTGTTGTTATTAAATATTATTTCATTCATATATTATATTCTGAAATAATAAGTTTAGCCATGAATATTATGCCACAATTGGGATGGCTATTTAATTTTGTATCATCTTAGTGATTATAAAAAAAGTCAATCTTGTGTTTGACTAAGTGTAAATGTGTGATTTTTTTACTTGATATAACTATTTTAAAACCTTTCAACTACTCTTTTCTACTCTTGAAATTAAATTTTGTAGTACCTATATGTAACTAGTCTAATTATGTAATTTTAACTATTTATTTTAAAGTAAAGTATTGTGGGATTGGTTATTATAAATATAATTTAGATAAATGTAGATTTTAAATTTGGCATTTTTCTTCATAAATTACTTTTTGAGCCAGTTTGATTAATTTTATGTAACATAATACAAAATACTGATGAACCTATCAGATAATTCACTTGTTTTGGAGATAAGCTTTCTATTTTTGAGCTGGCGGTCACTTAAGGTATGCAATTAGTAGAGGTGTGCGGATATCCGAAAACTCGGATCGGATTCGGATCGGATCGGATATCCGAATCCGATCCGAGGGTTTTATAACTATCCGGTAAGACTGACTAGATATCCGACTCTATCGGATAGACTGCATTTTTTGGGGTAAATTGTAAAGTAAGATCAAATTTTCAAGTAAGGAAAGTCTTCCAAACAAAAGAAGTCACTGCCGACGAAAGTACATTAATGACAGAAAACATCGCGGAGCAAAAACGACGCTTTGAAATGCGACGGTTGCGATAGCGGCTAGAACAACGCCTCAACACAATGCGATTGTGTAGTGGTATGCATCAAGCGAAGTATTTCGGTTGCCGATATTGCGACTCGTGATAAGATCGAGAATCGAGATCGTTGTATACGATCAGATTACTGCGCGATACCCGACACGATAACAAACATTTTCTTAAGATAAATTCTTGTATCGTAGCATTAAATCAGTTAACAAACAGTAGAACAACGTGTAATAGTTCTGTCTCGATTAGTATCCGTTACCGACGAAACATCGATTGGTATGAGGGAGAATCGCAATCAAGACAAATCAGTGTTCGCCATTGACCGACAGTGTCGACAGTGTCCAACAGTCCGTCGCTTGGTCAGTCGTCTTGAATTTCCAAAACGAAATATCCCGTAAATACCCCATAAACAAATAGTCGTGTTGATGTTTCGTACGACTATTTCAGGCCGTAAATATCTTACGTGGCCTGTCAATACGATAAAATAAAAGGCCTACAATAATTTTGGGCTGTGAAAAATTTGGCAAACCTGTTCATTCATTGTTTTGTCTTTCCAAATCACTTCATTTTGAATGTCTTCGTCTGCTTAAAAGCTGAATTAACTCGAGAACGTCTTTCTTCTTACTTTATTTATCAATTAAACAATTACCTACCTAGAAATAGAAAGTTGAACGATCACAAATAAGTTTTTATTTTGCTGAAATATTTATCTTTGACGATTTAAGCCTAGTCAAAGCCGGCCGGCCGTATTTTCAATACGTGATTAAAATTTTAAAATGGACTTTCTTAGATAACAGTACAATGCGACTTGACAGCCTACGTCTATGAAAATAATTAGTGAGTTAGCTTGTTGTTTGTGATATCAAACAAATAGACCTTTGTTCTAATTAAATGACCAAGCTTTAATACCGAAACTTAAACATTTGAAACTTATCTTGAAATTTAGGTTAAGTTTACTGCTCGGACTTATTTTGTTTTTTTAGTGTTATTGTAGTTAATCAAAATCTAGGTTGTCAGGCATTGGTGCATAAATAAAAATGTAAAGCTTTCTTCAAATATGAGGTGATTGGTGAATCAAGTTTTATATTTAATTCTTTTGTCTAGTCACTTAGGCCTAGTTTCTGATCAAATAGGCTAAGGAAAAGAACAGAAAAGACAGAGGCCTAATAGTGAACAAATTTATGTTGCATTGGAAAAGGATTTTTTAAGTTGCAAATCCTGAAATTGATTTAGGCCTAATAAGCTTATTCAATTAATTATATACTACCTATGCTTAAGGAGAATCAACAAATTTCTAAATTCTCAACAGATATTTAGTTGAACCTTTGCATACTTTAATAATTGACATTTGGCCTATATTGGAAACAATATATCACAACAATCAACAACTCAACCCTATCAAGGCAAATCTTACCTTACACATTAGGATGATATGGTAGTTCCTTGCAATTACCTTAGGCTTTTGAGAAAACTTAAATCTGCTCATTACGCCGCGCTGTAAATATCCGAATCCGGTATTATCCGATCCGAACCTGTTGTTATCCGATCCGAAACCGATCCGAACATAAGCTATCCGATCCGAATCCGATCCGATCCAAAAAATCACTATCCGCACACCTCTAGCAATTAGTCTATTGTATCTTTTCAAATTAAAATCAAGCTTCATAATTTTTTTTAATAATTTGGTGATTGTTAAAAAGCTCGGCTCGAAAAAGCTCGAGCTCGAAAACTTTTGATAAAGCTCGGCTCGGCTCGGCTCGAGTTAAAAAATCACTATTCGCACACCCCTAGAAAAAACAAAACACAAAATAACACAGGAATCACAAGTTTTTTGCTTTCCTTCCACCAGTCTCAGCTCAGCTCTGATTGGATGTGGACGTGCTCTCTCCTGTCTGGTGATTCTCGATACTTGTGATTCCTGTGTTATTTTGTGTTTTGTTTTTTCTTTTCAGCTTAGTGTTTTCGTGACTGTTTTTACAGTTCTCTGTTTTAGCTGTGTTTTTGTCCAGGTTTTCCTGGCCATGTGTTACTAATCTTGTTATGTTCTAGGTTTTCTTCCACCTGAAGACGGGATCAAATTCCAGATCCCGAAACGTCGTGAAACTTGTTTTTTACTAATCAGTGATGGCAAATGTCCGCAAAAATCCTAATCAAAATATAAAATCACCATCACCAACAATGAATTTTAAACAAAGAATCTTCAGACGAGTTTGCTGTGTACCCCTCGTTTCAAAACAAATAATATTTTTATAACTCTTCAGGGACCCTCCAAAATTTAAGAGTAGGTCTCATTTTAAAATAATGTGACCAAACCACTTCACTGTATATTCTCAGAAATGTTTATCCACATGTTAACATGGGGAGAACATAACTGAACGTTGATGGTAGTAAAACCAGTATTTGACAATGATTTCCTCAACAGGTTCAAACCGATAAGTATAGTTCACAGAGTGGTTCTTGGCTAAAAAAATAAAATTATAAAAATTTAGAAAGCTTTGATAATTTTTGGGCAAGCCTTATAAATTAATTAACAGCCTACAGGACTTGGACTGGATGAGAAAACAAAACAATCAAAAGATTTTAATCAATATTGAGCATGTAAATATAAAATAGCACAGAAAAGTGACAAAAAACCTACCTGAGCCAGTTAAGCCCCTCCAGCTGATAGGGGTGAAGTGCCATTCCAGTCTGGTCAATGAAGTCGGGTTGTCTGTCATATTTCTTCTTGAGATCTGAAATCGGCTTGTCAGGCGGAGGCGTGTACCTTCGTCTGAAATATCAGATTGTTGGTAAGCGTTAGGAAAGCAAGAAATGATGTTTACAGATTCATATAAACTTAGCTGAGTAGATAAAATTGTATATTTGCTCAGTTCAGAATGTTGAAAATTTCTTTAAAAATATCTTTGTTGAAATACCTTTGGCTTTTTATTAGAAATATTACAACATTTTTCTCAGTTCCCCAGTTATTCCACCAATTACTTTTTAGGCACTACAAAGAAATGAAGAAGTAAAATTCCTCGTACAAAAGCTGTACACATGGAGGCCATTAGGCCTTGTCACATGGAGGATTGACAGGGTAAAAAGAAGTAATTTAAATAAAAAAATTAATCCATCACAGGCAAGAAATGAATATGATTACCATAGCAAATTCAATATATTAGATCACCACTTACGGTAGTCTTGGATCCATTTCTTCATCCGCAATTTCTTTTGCTTTGGATTTCTTTCCTTTTCCTTTCTTCTTTTTGGATCCTTCTGAACTATTGGCAGCTCGTAAATCCTGAAAATAGTTCATAATTAATAAACACATAATAAAACAATAAAAAACTAATTTAGGACTGGACATAAATGATGATGATTGACATCATTGTTATGCTGTAAATTCATTTTTAACCTATCCAATAGGTTTGAACAGTTTTTTGGTTGAGTACAAAACTAGTCACTAGGAGACATACAGCAAAAAAATTATTCTTAATTTTTTTTACTTTTAGAGTCTGTTTTAACATATTCTCTAAATTTGTAAAATTACTTACACAGGAGCTTAATTTCTGATTAAATTTTACCAGATGCAACATGAGGCAACATATTTAGTGGAATAAAGTAATGCAACTATAAAAATCATTCATCCACAACTAGAACTTACAAAATTGCCATGAAGTCTGCACCTAACCACCTCATTAGCAACCCCCTCGACAAATTTGGTTTATCTCTTCAACTGCAGAAAATTGAGACAGTTTAAAAGAAGGTTTACTTCATCATTAACCTCTTAAAGTCTTCCATTGCGTATACGTAAGGACATGGTCGTGATTTAAACTTTGCACTCTTTCCTCCATGGGTCAAGTCGGAATGCTTCATTTTACGTCGGTTACATTCGGGAATTGTCAGGCTGCCTCTGGGACATTTAGTTTTGCGTTTTAGCAGACTGCATCACTGAATTCATGACTTGCTTTGTTGACAGCAGGTCCGTGTTTATAAACAATGCGCAATGGCAAACCTAATAACCCAGCCTGAGGTTTTACAGCAGTAAATCACTCGGACTTTAAGACAGTAATATACGAACTAGCCGACTCACATGGTAGTACTCAATGGCCGCCTTGAGGCCAGGAATGGTGTCGTTTTCCTCCTCCCACGTGGCCTGGTCGTACGGCAGGTCGCGCCACTTGACCAGGTACAGCATGCTGCCGTCCCGCATCGTGCGGTGGTTGATGATCCTGTGTGCGATGAGCCACTCTGGCTTCACTCCGAACCTGTGATTATCAACATTTATGTGAAAACTGAATTTAACTAAAACTTTGAAACAAATAGTTGTTTCTAAAGAGGAGACTTTTATGTACATCACTTTTGAAAATATCAAATGTGATATCTAGTCTTTCCTGAAAGTTTATGAAAAATAGTGGTTTTAATATAATTTATGGTCGTCCAGCAAAATGTGAAAAAATGTGACCTGGATTTCAGAATCACACCAAAGCCTATGTTGCATTTTTCTAACTTCAGTGCTAAAGGGCCAATCTACATCTTTTGTTGGCTAAGATAATAACATTATTTTTTCACTAACTAACTATCAATACTACTTTAAGTTGTGAAAAACCTAAGTCACCTTCCACAAAAAAAGCAATCAAAAGATTTAACAGAAACAGAAACAAATAAATGTAAACTATGACAACTTTAAATGAAAATTCCACTGTATGGAGAGGCCTTTAGTTGACACACATAAAGTAGTCCACTCTAAATCTCTCCCATTGATATCTGGACTTGTACACAGTAGCGTGGCAACACTCTTCCACGATACTATTTGAACAAGTCCACAACCAAAACAATATTTAATAACATTTACACTAAAACATTCCAGTCACAACAACAACCAAAACAATAACTAATCACACACTGAACACTGAAACATTCCAGACACAACAGGCTGTCTCTTAAATAGCCCTCTAGGGGTCAAAGCTTAAGAGGGTTCCCTACCCAACGGCTGATTTCATTTTTCTGTGGCACTCGTGGCGACTTTTGAAACTGTGGCTAAATTAGGTCCCACGATAAATTTGTGCACTCTTGGCTGTGCAAGGCAGTGCAACGGAATGCAATGTCATTAAGCATCTCCAATTCTCAAAATAAAATGTTGAGAGTTGAAGAGTGTTTATTGCTACTTCAATATCCATTATGTTTAAGTAATCAACTATAACAAAATGTATCCGAGGAATATGTCAACATTAGTCAAAGTTTTTATAACAGTACGGTTTATCCGCCCTTTTCTAGGAATTGCATCATTCCCGGCTCGCAGCGATGGGAACGTTACGCTCATGGTGGAAGTGTTATGCTCAACTCTACAGGTTATGAGGAGGCCACCCATAAATTACGTCATCACTTTTTGGCCATTTTTGGACCCCCCCTCCCTACCATCATCCTACCGTCATAATTGGCCTGACCCCCCCCCCCCTTCTCACCTTTGAAAATGACGTCATGGGGTACAAACTCCTAAAACAATGCCTGTCTTTGGGAAAGCCCAATTAGGATATCTTCTGTTGGGTTGATAAAACCACCTTATTCAATTTTAAACCCATTTTTGGCTAATTTGCCATTAATTAACAATTTAAATCAGAACTTTTTTAACTTTGTAGCGGGACTGTAGTAATGGACGCTGACGCTGCCTGAAAATCTAAAAAATTGATCATTTAAAATCTGCATTTAAAGTTGCTTTGTTTTGACTTAAAGCTAATTTAACGGATATTATAAACATTGTGTATATAGTTTCTAATGAACCTTCTAAGCAAGCTGTTTAACTTTAATTTAATAAATTTACATAAAATGTTTACAATTTTTCTATGTAAATAATTTTTTTAAACAATTCGAAAAAATACGTCATCTCAGTGTTTACCCCCCCCCCCCCCCACCAATACACATCATCCTACCATCACTTCCATTCTGGACCCCTCCTCCTTATTTTTAGATGACGTAATTTATGAAGGGCCCCTAAATATTCTAAAACTCGTTATCTTTACAATGGTATGTTAAATTACATTTTATTTTCAAAGCTGCAGGTATTGAATGACACTGTGTGAAGTGTGTTTTAGTCATAATTTGGCCTAAAGAACCCCCTTAAGAACATGTCTTCCGCAGCATTACCTGTAGAACTTCTCCTCGAGACTCTGCTCGTTGACGCTGTAGTCCTTGATGCGTTTCATGCGGTTGTCCATCTCATCCAGCGGCTCCTCCAGTTTGGGCGGTTCGTCCATGTCGTACTTGCGTGTGTAGCTGCGGATCATCAGCGGGTGGAACACCTCCATCTGTCGACAGTCACACGTCAGGTGCGTAAACTCACATTTTTACCTAACGTTTTGCCAGTGAATTTGTCACCATCATCTTTTAAAAGTCATAGCGCCATTTTCAGGACTTGTAGCAGTTCTTAAGGTTGAAAAAAATAACTAAAAAAAGGAAAAAAAATTACCAAAAGATAACCTTTTGCAAACAAAAAATGTTGCTAAAAATTAGAAAACCGGCGTTATATTGGGGAAAATACATTCTAAACCTTAGTAAAAAAGAAAATCTCGACAGACTAATCACAAATCTGCCTAGATTTGGCAGCGACTTGGTTTTCACGCAACGAGACTTGGTTTTCACACAATGTAGGATGAGAGATTCGTCTGCCGCGATGCTGCTATGAGATCGTCTGACAGACGAATAGTGTGAACAGGGCTTGTAAAAGTTCTTAAGGGTGAAAAAAAAATCAAAATTCTAAAAAAATAACAAAAATAACTGAATTCCAAAACAATAACAATAAATAACCAAGAGCGAAAAAAATAACAAAAAAATAAAAAAATAACCCATTACAAGCCCTGCATTTTATAAACCTTCATGGACAACGGAAATGAAGTATAGCTGCAAAGTCATTGTAGTGTTTTCCTTAAGAGAGGAATTTGCCTTTAGCCGACGTCATTCCCATGACAGATTTGGTCCTATCAATTTGGAAGAGTCTGGGACATTGTTAGTTGCATTCAGCATCAGACAGTTGTAAAAGGTAGGTAATTTGTGATTATTTTGTGGAAAATATTTAATTTTTTTGAAATGATAATGATAGCAATCGTTTATTTCATTTAATCGAACTTACATTCAAAACTATAACATTAAACCATCGTGCAGGTATAATACACCTCACTCTATCTCAACGTTTACCTGGGGACCTATTTTTGAAACAGGTGAGAAATGAGTACACTCTCCATCAATTTCACCTTATTGGCACAACAATAACGCCATAGACAGTTTCCTCTTTAAGGAAACACTCTTTTTTCATTTTCTGAAAATGTTTTGCGACTGATAAAAAACTATGGCATAGGAAAACGCCACTGCATAGTGTGTCAATTCCACCGTGGAGGAAAACACATCACAAAACAAAACCTGTCGGACGTTCAACCTCAGCGTTTACTGTTGTCTGCATTACTTTATAAAACATTGCTAGGAAAACACGCCTTAAGCCCTTGATGTCTTCCTGCTCTACACTTCTTCATAGCAACATTGCACCCGATTATTACAAGCGATTGTTTTCTTGGACCTTCGATTCTTGGAACGGTTACTTTGCCAAAAAACCGAGAAGTGTCTGTTGGTGCCGCCCAATCCCTAATAAATATATTTTTTATGTAACATAATATAATAGCAAACAGAAACAACACCACTTATCATACTAATGATATGGAGTAACCAATTTCAACCTCTATATGGTGGGTGTCCAATGTGACATAAAACCTTTGTCCTCCTTAAAATTAGCTAGGCTACACTTTTCTCTCAACTATAAGAAACCAGATATGAACCCATGAAAAACCTGAAACAGTGAGAAAAGTCAGAGGATTTGTCAAAAGTACAACAATTCCTACTTTCTTACTATCTAGTAGGACAAGTAAGAAAAGTAGGGCAACTAGGCTACCTGTCTTCAGCTTTTGCCCGTTGACATACCTGTATCTCGGAGACCCAGTCGCAGTGCCAGTAGGACTTCTCGTGCCACTTGACGAAGTACTCGCGCGAGCGGATCGGCCGCTTCTTCTTGCCACTCGTTGCCGGGTCGTCTGCCTTGGGCTCAGGGTGCGTCACCCAGCGCCACGTCAGGATCTTCTGTGCCTTGCCTTTCAGCGGCTTGGCCTGGCAACAGACGATCGGTACAATCACTGATGTACGACTAACAGTGTTCCTTTCCAGTTTTGTCTTAGTTGAAATAAAATATAAATCATTCATTTACTAGGTTGATTTACTTGTAACCCTTGCCACTGTAATTTATGAATTCATGAAAAGACAAAAGTACTGTATTAAAGCCTCAAATTTTACAAATTAAGGTTGCAATGGAAATGGAAGCTGACTTAAGTGCTTCATTTGATTAACAACTAGACCTACTTATCCAAAATATGATTGGAACTTGAATTTCCGTATAAAAACTATTTCAAAAATACAACAATATATAAGTTAACTTGAGCATATTACGGCATCTATATGTAAAGCTCAAACTACCCGTAACTTTTGAGAGAACCATTAAATCTGATACCCATTAGCTCTATGCTTGAAGGTCTCGGTGAGAAATCCCAGAAAACATAATAGTTTTTTGATAAAGGCACGAATATACAGAAAAGAGTTAACAGCTAGTCCATATGTTTATTTACAATTATTTGTTGTCTTTTCCCAACGAAGCAGGACACCGTCAGCGAGTAAAACTTAAAATTCTACAAATTTTGATTGCAGTGAAACTCTATATAATTATTTGATTGGTACTTAAATTTCAGTATCAAAATGCTATCAAGTTTACAAGCTTGCTATCTTATCCTTAACCAAACTTCAGCCAAACTAACCGAACGGAAACCATTTTTTAATTGAGATAGAAATTTAGAAGTTAAAAAACTTCTATCCCAACTGATAAAAAATTTGCAACCCGTTAATATTTTTTCTTCGTGAACTGCAAACTGTGACAGTAGTCTCATATATCTTCCGGTGACTTACCGAGCAGCGGGGGCACTTCCAGTCTCCGTCGGGGATGTCGGTCAACGGGGGGCTGAGGCAGTGAGTATGGTACGCGGCGGGGCACGAGTCACAGCACAGCAACTCCCCTCCGTCCTTGCACACCCTGCACACAGACATCAGTTGGCGTCAGACCAAAATCCCTTAATATATCAGGTTGTATGATTTATTCATAGTTATAAAATTCAGTTAAACGCAGTTAAAAATAATCTGTAAGGTAATCAGAAATAAAATATGGATTGGAAACTTTTCTCCATGCATTGAACAAACCATACATCTCCAGTCCCAATTTATTACCCCCACATACCTTATGCATGATTTGGCTTGTCATTTCTTGGTCCAATGATCTTGACAGGCCTAGGCCAATAACCATTACAGGCCTGGGCAAAAATCATGACAAGCTTAGGCTAAAATCATGGCAGGCCTAGGCCAATAATCATGACAGGCCTATAACAATAATCTTGACAGGCCTGGGCAAAAATCATTACAGGCCTAGGCAAAAAATCATAACAGTTCTAGGCCAATGATCATGACAGGCCTAGGCCAGAAAATCATAACAGTTTTAGGCCTATGATCATGTCATGCCTAGGCCAAAAATCATGTCATGTCTTGGCCAATAATCATGTCAGGTCTAGGCCCAATTATCATGACAGGCCTAGGCCAATAATCCTAACAGGCCAAGGCCAAAAATCATGTCAAGCCTAGGCCAATAAACAACACAGTCCTAGGCTAACCATTATGACAGCCCTATATCAATAAGGTTGACAGGTCTAGACCAAAAATCACATCAGGCCCCTTGGCCAATAAACATGACAGGCTTAGGCCAAAAAAATGACAGGCTTTGGCCAAAAATCATGATAAGTCTAAGCCAATAACCATGACAGGCCTTGGCTAATAATCATGACAGGCCTCCACTCACCAAATTCAATGACAGAACTTTCTTAATGACCCTTAGTCGATAACTGATGTTATCGGATAGGTTACATAATTTTTAATAACAATTATGTACAAGATGGCGGATGTATCTAACTAAAAAGTGGCATCTTCAGGATTTCGATAAGGGAAAGTTATACAGGGTCGATAAAAAATCCCTTTATGCTCATTATCCACACTCTTTCCTGGCAGAACTGCTGACTACAATGACCTGCAGAACTCCTGGTGTTGGTCGTCGTCCTGCTCCGCCGGTCCCTCCGCCTCGCAGTGGGGACAGCTCCACTTGCCCTCCGGAGTGTCCTCCAGCTCGGGGTCTAGACACACCAGGTGGTACGCCCGCGGACACGTGTCGCAGAGGATGATCTCCCCGCCTTGCTGGCACACCTCGCAGTAGTCCTGGTGGTCCGTCTGTACGGCAGAGGATCCAGGTTGAAACACATGTGCGACACTGACCTATCTTTTCGTGATTCCAAGTAATTTCAACAAAACTTTTATGACAGGTGTAATCTTCCAAGCCTTTGAAAACAATGTTTACTTAGACCATGACATTGTATATTAAAGTTTGTCACTTTCTTCCCAGACACATTGCAGTCCTTGGTGGATGGAACACTAAGTCTAACCAATCAATAGTATATGTTTCACAATGTGATTTGTAAGTCCTGAATTTGGACAACTGTATTGTCCCTGAAATGCCATCAACAAAATTTGTCAAAAATATCCTAATTTACAAACATTCCTTTCAGTAACAACTTATCAACTGTTCTCAATAAAAAGAAAGCGTTCTATGTGGGTAAGTTTGAGTACTTTTTCAGTACACAAACTGACAGTGTGATGATTTTTTTAATGAAAACTTGTTTTCCTCTCATGTTTTGTTCAAATAGATTTTTATTGACACTTTTGACTGGTTTAAAATATCCATTTAAGACATAATTTAACAGAACCCAAGATCCAAAATGGACTGATACATGTTGTAACAACTAACAGTTCATAAAGATAATCATCCACTCTAGAGTGGACAGAAAATCACGAATTCACAAAATCTGAAGCTTGCCACATTTTAAATCAGTTTGTGGCCCTGATGCTAGCTGCCAAACATGTAAGTGGCATTGAAAGTGACCCTTAGTAAGTGGCATTGAAAGTGACCCTTAGTCATAGCAATTATTTTTTAAACTTATTCACCCAATCCTCGCTAACTCAAAAATTCACAGGATCAAAATTTTTCTTCAAGTTCAGTTTTATTGATTTACGCAAGTTCGAATTATAGGAGTTAATAATTATGACTTTTAGAGGCCATCTGAGCTGAATTTGAATTATAGAGGTAATGTTTGCGCTACTTTGACCCATAGACACCCCCCCCCCCCCCGTTAACAGAAAAAATGTTTAGTTGTGCCTGGTTTTTATTTTTAACTTAGACAGGATTTTGCCACAGGATTATAAACTATTCAAGGTATCTAAAATGTTGTGTTATCGAGAATCAACTATAATTCATAAAAATATTTTCATAATTGGCCCTACCAAAGTTTTTTCCCAGCTTTACGCTCCATATCACGCTAGCTCACTCGGTTTGTTCTCGTTTGTCATTGTTGACATAAACACTCCTACCTCGTATCCGTCCTGGCCCTCGCCGCTGGGGAACTTGCTCGTCGTCTTGGTCTTCTTCTTCTTCTTGCTCTTGTTGCCGATCTTGGTCTTGGCCTTCTTCTTGGGCGCGTCGGGCTGCCCCTCCTCGCCCGGCGGCGTCTCCTCCGACGCGTCCTTCACACTCGCCTCCTCGGCCTCCTGTAGCATCTGCTCAAACTCCGCGTCCGAGTCGCGGTCCGAGCCCACGTAACTCTCGTCCCCTTCCTCGTCCTGTACAACACCAATCAACATTTAGTATATTCTCATGATGTTTTGGACGGAATCGTTATCTAACTTTTACTTTCACGTCCACATTCTTATGAAGAGTGGAATCTGTCATAGTCTGCTAAGTGGTCCCTGGAATCTGGAATCCTGCATTATCACTCTCCTGACAATCTAAAATTTTGATTCTACAAATCAAAGTCGATTTAAACTAATTAATAATATTCATAGTCTCGTCAAGACTCACATAGTTTTTATGAGACTACGAATATTATCAATGGTGTTTTTGGCATCTCAGGACCTCAAAACAAAAGTTATGATGGTCTTGGGCTTAGGTCTTACCATGAGACCTACGGTAACAGGTTCTTCCCTACCTACTTGGGATATTCGATAAAATGCAAAATATATTGCATAAGTATAATAACTTTCTATACTTAGGTAAAAAAAATTGTTGTTAGATTTGACAAAATATTTACCTTAAATTTAGGGATAGACTTTCAGCTAGCTTACCTGAGAAATAATGTTCATGGTAGCAGCACATAGAAACACTAAAGAGACACATTTATCACTTTAGTGTTTCTATGTGCTGCTACCATGAGCATTATTTCTCAGGTAAGCTAGCTGAAAGTCTACCCCTTTCCTCACTTAAAACCTACCAAGCCCTTGGCTCTTCCTTAGAAAACTTACCTTAAATTTAGGATCCCTTTTAATTTTGTGACACTTCAATTAGGCTACTTTGTATTTAAGACCAAAAGTATAAACTAATAATAATGCCATTTTAGACAGTAGGATTATATTTTTGTTGTAATTTTTAAATATTTGAAAATGATATGAATTGCCTGCCTTAGCTATTAAAAAACACTTGTTATTTCAAACTACTACACCAGCAAACACTTAAGACAACATCAAGATCTAACAATCAGTGCAGGCCAAACCAAATGTCATCCAAATTTAAGAAACATCATCTAAATAAATTACATCAAAAGCTTTAACTAAACTGCAGCTCAAAAAGTTTTCTATCTTTTTTTAATCATTAGAGTAGACTCCCTGTTATCCGGCTGCGGTACCTCAGGTCAGACACCCAAGCCCAGTAATGATTTAACAGGTTAAACCAACACTTCAATAAAAATTGGTTGTTTAAAATTAGGTTTCTTCCTCGCAGCTTAGACCAGATCGGGATATATCTGGATAAAAGTTGGCCAGATAAGAGAGACTATTCTGATAAGAAGGCCCAAAATTTTTGGATTGGTTTAGGTCTAACAATATTTGAACAATTGTTATTAATGAATAGTAGGAAGTAAAGTAAACAAAATCAATGGAGGTTGCAACAGATGATGGAATTCAATGCATTTACTGCTGTTTCCTTTTTTTTACTAAAATAAAAAATAAAAATTGTTAATTTAAATTTAATACCATTATTGCTAAGCTTAATTACTGGATTTCCTGCATGTCATGTGCTCAAGCGTTGTGCAGTAAAGAGAAAAATGTGCATTAAGCTTTGTGAATTAAACAAAGTAGCATTAATTATTTCAATTAGAAATCCAAATTGAATTTTGTTCTATTATGGCCAAACTTAGCAAAGAATAAGCTCACACAAAACACCATGCGTCTAACTACTTCATCATCCTAAAATTTATAGGGAATGAAATTTTTTATTCAATTTTAATTCTCTTTTGACTGGGATTATGCCAGATTAAGTATATGAATAACTGACTGATTTGTCTGAATTAAAAACTTCATATCATGTTATGCTAATGTAAAATATCAACAAAAGAAATTTTTCAAAGTTTGATTTTAACTTTCAGCTAATATTTGCAGAATAATATTGTTTACTTGATTAAATTAAAGAGATATGAAGTGATTTTTAAATTAATTTATTCATAAAAAACATTATTTAAACAGAACTGGAAGTTTCCTAGCTTTCAAATATTTAGAATGAATATTGTCCATGGCAGAATCAAAACCCTAAGAGACTTCTTCAAACAGACTGTGATGCATTTTGGATCAAATATTTTAAGTTTTACGCAATAATAAAATCTACTAAATATTTAATTCATGATTCACAATCCTGAGTAGGTCTGAAAAACTAGTGTATAAATACTAAAGTTATACAACACAACATAGGTATATCAAGCTTAGGATGCAGTTGCTTGAATATTTATCTAGTTTAGTTTGCTTCTTTGATTTCATTACCTCTATGTTTTTAAAGTAGAGATGTTGGCAACACCCCTGTCATACACTCTAAGCTAATAAACCTCCAATTTAAAACCTCAATTTGGTTTCAATCCCATAATTCATAACACACACAAAGCAAGAATCAACGACACAGTTGTTATGGATTAAGGTGTTTGAAAATGTTTATTGTAATATTAAAATTAAAAGAATTTATATTTAAAGTTTTATAGAGTTATATGTACAATTTCAGACATTAAATAAAGTAGAACCTAAAACCAATCTAAATTTAAAAACACCAAGATTTTTCACTAGAGCAGAAAAACGTTTACCAACAGATTTTGAGAATATTGGACTGGGTAACACATTGTAAAACCCTTCTTCTGATAAGTTTATTTTACACAAACACAAAAAATGTTATAGGACTGTTTTATAGTATACATCAGGGGTGTAGCCAACCAAGGACACAACTAGAGAAGAAAGACGAGCCACAAGACAACACCGATACTGACTGAACTGGCCTGTTTGCGTTTGCCCAGCTTGATCTTGAGCGTGGGGACCTTGGTGGTGGAGACGGGGGTGCTCTTCTTGCTGCCTCCCTTCTTGCTGCTCCTCCGCCCCTTCCGCCCCCTCTTCTCCTCCTTCTCCTCCAGGTCTTCCTCGTCCTCTTCCAGCGCCTCTTCCGTCGCGACGGACGACTGAAAAAGAATGAGTCATTTTAGAACGGTGGAGTCCTGATATGATTGAGACTGGAATCCATTTGGGATCAGCGGATATTTTGGAAGAATTATTAACTACTAAAATATATAAATTTCTTGAATAAAATGTGTAATTAGCCTACAAACGACTACACTCTGTTTACTGATAAAAATTACGACTTGCTACTGCATTTTACATTATTACATAGTGATCTTTTTATATCCTGACCTCAAAATACAAGTAATCCAAGGTATCAGAGGCAGCCTCGGTCCTGAAGACCTCAAAGAAAGAATCAAGAGAACAGTGGAACCTCTGTTAACCATCACCCTTGGGACCGAGAGTTTGGCGGTTAAGAAAATAGGCGGATAACAGAAATTTCATTATAAACCTGTACACTAAGTGAAGATTTAAAAGATTTAGGAAGAAATTATACCTTGTATAAGTGGATAATACATATTTCTTATTAAATTACAAATACACAAGCGTAAACAAAACTGTAACTTGTACATGTTCAATGTTTTTACCAGCGTCTATTACAACACATTAAAAGTACAATAGCAATGACGGATAATAGAAAGTGACGGTCAAAAGAGTGACGGTTGATCAAGGTTCTACTGTATACTTTAACGACATTTTTCTCAATTTCTTTTTACATACTGTCATTTTTTTTGCCAATCCAGTCTAAGTATATATCAAGAACTAAGAAGAAGTAAACCTGTTGCACACCATATAACACACATTATCACATTTAATCAGTTTGAAAATTTCCAAAATAAACTGTCAAAAATAAGAAAAATGATGGCGCCAGTAAAATTTATGAGAGTTACTAAGGCCTGTTCCACATTACATGATTTTTGTTGTTCCCTCAAAAAGTTGGATGTCAGAGAAGTTTCAAAGAAATGTATTGAGCCTTTAAAATTACGCGACATTTTCTTTGTCAGTTCAACGCTGGATTCCATTCTTCCAATACATTTGGCTGCAGTGGAACATGATAAAATGGGTGCTTCCACAGCGTCCGACTTTGTGTCGGTTTGTTATTCCGGAATTCGACTTATTGTTGCAACGACAAAATCACAAGATGTGACCTCGCCTAAGGTTGGCTACACTGGGGTACTTTACCTTGGAGCGGGAGCGGCTGGGCTTGGGCATGTAGTCGGGCTCCTCGGAGACGCCGTCGCTCTCTTGCTGCTGGTTGGGGTTCAGGTTGCAGAAGTCCCGCCACTTGGCCGCCACCAACATCATCATCTTGCCCGTCGGCACCTGGACGGAGGACACGAGGAATGAGGGTCATTATACCCAGGTATATATGTAGAGTTAATTGTAATCTTATTTAACCTTGCTTAGGGCGTCTAAAGTCAGTATTGCAACTCTATCCGTTACTGTTTCTAAGTATTGGAAGATCAGTTGGGACAAAATACACATGCGTGGCTCTCTCTCAAATTCCCTCTCAAAGGGAACATGACATAACTTATGAAAGTCAGATCTGCTATTTGATAGTGATCTAAATCTACGAGAATCCATCCCCCCTTGTGGCCTACCCATTACTAAGAAATCAATACACAAAGTAAAGTCCAACTTTACATCTGACTGTTAAAAAATTGACTAGATAATATTCATTCCTTTATGGTGCAAAATATGAGGTTATCTTAAGAAAACCTCTTTCCAAAACCAGTTAGTCTGCAGAAATGTATTCTGTACAAATTAATTTGTCTCTCCATGCTCAATTGCAATGTTTAAATTCTTTTGTTTTTTTTCAATTGGTTGATGTGGGCTGATGATGGCGTTGATAGTTCATATGCTAAGTAAAGAGGAAACAAACATTTTAATGAACAACCTTGAGGTCAGACGACCACCAAGAAGGCCCAAAGTTTAGATGACATGACCAGGTCAGAGGAAACATCAGAAAACTAGGAAACCTGAAGGCAGCGTGTTGAAGAGTACCACCTTTGGCAGGAGCGTCGCTGTGGAAGGGGTCCCACTCATACAATTTGAAAATAAAAAAGTTGGGAATTTCCAGCCAGCTCTTCTTCCCTATAAGAACTCTTGCATTACAAACCCAGCTCGAGTTTCAACCTTTTTCAAAAAAATTCAAGCCAAGCCGAACACTGAAAAGCTCGACCTAAGAAGCTTGACCAGTCCACAATCCTAGCGTAAATGAATAACATTTAAGTGCTGTAATATTGCGTCCTACTATTCTTTTTTTGATGAGCGTCAATTCCAAAATATGAATATCATGCACAGGCACACGGTTCATGACGCTTTAAACATATAGTATTCCACATGTGATTTTGGAATACCAAATTTCCCAACTCTTAAGGTCTTTAAAGGGGTGTGGTCAAAATTAGTTTCCACAATTAATTTGAGTGTTTAAATTGAATGATTTCAGTTGAGGAATTCAGATCAAAGAGTTGGGAAATTCAAAGTCAACACTTGGGGAATTCAGCCGACCTTTTTTGTGCGACACCACTGACCTTTGGTACCAAGTGCCACGGAGCAAGCGTAACTAAGTAAGAGATTTAAATAGCTCCAGTATATCTCGACCAGCTGGCAGAGCGATGGTACCTTGGGGTTGTCCTTGGCGAGCAGCGGCCGCACGTGCTGCTGGAACAGCTTGTACGTCGTCAGGTTTTGGAAGTCCGCGTCCGTGTACTCGATGTGCACGTCGTTCAGCCCGAACGTCTGGCACACCTCCTCCACCGTCGGCATGCCTGCGTCACACAACAAACTAGCATATTATCACTTAGGGCACATTTTGGGTCTTTTCTGTCATATCCCCGTATTTACAGGCTATTTTCTTAAGATTGTGGATTAATTGGGAATGTCCAAATAACTATTTATAACTGCTCCATAACATTTAAGAGAAGTTATCAGTTTTTGTTGAGATCAGATAAGGATTATCACAAACAGGCCTCTGAATGCGTCACTCACGTTATCATTTTCTAATCGTGTTTGTGTGTCAATAAATCTATGTTAAAAATTGCTATAATACTCTTTTTCTGACAATTAAACATTAAAATTGTGAGTAAATATATTATTTCGCAGTATTAGTTCTCTACCGATTAATCCTCAGTCTATGGAGAGTAGTTACCAAACCTAACCAACAGTTAAACATTTAAGTGGTGAGTAAAAATAAAATGTTGCAGAATTAGTTCTATCCCGATTAATCAGTCTATGGAGAGTAGTTTGTAAATGCAGGGATATATTAGAAAAGACCCCGCATTTTCCTAGCGATGAACCATTGTGGACAACTGAAAAACGCTAATGTCAAACATGCGACAGGTTCGTTGTGTTTTCCTCCAGACGGGATTGATTCATTATGCAGTTGTGTTTTACTTTAGACACAAAACATTTTTATCAAATAAAAATTAGCGTTTCTAAATGGCTGTGTATGGTGTACCGTACCACTGTTGTGCTAATCTAATCAAGAGACATTGATGAAGATAGTATGATGGGAACAGGTAGTGAAAACATCAAAATAGAGTAGGCCTAAGTAAAATGTATTCTAACAGGCAAATTGATTATATTATCATTATAGTTTAGAATATTAACTCAAATAGATGAAAATAAATGACCACCAACAACTGTAACTTTGAAAGAATTAAATTTATTCCACAAATTAACCAAAAATGACCAACCTTTCACAACTTCACACCTCTGACAGTAAACAGCCAGCAGACGAAGAATTTGAGTCTTCTTAATCGAATACAACTGCCTGACCACTAATAAACAGTTTCTTTAGTGTACCAATAAGCGATGTTAGGCTACATATTTCACAAAACTGGTTTTATTAAATTTCATGTACAGTACTCAGTTATAATAACTTATAGTCTGTAATGATAGTTTGGGTCTTGTTTACATGCAGCTTGGGTACTTGTGTATCACAATTTTGTTCTCTTTAACTCCTGAAGGTATTCAAAATCTCACTCGAAGAACTGCCAGCCATATATAATATTTTGATTTATCGAATAACGTCAGTGAAGGGTTTAGAGACTGAATAACAATACTGTACCACTACCTGCTACTCCTTTATGCTCCTGCTACTGTTACGTCTTGTCGATGGCCGTTCATTCTAGTACGTAAAAAAGACGTAAAGACGTAAAAAATAACTATAAAGACAAACCAGTAGTCAATCATGCTTCTTCACACTCCAAATCCGATTTCAATAGCTGCTTCACTTCCAAAATAATAAAAAAATTACCTCCAACTTGCAACCCCTCAGAACTAAGAAGATGGGAATTAAGCTACCAATGGTTCACCCACTCCAGAAACCCACCAAACCTCAACTTAAGATAGTCCCCATCCCTCTCCTAGCAGGCTTAGTGTATATATGTGTGTAAATATGTTTTATACATTTAGAAAAGTCAGTGAATTATTCATAAGTAGTGAACATTTTTGTATATATATGCACCAGTAAAACATCAGTTTCAAAGCATGTGTTGGCAACCCTGATCAAGTGTGTGAATAGACTCAAAATTTCAAATTGCAACTGCCATTTCTCTAGTGGTTGATAAAGTGGTCAGTGACCACGAAAATTTCCAAACTTTTTGTGAACTTTATGTGTTCTGTGGACTTATTTATAAGTAATTTTACCAAGAGAAAATTTACACAGCAATTTCAATGGGCTGATTGTTATCTCAATTTTTGCAATTCTTTTACAGCTATAAAAAAGCGATATCAGAATTCTGCTCACTGGAATCGCTAGATGATTTGCTGCTCTATCAAGTGTAAAATCAATTTTTTGGTATAAATCAACCATTTTGGTTGAGCAATTGCGACTGCACCGAATCTGAAAGTCAACATTGGCCTTAGGCCTATAGGAGCATATAGATACACAGTATTTTTTGTTACTGGAGCCCCCTCTTACACGTAATTTTTAAACGTGTAACATTCACAGTTCTGAGTGATCGTCCACGCACCTGAGTTCTCCTGGGTGGGCTGGGGGGTAGAGACCTGCGCGTGCTTGGCGCCCGAGTCCCTCCCTCGCTTCCGAGACTTGCGGCCGTAGTCCGAGTCCCCCCCGTCGTCCTCCCCGCCGCCATAGTCACTCTCCTGAACAAACTTAACCTCAGTCATTCGGGCATTAGTTCACAGATAAAACATTTTTAAACAAAATAAACGTCATGGAAAACAATCAGAAACAATTATATAACCCTTGAGCGGGCGCATGCGGAGTTTTCCTCTGCAAGTGTTTTTTAATTTAAAATAAACAGACATAGCGGGTGTCGGCGGTCGTGTCCGGCTCTATACTTTACGTCCCTCATTCCAGGAATCACCTAAAGCTATTTATAACCCCCACCCCCCCTAGTACCTCGTTATTTGTAATTCAGAGATGCCGTGTCAGTTTGCAGAGCGCCCTCTCCCATAACATAGACAGTGATACCTATTTTAAAAATTCATAATAGCGAAGTATTTGTAATTGTTATTTAATTTTTTGACTTTTCCTATGGCTTTTGAAAAAAAGAAGTGAAAGGAAAAGCCCAAAAATTAAATAATAATTAATACCTATTTTATACAAAAAAAACTTACTATGTTCAATTGAAATATTACACCTAATAAGTTGAACAATTAATTGTATCGACGATGAAATATGATTCCTAATGCAGTTTGTCAACACTCAAATACAATATTTTGTTATAAAACAAGTAAAATGGGTTAAATTTGTGCAATTTAGTGTTGCGGAGTAAAACTCCGCAAGCATCCGCTGCCGTTTTACCAGTGAAGCGCCTTCTCAAGGGTTGATGACTGATCAAAATACGAAATAACTTTTTAAAACACAACAAACTTATGGAAAACAATCATAAAAAATGATTAATCAAATTAAATGACTGAAGTAACTAAAATTAAACTATAACCAAAATTAAAATAAGAATGACCTCTTTACAATAGGAATCAAAGTAAAGTAGGCCCCTAAATGATCAGTAATTTACTACCTACTGGATTCATATACATCTGTATTAGCCTAATAAAAACTTTTTTTGAACTTATACAAGCTGTACAGAAGATTTTCTGTCAAGAAATAACAGTATTTCAATAGAATTCTGCCTGCATACCTCAGCACTATCAGCCTTTTTCTTCTTCTTCCGCTTCTTCTCTTTCTTTGACTCACTCCGAGCTTTTCTCTTTTTCCCTTTTTTCTTCTTCCTACCATCATCCACTTCAGCGTCTTCATCGTCATCCTAGAAAATAGAGATTGAAATATTAATACCAATAACAAATAATTTAGGATTGTTTTCAGAAAAGATTATTTTCTACCATCTGAATACTGAACATTTTCTTTTGGTTACATGCAAACCAAAGTATTATTGGTTTGGAGCCAAAGTATTATTTTTGTCGTAATCTGACAATGGATATAAGTGAATTAACTTCCACTTTAAAAACAGTCTTTAGACAAACGATAAAATAGTTCCAGCATGGCCCCACATTCGATTGCGGGCCCTGTAATCAGGATCAGCCTCAGCCCCCCCCCCCCCCCCCATGTCCGTGTGCTATGATGTGTGCTATGCTATGTTTCAAAATTTACTTGGTAATTTTTTAACCCTTTACAAATTTGATTTGGACTTATGATTGATAATAATGAATAATTAAGGCTATTAGGTCTAGTTCAATCTAAAAAACAAACTTTATTGGGAAAATTATTGCAAACATAAATTAAATAAATCATTCATTCACATTTATTTTTGTGTAGGGGCCATGTTGGTTTATAAATTGTAATAAGTTAGTTAGATTTGTTGCAACAAAAAATATTCATTAAATGTGCATTATTTATTTATTTGGTGAGCTTAAATTAATTAGGCCTATATCTAAAATTACTTGGTAAAATCAAGAAATATTTACAAAATTCAAAAATTAACAAAATTACCAGAGAATGCCTCAATATTGTTTTTTATCTGGATTTGGCAGTATGCTATTAAGCTTATCATTGAGGCCTACATTCCAACAATCGGAAACTATTTAATTTCCACAGGCCCTAGGCCTGTTTAAGAAACCTTTTTTACAGGCAAAATTTAGTATTTATTTTCTTAAAATTTTCCACTTACCTCTACTCGCTTTTCTTCGTCAGATTCCAGGGAGTTTTCCTCGGTTCCCCCTCTCTGCGTTTCTTCAACCTCCTCATCGCCTGCAACAAAAGTGTTAAAAGTTATTACACCGTTTCATATCAGTTTCTGAAATCAAAGCGGATAAGTGTTGGCAATAAATCGTGCCACATGTGTACAATATTTTCACTGGCAAACCATACAGTCACCTTTGGATGCCAACGGAGATGACCTGAGAGAAAGAATTGGTCTATTGATGAGTAAAAATGCTAACCTTCTTTTTTTTCTATTGGTGGAAATCCCAAAATCAAGTGTATCGCCAGTGACATTCAAAAATCCACTTTAAACTCTCAATTTTCACAAACAAGCACCAGCGACCGGTAAAACTCCATACCATAGCTTCATAGCGAGCTGGATTCATTCCAGCCCACCATTCCACGTCCATATAAGAAGTCTCCCACCCTGGCCTCTCCTTAGAACTGCATAAAATCACAACACCTGTAGGCTACCTCAAAGAAGTTAAAGCAAATATGAGAGTTGTCAGCACGGGAACATGACACGGCTTGTGGCAAGCCTTTTTCAACCTTATCCTTCTCAGACCAATGTATCCTATTAGCAAGGCCGTAGCCAATGGGGGGGGTCAGGGGGTCAACCCCCCCCCCCCCCCGAAAATGTTGAAATTGCCTTTAACCCTTTTAAGGCCAGCTTTCAAACTGTGGTACTTGCGAAAAAGGCCAAGCCATTTCTTATGTGCTGTGCATAGTTTTAGTTAAAGGGCTATAACTTCCACAATTTTCATCAGATACTCATAATTCTTTTTTAAAATTGTTCCTAATTAAATGGGCTTTAAAATGCATTAGAATATATTATGAAATTATCAGAAAGAAATTTTGTTTACAGATATATGTAAGAAAATTTTAATGAGCTATTTTATATTTTTCCACTTTGACGGAATATAAAAAATATATAACTTTGTTTTACATCCAAAATCCATTTATATCTATAACGTAAAACTTATTTACAGTAAGAATGCCAATTTTGAAGTAGGCCTACCTACCTTAATTAATAACAGAACTATAAGGGATAATGTATAAATTGACACTTCACTTTTTTAGGCCTAAATGGCTGACGCCATGTTATTTGCATACAGGAGGGTGATTTCACTTACAGGTCATTTATCTCGACTTCTTTTGCTCATTCTTCATTGAAAACACAAGTCAAGCACACACAACTCATTTAATGAATGGTATTTGGTCGATTAAAACAATAACCGCATCACATTACCAACAAAACACAAAAATTAAACAGCAACAAAATCATCACATGGCCAGCAGACGATCATAACATGAAAATCTATTCTGACAACTAGGAAATTTGGGCTAAAACGGCAGGATTTGCCATTATTCATGAAGCCCAGATGTCCCTCTACAAGGGAATATCAAGTTTAGTGGCCTTTGGAAAACACAACCAGCCAGTAAACGGAAAAAAGTGGACGGGTGCCTATTACGGCCGTCGGCCTTGAACGTACTTTTTACCGCGGGGGCCTATTACGGCCGTCGGCCTTAAAAGGGTTAAATGAAAGGTTAGAACATTATTTTTTCCACTTCTTATAACCGCGGAGCCCAAAACCCCCCCAAAACTTTTTCCTGGCTACGGCTTTGTCTATTAGGGACAAATGAAACATGCAGTTTTCGACCTTATTGTTTTCCATAATTTAATCCCTCATTGTCAAGCTGATCACTAACAATTTAGGCCTATACAATTGGCTGTTAATCACGACTTTCAATGTCAACGGGAAATAAAATTATAAGTAACAGGTGTTAATTGGGTGTACTTTTTTGTATTGTGAAGATTAATATTCGCCCTACTGCGAAGAGGGCGCACGGTTGTGATGTTTGATAGGAGCTATAGGCCTAGAACTGGTGTAGTTCTTGCAACAAACAAAGCATTTCTTCCAATTCCATCTACCCAATGGGTAAATGTTCACTTTACAGTACTACCTCCGAAATTGAAAAATTTTTTTTTCAAAATGTAGGAAATAACGCGTTGATTCTGAAAATAATAGTTTTATCCCGCGGAAAACGTCGGAAAATGCCGGAAAATGCCGGAAAATCGGAAAAACCGGAAAAAGATTTTCACCCAAAAAATGGGTCATGTGGGTACTCAAATTAATCGGGAGAACGAGCTGAACAAGAATATGTAAGAATTTTCAAGATACGTTGGATACTAACGGAGATACGGCCGGAAAAGCGTCGGAAAAGCCGAAAACAAACTTTGTCTAAAACATATCATGTGGGTACTCAAATTAAAGGAAATTACACGCTGAACAACATTCTGTAATAATTTTCATGATATGACGTACAATAGTCGAGATAAAGCCAAAAAACATAAACATTGATAAACCAACTTTTGTTAAAGTTATATGAAGATGGATTTGGCTGGAATAAACTAGATAGGGATTGGTTATGTTAGTTTAGGTTGTATTTGGTTTGGTTAGGTTAGGTTAGGTAAGGTTAGGTTATGTTAGGTTGTGATAAGTTGAATTATTTTATGTTACATTAGGATTGGTTTAAAACGTTAAAGTTAGGTATGGATAAGGTTGGTAAAGTAAGAATGTGATATTATAATCCTAATCTAACAATACCAACCCTAATTTAACTTAACCAAACCTAATAAAACATAACCAAATCCAATAAAACCTAACCAAACCTAATCTAACCAAATCAAACCAAACCTAACATAGTCCAACATAACCTAACTAGACCTAACATAGTCTAGCCTAACTTAAACTAACCTAACCTAACCAAACCTAACCTTAGATCCCACAGTTTAGCGTAACTCACCTAAAACTAACCCATTTTGTGCAAATCTATGACTTTTCCGGTACTTTTCCGGCCATAACTCCGTTATTATCCATCTGATTTTGAAAATTCTTGCATATTCTTGTTCAGCTCATTCTCCCAATTAATTTAAGTACCCACATGACCTACTTCCAAGCCAAAAAATATTTTTCCGTTTTTCCGGCATTTTCCGACGTTTTCCGCGGAAAACGACTATCATTTCTGGAATCAGGGCGTGATTTCCTACATTTTGAAAAAAAAAATTTTCAATTTCGGAGGTAGTACCGTAAAGTGAACATTTACCTGTCAATGACGCTGGGCCACACCGTTATGTCTACTGCCCAGTAAGCTAAGTCATAGTGGTGTGATCAGGGGTAAAAATTGTGCAAAAAACATTTGGTTGAATTATGTCATATCGTCTTTCATCGATGGACAAGATTTTGAGTCATAGGCTTAAGGTTTAAAATAAATCCTTCACAGAAACACTTGGGACTGAGGAGGCTATGCGGACTCAGGAAAGATAAGCATATTAAATTTAATAAATCAACGATCTCACAAAATTTTTAAAAGAAGGCAAACTTAGTTTAAATTCTCAAAAGATTAAGTAGCCTAGGCCTATCTTTGTTTTCAAAGAGCTCAAAAACTAAATTCAAAAAATAATAGGACTCTGAACCTATTCACTAGAAAGGATCAAATTGAATAATCAAAAATAGCCTAACTGATTTCTTCAGGGTGAGACTGGATAGTCTCAGCTGGGGTGAGCAGGTAATTTGGAGCTGGGTTGCTTGAGGGTTCTTCAAGCAGCAGCATCCCTCTATCCAAGCTTGTTCACTACAGTCCGTTTCACTATCACATTTCTTAACTTGCTCAATTTATTTTTTGAATCAGACAAGGGCAATTTGGAAACAAATTTGATATATGGCAGAAAAAAGCCGTTAGAACTATCTAAGGAATGCCACCTCAAAGCTAGTTGCAAGTTGCAAGGATGCATTCATTCAGCTTGGCCTCTTGACAGTTCCCTGACTCTTCATTTTTGAATATGTTGTTTTATATCAAGTCACAGAATATAGGCCTACAACTTCAAATTATTTTAGGCATTATTACAAAATCTTCAATCAATCCAGAAAATAAGAAAATTAATTTCCAAGATAGATTTTTTTTACTCAGAACAGGTTCATTGATTTTATGGACTCTTTTCTGAATTTTAACTTAATTCCTTAGGTCAAGTTATTAGAATTTTATGGGGGGTAGTTATTCTTTCTAAGTATTCCTCAATTAGTCTTAACCTTGACCTGTCCAGCTCTTCCCAAAGGACAGAACACTTAAGTTAGTATAAGTAGCCTATAAGTGAAAATGGGACAGTAAGTAGCCTACAGTTCTGACGCTACATGATAAATGTGCAGTATGTCTAAATAGGCACCTTTGAGTCATGGTTAGGGCTCAAACTGATACTGATAATTGATAACTGTATCCCGGTCTTCTTTCAGGCCAGGCAATCATGGCTTTCATGTAGTACTTCCGAATATAGTGTGGTAACTTTAGCCTATATAAGCACCTTTGAGCCATGATCAGGGCTAAGTGATAACAACTGTGTGTCCTGGTCTTCTTTCAGGCATTTAGGGCTTATCTCGTACTTCCCATTATTGTGTGGAATAGATTGATGAGATGATGCGAATATTGTTCAGAAAAGACTGATAAGATGATGAAAATAAATTAACAACATAGGAAGGAATTTACTTAAACAGAGTAACGAAAGGAAAAAAACATTAATTCTGATAGGCCTACAGATTATTTAAAAAAGTTACCTTTATTTAAAACTTTCTGAGCCTAGGCCTAAATTAAGGCAGTTAATTTTTTAAGCCTGAATTGTTCAACTGTCAACATAGCCTAGTCCTACACAAAATGAAGAGGTTATGGTAAGAAATACACAAAATCCTCAAACTTTGAAGGCCTGATTGTTACTTGTCAGAGAAATGGCGAAATGAAAATATGTTTATATTGAATGCCAATTTCTTTGTCAGACGTCCTCCATTTTGTTGAAGGGTCATGGAATCCCGCGTACTGACAAGGGAAAATAATGAGATCTCCCCCCTCTTCCTCCCATCATTAACATCTGCACTTTTACACTATTTCGCTATATCTCGTCCAAAATTTCACTGATTGCTTATGAACTGCGTCATAATTAGGGTAGAATCGGCAATAAAGCTTCAATTGCGGTTACAATTGAATAATAACGACGTAGTTGTCAACTTGAAATCGACTCCGCTTTGAGTTTGGTTGAAACAGAGACAGGCATGGTTGGCGTTTAACTTACCGGCATAAGATTCATCCATTTCCTCGTCAGAAGCCATATTTCAAAAAGAAACCACTTCACTAATAACTAATTTTAGCATTCACAATACACTTATTATTTACCAACACAAAGTGACAGTAGTTGTACACAAAACTATTGCCTAACACTCAGATGATCACAACAGATTTCAAGGAAGTAGCGACAGACGAGCGACTGTTCGCGTTCTGCGCATGTGCACTGAGTCGCTTCCTACGACCCGGGATAATTCGCTATGCTGGAAAGCGAGGGGGGATTGGAAACTTGGAAAATAAATGTTTTCTAAATAAGTTTCTTTTTAAACTTAAAGTTTTATGTTCTTAATAATTGTTGAAATTGATTATACTTGAAATCCAATAATATTCCGTTGAAACTTTTGTTTTATTCCTCAACAATTGTTAACAGTTTGTTGCATTTTAATAATTTAGATTTTCCTACTTATTAAAACAAGTGTATGTACATCCAGGTCAAGTATCGATCAATGATAAAGATGGCGCAGGAGCTGGAGTGAGACAAAGGATATTTTAAGTCAAAGAATGAATTGCAAATTCAATCCCTAAATAACGTAAACTCACATGCGTCGATAATTATATTTAAAAATGAATTATAGTTGAATTGTTTTTCGGAAATGATTTTGCTTTTGTTTGAAAATTTAAATAACGTTTTGTATTTTCCTGATGATCTCAATTTAAGAAAAAACGCGACAAATAATTAAGACGAGCTTTTACAAAAATAGTCAATAATACTTAAATAATTTCTACATTTATCATTTATCTTAATAAGAATATTTATGTAAGCTTAGCTTTACGCCCTTACGAATGTTTATTAGTACCAACAAATATAACGGGCAATAAATAAAATTATTTCAAAAATAACATCGTAATGTAGCAAATTTGAAATGGAATTAAAATTAAAATTTCCATTTCAGTATAATATATAATATCATAGTCAAAACAACTGTCTCTAATTTCTACCTTTTGAGTATACCTACCTAGAGACGAATGCGTTAATTTTTTATTTAATTTCATGGTAAGGCTGGGAGAAGGTAAACGACCAATTGAATCAAAACCAATTGAAACTACACGTTTTTTATAACTACGCCATTGACCATCTAAAAAATATGCCTATTTACATAGGCTATGTTAAACTAACCGTAGTAGAGTTAAAGCTAACTGCTAAGTCTAACAATAAGTTATAAAATCTCTTTTCAACATTTTGAAGAGGTTTCCTCAATATCACAGTACGGAAAAAGTATAAAAACAAAATTGCAATAGAATGCGCTTTTTGCGGGTACATATACCTGTATTAAAACTTGAATATTTTTCACATTTTCGTGGTTTGCGGAGCATATTGAGCGGTATAAAGAAAAATATAGTTCATCACACGGGACTAAAGTTGCTTTTCGTCACTTAAGACCATGTAATGAGTAAAGACATATACAACATAGAGCAGCTTTTACTGCTGATAGGGTTAAAATTTAAACTTCATTCAATATTGTAATTCCTGAAAATTGTAAATTGTACCGCATATATGGCCTACAGGCAATGCCTATAGATAGGTGTCCTTCAGAAGAATATTTATTTTAAATCTGAGAACGATTTGAAAACTCCGTTTTGTGCAGTTCCAATGTTCAGGAGTCCAAAGTTAAGTTGTATGAGTTTCTTTCTACCTTTACAAAGTTGGACCCAAAGCAAGCAAAATTTGGATTATTTGATCAATTTAATTGGGATAATTTATGTTAAATACAGTTTTTATAATAATTTGACATTTGATAAGTACAACTTAATAATTCTCGACAGGAAAATCTACAGTGCGATAGTGTAGAACATGAAAATGCGACATTGTGAATCTTCAATAATAGCTGTAATATCTAGTCCATTGTTAAGCCAGACTCAGTCCTCTTGCAGCGCTTTTCAGTCCAGTACAGTGCCGACAGTGCCTGTAGGATCGGAGCAGGAAGAAGAAGAAGGTGAATTAACGTTGAAGTAGAACAACGTGGTCTAGACAGCAAGGGGTCGTCGACCTCACAGGTGTTTATGGTTCATTGTAGAGTAAACTACTTTGATAGCACAGGCACAGGCATTGACTTTATAATACAATACCATTGATTATTAAGAAAAATAGATGGTCCAAGCAATATTAAATTATGGAGCCAATAAATGTGACCATATGTTACAAAATTCAGCACATTCTGGAAGAGAATCTTTAAATAAATGTGAATTGATTACATTTAGAATTAATTGTAAAAATGATATTACCCCTTAATAACTTAGAACCAATAAATCACAATGATTCACCTTGGAATTTCGTTGTCATTGTCTTCAATAATTGTGACGTTTTCAGTAGGAGAACATTATAATAAGTTATATCCGAGTCTATTCCTTATTTATAAAAAAACCTTGTCGCTCTCTAAGGTGTATTAAAACAAATTAAAACAACTTGACATGACACACATGTGCTGTCAATGTTTTTCTCCTTGTGTGATGTTATGTCAGTCCTTAAGTTTGCCACTTCTGCTGTTTGTTGTAGTCTGATATTGTTAAGTCTGCAACTGAATTTACTGGCATTTAAAGTCAATGTTACTGGCTTGTTATTGATTGTAAATTTTTTATTATATTATTGTTGTGATATTTGCATTGTGCTATGTATTCTATCAACTAATTACCAAATTTTATTGTTGTTAGTTTAGTATAGATCTTATTACATGATTGTATTCCTTGTACCATGGTTGATATGTAAATAAATAAATAAATTAATTAATTAATTAATTAATTAATTAATTAAATAAATTTGATGGAAGGATATTTTTAGATTTCAACTATAACTTACTATTAAAATAAAATCTTTTAGGGTAAATTATTTATCTTAACCACAATTAATTGAACTTTTAACCTCTCACGGCAGCGCCCTGCGTGCATACTCACAGTCCATTGTCCATTGTATTGTGGTGCTCCTAGCGGACAATAAACTCATCAAACAAACTGCTTCACCGACCGCGTCGAGCGGCGACCCTGGTGGCAGGGATCTGCACTAACTAAACAATTGTTTTACATAATAAGAAGCATATGTTTACAGTTTACATCATACTATACACAAACATCTTTTTTCGGTGCCTTACTCTTAGCTGGAAAGTTACTCTTTGCCGATCACTGCACGGTAAATTTACCGTGCAGTGTACAGTAAATTTCCGTGCTATAGGAAACGGAAATAACGGAAGTCAGCATTAAAAACAATCACCTGATTGCAATAAACCTATGTTTAATACATGTTTATTGACGTCCCTTCCTCCCCCCTTTCTTTTGGCGTCCGGGATTGGCTCTGAAAATGTATGGTAAGCCTTTATTGGTTACTTCAGAGGAATGAGGTGGCAGCACCGGTTGCAGTAACAAATGTTTGTTTGTTTATTATAGGCTAGGTTTGAACTCGCCTCTGGCTCGCGCGGGAACTGACATGCTCGTCCGGTAATGAGTATTTACCAACCTAGTAACGTAATATAACAGCATAAAAAGCTACGAACATTTTTTTCGCCGTAAAACCAAACATTTGGATTGACGACGATAAAAGGTTCGTAGGCTGTTGACCATATAATCAATGCCACAACCAGTCAATCATAATTCATTTACTGCCGTGAAACTTATACAACCATTGGCATGGGTCAAGCAAGATACATCAATATGTTAAAACCAGGGGTGCCAGAATCGGTGGGATATGGCGCCCTAGGCGCCATCCAATATAATTTTGGGAGGGATTTTTAACTATAAAAAAGTACAGAACTTTGTGATCATAATAAATTACTATTAGTAATTGAAAATTCAAGTATGTTCAGAAGGGTGACCATCACTAATAATATTGACAAATTTATTGTTATTTAAACAGTCATTAACTGTGATATCTTATTATTATACTCTACACTCTCGAATATCTATTAAATGCTTAAAGACGGTGACACACTATCACACATTTCCCCCAACAAGACATCGGATCACACATTCCTCCGAGCGCGTAACGCGACGGCGTACTGAAAGACGTTCTGGGCAAAGTAGACCCTGACACACTATCACACATCACACAAAACAACACACAAGACATCACACCGAACATCGTCGCGAGCGCTCTGGAGGCGGTTTTTTGGCGAAAGATCAAAGAAATGTCTGGTACGGTGTCTTGTATGATGAGTGATAGTGTGACAGGGTCTACTCTGCCCCGAACGTCTTTCCGTACGCCGCGCCGGCTCGTTACAGCGCTCGGAGGAATGTGTGATCCGACGTCTTGTTCGGGGGAATGTGTGGAGCGAAAAATGTATCTCCCTGCGCGGTCTGATGTGTGGTGTGATGTCTTGTTCGGGCAAATGTGTGATAGTGTGTCACCGCCTTAAAACTGTGGAAACAACTTTGCGGACGCCGGCGCGGGCGTGAAGAGCGACAATCACGCGTTACATCGGCCGCGTTGTTCGGCTGCAGAATGGTTCGGCCATTGATTTCATCAACTAAAATAATCAAAACTGAATAAATAAAGACGCAGAAATACGTTTGAAGAAATTAAGAAAAAATTGTTTAAGAAGATCAAGAAATAACAGTTTTTTACACAGTTAAGAAACGTTTTAGAATTGATTTTTTTGTGATTTTCTAACTGTGAACTAAAATTTTAAAGATATGATTAATCTATCTTAAGAGGTCTAATTAATCTATCTTTATTAAGGTTCAGAAAAATGTATTTCGTGAGATATTTACTAATATTTAATGTTATGCAAACGAAACTATTTATTATTTTATTGATTTAATTTATAATTGATTATTTCATTTTAATTCATGTAAGAGCCACAAAAACTATATATTTAACAATTTAATACTACCTTTGCAGCAGACCTGCATACTCAGTTTCAGTTTATTGCTGATAACGAAGAGGAGGGGGATTAGCCAAATTTGGGGGAGGTGTTTACTAAATTTGGGGGAGCGCACCATGAGGCTTGGGGGGGGTACCCCTGGTTAAAATATAATGTATTTCTAAATTATGATATCCATAAATGTTGTGGACACTGTAGTACGCATCACCCCTCTTTTGTGTTTGGGAGAGCAGGCAGATTATAAAAATTACGGAAAGAGTAGGAAGTGGGCTATCTAGTTTCAAAAAGGCTGCAGTTTTTCAAGAAGAATGTCAGAGTTTCTAGTATATGAATTGCTGGAAAGGTCAATGGTTTGTGATGGCAAAAGATTTCTTTGCATGATTTTTGTTGCCTTAGTCCAAAAACTATTATGATAATTTCCTTTTGAAGGGTGAAGATGTATTTTAAACTTGATTTTTCTGGACCCCATATAGGTGCAGCGTAAACAATACGAAGATAAAAGTAACCATAGTAAGCTTTGAACAGTACATTATTTACAGTAAAAAGATAACCTCGTCATTTCATATAGATGAATTAACTGAGTTTACCCGCTAACTGGTATGTATGTCACAAAAATTTTAGATTAGAACATTGACTATGAATGTATTAGTATTCGTAGTTAATGCTTAGAATCAATTTAAAGTCCAAGGAAGCAAACTGAGATGGTGCATGCAACAGTATATTCAGAAAGTACCGAATTTGAAACTCCAATATTTTTATTATTGAGTAGGAAAATTAACCATCTCCACCAAGTCCAAAGTTTTGGCAGTATTTAAAAAAATCATTTTCAGATAACTATCGTATGAGTGAATTGGATTGTATGATAACTAACTAACTAATTGTTAATACTTAATTGATCAATTAATCATATTAACTAACAAAATAATTATTTACACTGCTATCATTCCAGGAAAAAAACCATTAATAAATCAGTCTTTGTTACTATTTATTATTAATTTCTTCTATCCTGTGTAATTTCAAAATAACAAGATCAGTTTTGAGGAGAAGTCACAATTTTAACAAATTTTAGGAAACATTATCGATGTGAACAAAAATCTCTACCTCTGTTACTAAACTTGACTAACAAAATATCATCTTGAATGATATTGAATATTTTATTTTACATTTGATATTGCGATGTTTGTGCAGTCGGCGCCTTATATGATTATTTAATGTAAAATAATAGGCCTATACCAGCAAAAAAAAGTATTGCTGACAACATATTTACATGATTGTACAAACATTATTTGTATGGTTTAAACATTTTTATAATAATGGCTCAAACTGAAGTCAACCCTTGTAGTCGTCTCCTCTACAGTAATCAGTGTCCAAGCCCAACTCAAAACTTGTATAGTCCAATCAGTGTCCAAGCAACGACTAAACCCATAGGGAGCTAACACGAACAGACTGCAACAAAAATGTACCGCACAACTTCGAAATCGCATGTTATTTTTCTCTAGAGGAAAGAAACATATATTTTGGAAGAGAAATTCTTAACGAATCTGACATATCAATACAAATAAATTATTTGCAATACCTCTTTCCATTTAAATTTTAAACAGGTTATACCAAACTTAATTATTTGTTAATATTTTTGGAGGTAAAAATATTTGAGGTTTTATTGTATTGTGTCAGTTAATGAAATTTTATTAGTATTTACTATTATAGAATTATAATTATATAATCACATCAACTACATACACCTCACCATTTCAACAAAATTATTTTACTAACTGAAAGAAACGCCATAAGCAAATTAGGCGAGAGGAATTTTTGTGACTAATAGTTTATCCATAGATTCATTTCCCCAAACTATTTTAAAGTTATTCTGCTAAAAAAATCTGCCTTTAATTCGTTCTCTTCAAAGTAAGCCATTAAATCTGAAATGGCTTAAATACATGTTTCTTTCGTAACCCTTACGCCGCAAAAAAATTCACACATTAAATTATTTTTACCAAATAGAGTAAAAATGAATTGTAAACGTAAGCCATTAACTTTTATTTGATCTTTATTTTTGTTCGTTTATGTTTTAACACTGCTTTTATATATATATGTAAAGATAATTTATAACAAGTAACATCTTTTTACACACTATATACAAAGAATATTTCACATAAATTTCAAGTCCCTTCAGGTGATTTTTTTTATAATTTTTATTGCATATTTCATATATTTCAGTTCTCGGTTTTTAGTTTTCGTAGGCTATGGAGATTCAATCCATTTTATACTAACTTAAATCCAAAAATAAAAAAAAATGCTGCAAACATTCTGAAACTGTATATTCAAATCTACCTACATGTTCATCGTTATTCGCTAAAATTATAATCAAATCAAATATTAATTTAACTGGAAGTTTTTTGTTTTGAGGTTAATTAATTATTCAACATATTAAAACATTAAAACTTAGTAAACAAGGTGTAGTTGTAATTTCACCCATTCTTAATTATTCATTGTCTCAATCATAAAATATATTTATGCATTGCCAAACAAGTAAAGACAGTATAATTGATAAATGTTAATAGGATGTGATGTGATATGTAAATTTGGTCATTTAGTAGGGTAATTAATCAGTGTTAAATTATTGAATATTATTGGCTCTATTTTAAAACAACACTCCCAACAAATTACAACCTCAACACTTTTAAATCATATTTTACTTTTCGTTTATTTCAAGAGAAGTATGCAATAGCCGCACGACATGGAAGTATCTAAATCACCTACTTGGTTATAATGAAGGCGCTCTGCAAAATTGCTTCAATCACCACCCAGCTGTAACACTGCACTGTTAAATCTATACATTGTCTAATGGCCTTGGAAACTATCAATGTTTAAAATTATACATTTATTTATTATAATTGCATATGTTGTACAACCTAAAGCAATTACAGGAAAGATATATCTTAACATTTGTACAAAAACCTACAAACTACTGTAAATTGTAATAAATTTTTAAATTTCTCTATTCTTTGATAAGTAAATCTGAAACTATAATACGTACTTGTTGACCGAAACTGAATCTGTCAGAAGATACTTTTTCAACGTCTTTTATTATTTTAACGTGAGTAAACCTTTTACAGAATTATTTTTCATACAGGTATCAACGTGAAATTACCTTAAACAGTTAATTAACTGTGCGTTTGCAGTTTTAAAATTAAAACTAAAAAAATCGCCTATTCGATGAATTACATAAAAATATATATAAATTCATAAATTTTATTAAATTTATTTACTAAAACATAGAGCAATTCTATTAGACTTTACGATGGTTTTGCTATTAAAATAAATCTATTTAATCATGCTTTAAATTTTTTGAAACTCGCTGACACATTGTTAAACATTATTTTGGCTTATTATTACCTTACTGTAAGTTTAGACTTTTTACGGCACATAGAAGTAAGTATAGCCGATGGCCAAATAGTACATTGCACGATTCTAAAGTAATACGGCCGGTGCGTGGTTATAGTGATTTGTTAGTATTTTTTACACTTTTCAACGATAGAAATCAAGTAAAAAAATAACATACTTGACTTTAATTAAAATTACATTTTATACTTCAATCTGCAGTTTGCTGTATTCTCAAGAAAGTTTTAATTTAGAATAAAGATCACATACAGTCAATTTAGCGGCTTTCAGGAAATTCGCGTTACTGTAAGGCTTCAGAATATTCAGATATTGATATATTAGTCTATACATAAGTGTTAAAGTAATTTATTTTTAATTTTTTGCAAAAAATTGAGCACGATACATATTTTATCTCTCTCTTTACATACCTATCTCAAACTCGCGTCTTTGTCCATGCCGTTAACTTGAGAGCGATCTCACACCGCTCTCTATCGATTGGTCCATGAGAGGCCGCGCTACACGGCGCGCACACCCCGCGTCCCAGTGGCGCACCGCCACCTCCACGCCGTGTAGCGCGGCCCGCCCGCCGGCCCGAGCGGGCCCGAAGACGCCCGGAGAAGCCCGAACAGTTCCGCACGCGCGTACCTCATTCGACTCGTAGTCCGTAGTAAATATAATGGTGCGGTAGGCATGTAGGACCGCAGATATTATGGTGTGTGCAGACGATCCCCATAGCGGAAACTCACGTGCCCAGCTTCCGGCGTAGAGAGCGTGAGTACCTTCCTCCTTCCGCCGGAAATGTTAGCAGTTAGCTGTTAGCAGATAGCAGATGCAGTTAGCAGTTCGACGATGCAACAGACTGTAAACAAACGCCTTCCTAACAGCCGGGACGGAAGGCAGGGGTTCAATTTAGTTTAAAATTATTAGAAAATAATAAAATAAAATAAACTATAATTATAAAAATATTTAACAAATAATTTTAAAAAATATTTGATTCAGAAATTGTTTATTTTGTGTGTACCCTTGTAATATTTTGTAATGTTCTGTAGCATATTACAAAGTTAAAAAATAAATTATAAAAAATATGCTTAGAGATATATTTACAGTAGAAAATTCGTTGCATTGTTACATAAAAAGTATTCATATTGATGCAGTTGTTGAGTTGGTGTTTCAAAAGCTGCATTATAAGATTTTCTGTGTGACGCTGCTTTGGAGTTTTTCCCTGAAATTAATCTGTGAATTAAAAGAATTAAGGACTATGAAATTTATTAAAGATAAAATGTTAATAGAAGAAAAATTAATTAATTTAAAGTTTATTTATAAATTCTTACTTAATTCAACTCCGATAATGATGGTCTATGTGAACATAATAAAATGAACTCAGGAAACCCTTCTAAAAAAAGTCTAAGAATAGATTTTTCCATTAAAATAAAGGAATGCAATTACGTGCACAGTATTCATCATCCTGTTGCTGGTACTTAATACTTAAAATTTCAGAGGTTTGCATTATTGAATATACATTTAAAACTATTATTTGTGGGTGAATAATTTCTGATTGATATTTCTTTTCAAAATTAATGCCAATCATCAATTTTGCGAATAATTAACAATTAATTTAGTTTTAGAAAAAAATATTGTAATTAAGTTATGAATGAATTTTGTGATTGATACTGTTATACGTTGTGTTAAAAATAAAATTGTATCACTATTTTACTCATAATAAACGGTATCAGGAAACTGACACATACTTTCTCCCTTCAAGTCATTTTAAACCAGAAAACAATTAAAGTTAAATAAAACAAATCAACAATTAATCATCACACAAATATATACCAAATTTGATCAAAATCGGTTAGTAAATAACGGAGATATCGGTTTTTGAATATTTGCCATAAGAATAACATTGGACAACGTACTGCGTTTACCGCCAAACTAAAATATCAATTATCTTTGCAACCAGTTGACGTAGACTAATTATTCAAAATACTAGATTATTTAGTTTTTCAAGCCAAATTTAATGGTTACAAAGTATATTTTCTTTAAAAGTTACAAATTTTGTGAAATTTGAAAAATATGAATTTTTTAACACTTAAACCCCCATAACTTCTGAACCTGAATTTTTACAGACATGCGGGTGGTGTAATTTTGTTTGTCATATTAAGCACTAAAAACTATGAAATTTTTATCAAAATCGTTAGAGCCGTTTTTGAGAAATTTGGATTTTTGTCATTTTTTATGGGTTTTTATGGTGGAAATACCCTTGAACATCAAAGTTCAAAAAAATGAAAAATACACCTGGAGATACCACGGCTTCAAGTTAATAAGAACATCAACATCATGGAGAGAGAATAAGAAAATCAAGTTCTATCTAAAAGATATTATACTCACTTGTATTAGAGAAGTTAATTTAAACTTGGTTTTCCAAAGCGTGATAAACCTAATAATAAACAGTAATTTAAACATAGTGACATTTTAATGGGATTAACAATCCCCTGAAAGGTTACTCACAATAAAACAAATTTTAAAAGGTTTTACACTAATTTAATTTATATTACATTTATACATATAAAATATTATGTAAATTTTCAAAATAGTATATTCATAACAAGAATTTAAAGTGGGACTTTGCATATTAGAGACCATATGTTTGGAGTGTGAGATTTATCGAACATTGAAAGTATATCTTGAACGACATCTTTCACTACACTACTGTATATTAAAATCAGCGGTAATGTATTCGTTTCCTTTCTATATATTGAAAAAATCAAAAATATAGCAAACATTACTTTTATACAGTAAAAATAATTTTTCCGAAGTAAACAAAGTAATGACGATATTTCGAAGATGATAAACGCATAACGAAATCATGTGAAATCATAGAAGTGAAGTGAAAATACTGCTACTCATATAGGCAATGAAAGAAAAAAATCAAGTATGGAACGGCTTAGCAATTCATATACGAAAGCTACAACTTAATTATATCCGTTAAAATAGCTTTTCAACCATTCCAGAATAAA
This sequence comes from Flexamia atlantica, assembly GCA_035578135.1. NCBI lineage: Eukaryota > Metazoa > Arthropoda > Insecta > Hemiptera > Cicadellidae > Flexamia > Flexamia atlantica. The sequence goes on along the minus strand of JAQJVK010000023.1, from coordinate 1,757,364 downwards.
TGAGCCTCAGAGCAGGAAGATTTAAACTAAGTTTTACCTGTTTATTTTTGTGAAAACTTCTTCGGAAATAGTAATCTTATCTCAAGCCACGTAAAAAACTGTTCAAATTTCACTTTTACTTTTTTTGCCCTCCAACTTAAACCTGGCCATTAAACATTAACTTTTGTTTCTTTTCTTTGATCTGTCTCTAGATTTTTAGCCTAAATGAAGTTATTTAAGAATAAACATAATGTACTTAGAATCCAACAAAGGTGTTGAGGTCCGTGCGCCGATGTCACATAGGTGAGATGTGGTCCGTCGGGCTGCACTGATTGATAATTTTGCAGGAGCGCTTTCGGTGTTTTGCCATTTTCAACTTAATAATGTACTTAATATTGCTTAAATTTTAATACAAACTACTCATAAAGGCGCGTTTACACTATGTAGCAGAGCTATATGTAGCTCAGCTATATAGCTCTGCTATACGTTCAAAGTATAGCTTTATAGCATGATTTCTCTCATATATAGCTCATTTTCTGCTATATAGCTAAAGTATAGCTTTATAGCATGATTTCTCTCATATATAGCTCATTTTCTGCTATATAGCTATGAAATCAAGCTATATAGCTATACTTTGAACTTATAGCAGAGCTATATAGCTGAGCTACATATAGCTCTGCTACATAGTGTAAACGCGCCTTAAATAAGTTCTTAATTCGTTAAGTATTAATGAAATAACAATATCCGTGTGTTGTGACAAAAAAATACCTGATTTGAAATCTCCATTCACACGAGTTCCGTTACAGAACCTTTACGTGGCCCATACGGCACCAGAAAATTTCAGTACAATTCTCAAGTAACCATTAATAAAGATTAAAAATTAGCGTTAAGTTGTTAAGAAATATGTATTTCATTGCCCTGTATATTTTAAAAACCTCTTTTACAAAAATAAAATGAAAGATTTTATAAAAAATATGATGTGTATTTTTAAAATTCATAATAGCGAAGGATTTGTGATTATTATTTAATTTGTTGGACTAGAAGCGATAGGAAAAGTCCAACAAATTAAATAATAAAAATATGATGACGTGTAATTTTGTGGAGTCCCATACGGAACAAGTCTACAGTTATTTTTTCCAAGAAAAATAAACTCTTTGCTAAGTTTTCAAATCATATAGCATGTTAAGTGACAAATCGACATACACGAAGTATATTTTATCCTGTAAACCAGTTTAAATATTTTTTAAAGTGCTTAAACTATTTGTGAACATGGTCTAATGTCCCATACGGAACTTGGAATGGCTGTTTTACTTGAAAAGAAAGTAATACATTCTATACACATGAACACTTGCTGGTAAACTTACTTCTGTCACTACATAGGACAGTAGGTAATTAAGTTCTAAAAACTCTAATGCATCGGTCGAAGTCGGCGGCGTGGAGTTGAGTTGTTAGTTGATTGTCTTGATCCAACAACGTTCACTGACAAGTGCCGTCCGTTTTAATTAATTGAATCGCAATGTCAGTTTTTTTACAATGTAATATTTTGGAGTGTTTTAATAAAAAATATCGTTTGCTTGAAACGTCCGAACATTTGTGATGAATAAGTAGTGTGTTTAATATCTCGTTGAGTTAGTATTATTTTAATAGCAATAATAAAGAATAACCAGGGGTTATTATGTAAAAAATAGTTATAATGTAGTTAATGGTATATTATAAATTAATTTATATGTTACGATTGTACGAGTAATCTATACTAATATAAAAAAGAGGTGGTTTCTGTATGTATATATGTATGGGATAAGTAAACTCGAAAATTACTGAACCGACTGGGTTGAAATTTCACACAGAGGTAGATCTTGAACCTGGGAAACATATAGGCCTATTCGCTTCCTTAAAATCCCCTCGGGCTACGCCCCGTGAACGTCCTTAGCTTCAATGTTTACATTTTACAAGGATGTAAACATTCAAATACCGAAATGTAATCAGCTGTGGATACTACAATTTGACAGTTCAAATAACAGAAGCAAGATCAGCTGTAATTTTTATCTTGAGCGAAGCCACGGGCAACTGCTAGTAATTCATAAAGTCGTGTCGAGTTTTAAAAATACTTGCATTTTGACAAGTTTCGAGAATTTCCAAATCGATTTTTTTAGAAGATGATATTCAGTATAATTTTAAATGATCTTCAACTTCAAGTAAATAAACGGTATGAGCAAACTGAATCATATTTTTTCCCTTTAAGCCATTTAAAACCAGAAAACCAATATAATAAAATAAAATGAAAAACCCATATAACAAATTCATAATTATCTAATAAATATATACCAAATTTTGGTTACATTCAGTTTGTAATAAACCTAGTATCGGGTTTTAAATATCCACCATAAGAATAACAATAGACAACGTACCACCAATCGAAAATATGAAATATCTCCGCAATCAGTTGACGCAGACTAATAACTCAAAACTGGATTATTTATTTATTTAATCCAAATTTAATGGTAGCAAGTATATTTTGGTTAATTATTATGATTAATTCAATTTGAAAATTTGAATTTTTTAATACTTAAATTTCCATAACTTCTTAACCTGATTTTTCACAGACATTTTTTTACAGTGTATTTTCATTTGTTTGGCATTTTAAGCATTGCAAACTATGAAATATTTATATTTATTTCCCGATATAGACCTGGAAACGAGAAAAACATTAGACCGTTTAGTGTATTACCTTTTTAAGCAGCAAAAACATTATCTCTAAAATTTAACTTGGTCTACAACGGTAATTTCAAGAAGAAAATTCAAGTAGTTGCTGTGAACGATATTTCCTTATTTTGTATTTGCCCATGGCATTGTTAGGCAATGCTGAACCATGAGCCGATTTCGTGACTTGACACCTTGCGTCGTCATTTACATCTAAAATGCTATGCACTAAAAAGTCGAGAGGGCACGGGTGGTATGACCTAGTTTGTTCCAAAATTCAGATTGAAAGCCATTCTAAATTAAAATTTTAAATGATCTGTGAATAATTTTGATGTCGGTTTAAAAATGATAATAATTATTTGTTTATAAACTCTACATCAAGCAAGATAAATACATGGTGAATAGAGAAATACCAGTGGGTTTGTTTAGAAGATGGGCGCAGTCTTTGAAATTCAAATTTAAATAGTTATTAAGATTAAAAAAAAATTAAATCGAAATTGAGTTTAAAACAAATCTAAAATGAACAACGTGGGAATAATGAATTTACTTTTTCGCAAGATAAATGTATAAGTTATCTTAATGTTAATAAATTATACTCCAACGGAAGCGCAAAGTAGTTTGGTTTTGAAATGAAATCGAACTCTCTTATAACGACAGTAAAGTTACTGTAACATATTACAGTCAACGGCCTAATTTATTCATAATTCAATTATGTTATTAAGTTTGGATACATTTTCTTCTGATTTTTGTTGAAAAAGTTGTGATATAAAACGAAAATCTCTAATTAATTAAAATTTTGGTGTAAATGTGTTAAGAAAACCTTTTAGGAAAAAGATTTTAGGAAATATATTTTCTATTATCTTCTTTGTAAGTTGGGGGGGGGGGGGGGGCGTGTGAATGTTATTTACGCACAGAATATAATCTCTGCAATCTTAGTGTAATAACCGCTCATTTTGACTTTTGCGGACATTTATTTGCTAGCAATGATTAGTAAGTTTCACGACGTTTTGGAATGTGGAATGTGTTTGATATAAGACAATTGATTATTATGATTTTGTCTTATTTATATGTACAACTAGTGATTTTTTGAAGTAGAGTCGAGTCGAGTTAAAAATAATACTCGCGAGTTTCGAGTTTTTTTTCGAGTCGAGTATTTTGAACAGTAGTTATTTGTATTAGTAGTATTTTGAATAGTTATCATACTTATTATTAATCACATAAAATGTAATATTGTTTAGTTATTAATTGGGAAGTTTTCCTAAGAGTTATAAAAGTAGTCTGTCTGTATGTGTTTTTTTACAAAAGTTCATAACTTCTTAAGGGTTTGAGTTACAGCATTTAAATTATACACAAAATGTTTATCTTATTAGTATTAGTATTAGTGTATGTTTATCTTATTGTGTATTTGTAGAGAATATTAATGAAAAATCTTTAACCGTTTCAAAATGGCGGCTATTTTAAATACAAATTAACAGTTTTCGTGAAAATTGCCGCAAAATATTTATAATAGCCGCCATTTTGAAACGGTTAAAGATTTATTATTAATATTTTGTACAAAGATAGCGATTAATAAAATAAACATTTTTGCGCAATCTCAACACTGTAACTCAAAACCGTTAAGGAGTTATGAATTACTTTGTAACAAACACATACAGGCAAACAGACGCTAAACTAAACGAGATAGGACACTTACCTATATAAACGTTTTTGCTTATTTTGACCCAAGGAATCACTGCGTAAATTATTGCCTCACATTTTTCGAACTCCAACTATTAAATAACTCTCTTACAGGCTCATCCAGTTATCACACACTCAAAACAAATTTTTATGTTAGTATGAATGAAATATACAAAAACTAATATTATAGACTAAATTGGATAAAAAACATTCTACCGTCTATACAAGTTTGTCCAAAATCAAATAGTTCTGATATTTAATTGCCTAATTTTATTAAGAATAATTAAGCTTACTTTGTGCATCGTAGAAACAATGGCCAACGTTGTCAATGACACGTTTCACTTAATGGTTAAACAAAGTGTATCAAATTACGACAAAAACACACAGCGTTTGATAATTACAACGTTAAAAACAAAAACATCGCAAGTGGTCGGTGTCAGCCAGCGTCCTTGTTTAAACATTTACTTTATGGAGGCCGCATTTCCCCAGCGCTAAACCAACCTCGTCGCTTTTTATTCGTTTTTATTAAGGTTGAAAAATCCACAAAGAACCTTGATTAAAATATATGATTAAAATACTTTCAAAATTAAATATCACAGCTCAAGAATATGAAGGAAATATGACGATTCAATTTTAGAGATGATTTTGCTCCTCAGTTTTCTTCCAAGGTAAAAAAATAGAGTCAGTGAAAATTTGTATGTTGGTATTTAAAATTACTGCGCAATACTATCCTTTGCGTGAATATACATAGTCTCTTATCAAACTTTATACTGCAATTCTCGGGCCTGTACAAGTATACAATCACACGATATAAAATAATACATACCAAAAGAATCCATTTAATTTCACCCCTTCCACTTTTTTTCATTCAAGAAAATATTAGTTACAGTTCAGAATAGTTCTCGTAATTTTAATTCTAGATATGGTTTGGATAAATCGTTTGGATATGGTTTGGTTTTTATATGGTTTGGTTTGGATATGGTTTGGATTTGAGATTTAAAAATTTAATTTGGGGAAGTGATACTTGTATTTCAGGATAGTTATTTCAATTTGAGAAAGTGTTACTTGTATTGTAGAGTAGTAATTTTAATTTCAGAGAGTATTTAATTTGAGGGAATTTTCAATTGCACTTCAGGAAAAGTTACCTATTTCAGTTTAATAAATCTAAGAATCTAAGAATTAGGGCTAATTTAATTAAATGTTTGAAAATGTCCCTGCATTAAGTTATATTTCAATAGATTCTTCGTTTCTAAGCATGCATTTAATTGGTTCTGAAATACATCTGACAACCTCTCAAATTAGATTTCAATTCTGAAATTCAATGTTTATTGCCTAGGATAAAATATACTATTCTGAAATAGAAATGACGTTTAATGAAACAAAACTTACTACAGTATTCTGAACTATAATTGATGCTTTCTGAAATCAACATGATATTTCCTCAAATAAAACTCGAAATGTGAGGTAAGGGAGAAGTCTTAAGTTGATTTATTACACAATTATTCTTCGTCTTTACTTTATTTAGAGAGAAGCCCGCTGATGGTTTCAGATTCGGCAGAAAATTCTGTCTTTACTTTCATGTAATTTTGAATCTTATCAAAATATCATCACTGACTTGCGGAAATATGCACCTCCATGATCTGGTAAAAATCAACTTCGGTTCCAATTCAATTCTGTAATATTTCTCTTCAACTTCTGCCATAACATGTGTTAGAATTCAATAGAAAACCTCTCACACGCCTAATACAAGAAAGATCGAATTTTATGTACTTGGAGTGTAAAAATAGAACCCTAAAGTCGTTATCACAATGACATTTTCACTTGGAAGAAGCTAGAGGTTCCCGATATTGCCGTTCCGTTTCCACATTTCCAGTTGTCGAACGCCTCCAATATTGCCGTTCCGTTTCCGTTCCCTCCGTCGACCTTTGCTGTTCATCTGCTTATCATAACTCGCATAAAGTGGTTAAGGTTTTTTCCTGAAACCGAATCATAAATAGGCTTTGTTATTTCCTAACGATTTTTACATTTACGAGACTTAATCCTCTTTAACTAAATCCATTGACCATTTCAAAATTATTCGTAACCATTAGTATAATTTAAGTAGGGGTGTGCGAGTATTGATTTTTGAAGTCGAGTCGAGTCGAGTCGAGTTTTAAAAAATACCCGCGAGTTTCGAGTTTTTTCGAGTCGACTTTTTTTTAATAGTATAAGTTAATAGTTGTCATGCTTATTATTGATCACATAAAATGCAATAATTTTTATTTATTTACTAAACTGGGTTGTTTTCCTAAGCATTAAAAGCAAACCTGTTTTCAAATGAAAATAAACGAGAATTCAGGCCATCTTTAACACAACTTTATATCATTACTCAATATTTTATTAAACTTTCAGCCTTAGGAGGTAAAAGCCAAGCTACATCTGCGCTTGTTGCTATAAAAAAGGGGTTTTTGTAACATATTGTTATAGGTTTAAAAATTAAAGCTAAACCAGTCTCATTGAGCATAAGTAAGAAAATATGTCAAATTATAGAAAGGAAATAGACAAGACAGCATTTAATGATATGAATAACTCAAAAACCACTTTAATTCAAGAAAAATAACAAAAGTTTTATGGTGGCTGGTCATGAGTGGTGTTGGCTGTAAGAAAAACGACCGTAAAATGCAATCGCGCGTACCAATCCCGGGTAAACGGCGGGAGTAACTACTCGGCTCGAACTTCCGAGTATTTTTCAAAACTCCGAGTCGAGTCGAGTAGTGTAAACTCGGCTCGAAAAAAGCTCGATAATCGAGTACTCGCACACCCCTAAATTTAAGAATCTCTAATAATCTTCAAGTCCCAGCCCATCACACATCTTTCTTCCAAAAAATCTCCGTTTAAATGCAATTAATCTGTTTAACGAACTTCCTATGCACCTCAGAGCAGTGTCAAACCATTTAAAATTTAGAAAGAGGCTTAAGTTATTCCTCCTTGATAAATGTTTTTACAGCGTCCGTGAATTCCTGACTGACGGATAATTAAAAACTTGGCGTTTCATTTTTATTTTTATATCATATTAAGAATTTATATTATTTTAGTCATTTTATTGACAGTATGTTATTTCTTATAAAAGAAACTTTTTTATCTGACATGACCAATGCATGTAATCTTGTTACTTTGGTTGAATAAATGAGTTATTGAGTTCGCGTTTTGAATGAGGCGCGTGTATGTGTATGAATGAAAAGTGAGTACAGCTATACTAATTGTGAGGTATGAAATGAATAAGGTGCCTTTTTTTAAAACATCGTCAACGCAAATTACGTCGTGTCGTGGTCGTTTGGTTAATTGTTTTTTCCTCTCTATTATTATTACTGGACCAATTGGGTAAGTAGTGCAATAGTGGGGCTTCTGGGCCAAAACGCATTAATCAAAAGTGACAGCTACATCCGGTCTGGTGACGTCAGAGGCTGTGACGTAGCTGTGACGTGTATGGTGGGCATTTAAAGTTTAAATGCCCGGCTGTGCTGGGTATTTAAACTTTAAATGTCCGGAAATGGGTCAAGGTCAGGTGAGGATGTTTTTAAAAAGATCTTGCATTTTCGGAAGATCCGAAAATGCAAGATATTTTTTTTTATTTTACATTAAGGTTGAAAAGTTTGCTCCCAAATTTGAAAAGTAAGTTGTTGTCGGTGGTGAAATTTCTTGCTTATTTTCATTCTTTTTGTTGTTGTTGTAAGTTGGCAAAAATACATTCTTTTCGTTTTGATTGTTTGTTGCATAAAGTTCCAAAGATAAACCGAACCCAGTGGTTATAAGTTGTTTTAGTTCTTCACTAAAAATTTCCAAATCCTTGTAGGTTGTAAGATTGATAGTGTTGTAGTGAATCCCGCGAATGTTGAGAGACATGACTAGAGTTGTTTACTCGACGAGAGGTGTAGCAGGAATGACTATTGCAAAGCCGGTGCTGCGGGTACCTCCGATAGTAGTGGGGCTAGTGGTGGGGGTAGTGGTGGGGATAAAAATTGTAGACGCTTGTTTAATCACTTTGCATTTAATCGTTGCCACAATAGACTGAGTCGATGTTGCAATTCTTCTAGTTTATCCAACCGGTTCTTTTGATATGTTTTGCAACCACATTTACAGTAGCAGAAAGAATTACATTTTGTACAAGCTTTTCCGTCAACTTGATCTTCAGGTATTTTAAAACATTTCTCTTTGCAACAATAAGATAAAAGTGGTACATTATTTCTTTTGGATGACATGTTGGTTGTAGCTTGTCTTAAACAGAACTGAGCCTCTCAACGTTAAGGTTTCGTATTTATATAAAGTATTCGAATAAAACTATCGAATAAAACTATCGATCAAAATAATCGAATAATACCATCGATTAAAAGTTCAAGGTCATCCGTTTGAGTTTTTAAAAAAAATACAACATATCAGTATATAAAAACATATACTGATATGTTGTTTTTATCTTTTTATTTAAAACATTTTTTTTTACAATATTTACAATGTTATTTTTGTGCGATGTGCAGAGTAAGTTCCGTAGAGTTGTTTCCGCTCATTCCGTGTGACACCAAATATAATGATCCTGGCTGAATTTCCCGCAGATCTTCATTTTGCAGCAACTGGACGAATCGTTTTGGAAGATATACTTGAAACTTTGGTTCATCACCTGGTGTATATGGTGCATCGGATAAAGATGCGACGACTGCGTCTCCATGCGTTGTATCAACTTTTTTCATTTCATGAACAATATAATGTTTCTGTTCTTTTAATTCTGAACATTTCTTGATAATTAGAGTATTTGATTTTGAATGTAAGTTGAATTGTTCAACTAAACATTGGAGAAACTGTTGTGATGCCATGTTCTTCACTGGAGATGTTGTCTGTTCGGAGTATGGAGTTGGAGTGATACTCGGGGTGTGTTGCTTCCTCGTATTTATAACCTTCGTAACCCCCACCACATTCTTCTTTTTCTTGTAAGTAAGCAGCCAAGTGATATGCGTTTTGTAATGCGCATTGAGATTGGTTGTGTTTCGGATCTATTGTAGAAACACAAATATTTCTAACATCACAATGAAAGGTTTTGTCCATTTTTATGCTTAAAACTTCTTTGTTTGTGTACTGTTGTATCCAACTTCTTTTTTCCAATCCTCTGGTGTATATGTGCGTAAATTGTTTACAGAAATGAAACATAATTTTGTGTACATTGTTGTACGGTAGAAAACCTTCAAACCAATGTATATGATGAAAATTGTTTGTTAACCATCTGTTTGTTATTTTAGCTTTTGACTTTAGTGCATGGATAGAACACGGTGCTTCAAATAAAAACGGGTATGCTACTTGTGTGAGCAAATCTAAAATCACCAATTCTTTTATAATAAATCTATCATCGTTTCCGCGAAATGCTTGAAATTCAATTACACAAGGTTTTGCTGCCATTTCTTCATCCAGTCCGCTCATCACGATGTCTGGTGATTAACTGTTTTCCACACCACGGTAGGTTAGATATATAAACCAGGCCGTACAGTTGTAGGCGCGTTGGTGTATGTTTAACGTGGGCACCGTCCCCAGTAGGCCTACCCCACGGTTTATTCTTTTGTTAAACTACATTGTAGTTTTTTTTAAACTACCAAAGTTTCTTCTTCTGTATTGTTGTTGTTGGTTTCTTCTTCTGTATTGTTGTTGTTGGTTTCTTCTTCTGTAGCTTCCGTTGCGATTTCAGTAAAAGGTTCAAAGTTTCTCAACTGCCTCCACATTTCCACTTCGTGAGGTATTCTATTAAAAATGGATGTATCTATTGGTCCGTATTGTAAAGTGCTGTCAGGTTGTTTTTCGCATGCATCTACCAGATATTCCTTAATAACAGAGCTTGAAAATACCAATTGTTTCATATACCTAGTGATAGGTGATGTTGCATAGTTTAAAATGTAGAATTCTTCACGTGTTAGTAGAATTTTATTTTCAAATTGTGTCGAGTCTCTAATTCTTACTTGTTGTTGGCCACGATGTTTAATAATGTCAATTTCATTGTCACAATCCAAAAGTCGAATGTTAGTTTTTCTTCCAAAGAAACTGTTGGCTAAATAACATTCAATAAGATGTAGATGTTTTAAAAAGGAATCCCAAGCATTTTCTGAAAATAAAACCATCTTTGTACCATGGCTTAGTATTACTGCGGGAGAGTAGTCTAATGATTTTACCAATCCTATCGACACACTTTTACTCATGCAAGATGAAATAGGATAAAAGATGCGAAGGAAAACTTCAGTTAAAATGTTCGGTGGAATATTTTCTTCAAGTTTTCTTTTCTTTCTTACGTTTGTTTTATTATTTTCCAACTTTTTATTTTGTTTTCCAAACTTTAAAAACTCATCAATTTCTTTTACAACATTTTCTTCAAAATGTTTATCATCATCATTTTCCAATAAAGGTGTTGTTTCGGAAACGCCTTGTACAACTGATAAAGAACTCATTTTGTTTATAATGCTGTAGACGATGTTACCCATACAACTGTAGACAGTCAACTAAACAATTTGCGTTCCCGCTCCTGCTTTTATAGCCGAGTGGTGGGGGGTATTTTTTTTTCTTTTCATTTTACAACACTGCTTTTACAATACCGGTTAAAGGTGTATATGTAACAATTTTATCATGTAAAATTAAACAATAAGCAGATGTATCTTTAGGTACATTTTGTTCAAATTCCATTTCTATTTTTATATCTACACTGGAAGATTTTACAGATTCATTTTGTTTGGAACAATCAACTACAACAATCGGATAGTTAGATTTAAATTGGTTTGGCGTTAATAAAGGTGTGTTTGTTTTTCCATAATATGAATTTTGGAATCTTGCATACATATCGTACAAAACACTAAACCTGTCTTTTGTAAAGTTTATGTTGAAGTTGTCGTATGGAAAGAATTGCGAGTTTAGAAACACCTTAAAATTTGTAAGTTTGCAATGATCAAATTCACCAGCATGTTTAGTTATTTCATTTCTTCTTTTTGTTTGTAATCCAAATATTACATATCTTGCCTTTTCCAAATGAGTAGAAGTTTTTACAGTCCATGTATGACGTTGTGTTTCCGGTAAAACCGGATATTCATGAAACTCCCAACTTCTAAATGGTATTACGATATCACGATCTGATTTTAAAGTTCTCAATAATGAAATTCTATTCTGATCGTTTAACCGTACATGCGGTACTCTCCAAACAATCTTGTCTAATTGCATTTTCCATTCTAAAGTAGCTTCCGTTGTTCCATCAGTTGCTTGAATAATATCTTTGTCGTTTGATGATCTTAACAAAACTAATTCTTGTTTTACGTTTATTATTATTTTTCGGTAATCTTCGGCAAAGCCTAAAAGTAATCTTAAAGGAATGTAAAAGTCAAAATTGCCTGAAGTGTTTGGAGTGATTGTAACGGAATCGGGTGCTACCCATCCTGCGGCGGCCAGCATATTTTTTTCACTCGGTGTTAAAGATGCTAATCCTTTTAATGTACTTGTAATTCCCACCTTTTTTGTTGAATCTACTGTAACTCCGGAAATTTCATATCTTATTTCATCAAACAAATATGCCATGGGGTTATTTATGAACGGAACAGTACTTGCAGTGGTTCCATCCCTTTTTGTTACTCTTCCTTCGATATATAAATAACTTTCACATGGAAGTGTATAAATATCTTGTTGTTGTATGGGAATTCTAATTTCATCATTATTGTTTAATTTTGACGAAGCGTAAGGGTTGTGCGTATGATATTCCTTTTCCCATAAGGTTTCGTCGAATGTCGGACCCTGCGCTATATCCAATATTTCCATTATTAATAAGTTTTAATCCAATTTCTTCTAGAAAACGAATGTTATCACTTGTTAATCCTTCTATAGCTGACGTGCTACTGACTTGTTTACCAGTCAGCTCTTTCTTTTTAAATGATAACCCCATTGTTATACGGTTGATTTTATATGTATTCGTATAGTTATAGGTTCGTCTCTAAAATCAATATGATTTCCGTCTTGATCTAGTATGTTCACCACAATGTCTGAAATAAAACTGGTGTTTAATGGTAGGTACACCAAGTTTTGTGGCTTTTCCACAATTTTAAAACCCGGAGCGACTGTTGGATAGAATGTGTGCAATATATGAGTATTTTCACCATCTCTATAAGAACCATGTATAATATTACATGTAACATCTATACTGTTAACTTTCATTATTGTCACAGTTCTAGTACCTGAATGGTTAATATTAGGTTCTAAAATTTTTGTTGTTTTAGGAAATCCTAATAAACTACCAATTGAATGTTCTTTGCTAAAATCTATATAATATTTAGATTTAATTTCAGCTTTCATAGTATTGTTATTTCCTTTTATTGTTATATTATCTTTTCCCATATGATTTTGTATCGCTTCATTTATATCATCAATTTCATATGCTCCAGTGGGTAAACTAAATACTTGTATATCTGAATATTTGTTTGTATTTTTATCTTTTGTTTTGTAATAATGTATTTTGTCATTAACATTTTCAGTAACGTTGGGAATAGAATTATAAGTTGTTATATCTAATAATGCGGCTTCCCATAATTTATCTTTTTCCAAACGTAACGCAGGGAAAAGAACACTTCGCAAAGTAGATGAAGTTCCAGTTAATGATACTGTATAGGAAGACATCTTAAAGTTGACTAACGCTTTTTGTTAAAAAATCTAAACATAAATGTCCACAGATTACCGTATCATCAGGTTGCTCTCTTTTATAATTGTATAGTACATTTTTAGCTGTTTTAAAGTAATATTGTAGTTCTTTTGGTGGTGGGAGATTACCAAAACTATCAAAGTAGTAAATAGTTGATCCTAGTTTCTTATAACATACCCAATGAGTGCCTGATCCTTTACTATTATCTAAATTTACTATTCCGGTTTCATTTTTCCAAATTTTAACAGGTAATGCATCTTTCATAAATACTCCTCTAAAAAATGGAATTTTTAAACAAGAAACATAAGTAATTAATTCTTTATCTGTTAATTCTTTATTTGGAATTAATAATTGTTTTTTTCTGTTTAATACACACGATACGGTCTTAGGTATAATCCTCCTCCTTTTTTTATCATTGACCATATTGTTTGTTTCTTTTTATTTTTACCTGCGGTGGATCGTCGTTTTCTTCTTATATTTCCTCCACGTTTCTTTGCAGGTTTTCTCCTCCTTTTTCCACCTCCTTTCTTCTTTCCACCTCCAAACATCGTTTTACCCTTCATTGCTGCTGATACCGCTAAAGCTGCTGCTTTTTCACCGATACTAGCGTCACTGGATGTTACTCTTTGCCAAGCTTTTTCAGCAAGTGCTCTATCCGCTATTGATCTATTTTTAGTATCTGCAAACTTTGAATATGCTATATCGTGTTGTTTGCAGGCTTGATCAAGTTTATTTATTCCAAGATCTCCTCTAGCAAGTCTTTTTTTCAATTTTGTTCCTGGACCACAATATTGATAACCTCCTGGTAAATGTAGTTCTACAGGTAATAAATCGATAGCTTTGTTAACTATAGCTCCAACCGGCTTAGTAATAAGAGAAAGTGCTGTTGATGCTATTCCTCTTCCTCTCTTTATAACGTGTCGATTATGACTGATGCGTTGAACTTTCAACATGGTTTTTTATAGTGAAAGGAAATGCCAATACTTGTTTATTTTATAAATTCTTTATAATGAATGATGCACTTATCCTTTGACATTGTTTATTTATAATAAACATGTATTTTGTTTATGGGTAATAAACTTTTACCCAGTCTTTTGGTAGGATTGTATCCTTTTTATCAACATCAACTTGAGCAAATCTTAAATTTCCAGTTTTCATATTTAAAAAATATTTTTCTATAACATTTTTCTTAACCCAATGTAGTTTTTGATCAGCTTTTATGGGCTTTATCGTATTATAAACATCATATAACACTACACTTAAGAGTCTTATAATGTAATTTACATTAACAGCATCAACAATATCAATAGGGTCATCTAAGCTAGTCAATCGCAAGTTTTGACAATGAAAAAACTTTTTGTGTTTTTCTGTTCTTAAGCATCTTTCACGCCATTCTTTTACTCTAACTGCATCACTGTCATTTACTCCCATTCCAACATTAAATAGTGGTCTTTCTTTACAATCAAAGCCTTGTTGACCAAGTCTTGATGAAATTTCTTTTAATGCAGGAACTTGTCCAATTGTTGCTACATCAACATCATTCAACCCTTCTTTAACATTAGTAATTATTTTTGCATCCGCATCCCATTTGTTATTGTTTAATTTCATTATTTGACTTATTGTAGCTGCATCTGATTTTGCAGTTCCCTCCTTAACGTTAGTTAACACTTTATTTTTGCAATCAATTGACTTAATATCATGTGTAATACAATGATCTGTAACATATTGAAGGTTTACCGCATCTTTCATATCTTTAGGGTCTCCAATATCGTGTATTACAAAGTTGTAAAAGGAAAATTTATCTGTTTTTTCAGGTATGACTGAATGTAAATACTTTTTGGTAACTGAATCTTGATCATTAACAGGATCTGCTATATTGGCTATTCTAAGATCTTTTGCATCATATGCTTTATTATTACTTTTAGGATCATATCTTAAGGTTTGGTTTATGTACCACATTAAATATTCTTTATTTACCGAATCATTCTTATCTATTGGTTTTGGAAGATTTGCAATTCTATAAAAATTAGCGTTATACACTTCATTTTGAAGCTTTAAGCTAGGTAATGTTTCACTTTTTAAAGTTTTGAAATTTACTGCATCATTATCATCTTTTGGATCATTTACAAACTTTAAACGTTTGTTACTTATATCATAATCTCCATCGGATGTTAGTGGTAAACCACCTCTTTTTCCATAAGATCCTGATTTGCTTCCAGTTTCGGAATACCGTCCAAACTTATCCACACTCATGGTTATACTGAATGTTTAATCGGTTATGCTTGTATTCTATATACTCATATTTTTATGCAATTACTCCTCGATTTCGCAATTCGCCGACCAAAGCTACCCATTCGTTTTCTAAACCGCTATGTCCGGCTTGTTTTGCTTCATATATCAACTTCATTCTATCAACCAATTTGTTTATATCGTTGTAGTATATTATATTAGTATCATACAAGTTTTTCAATAATCCTTTTCCTGATAAACTTGATTGATTTGTTTTTCTCCTTTTATGTAAAATATTTATTTCAGCAGAAGATAATGATTTTCTTTTTATGGGTGCCCTTCTTTTTGGTGGGAAAAGTTTAGCAATAATAGTTTTATATTTTTCTGATTTATTTCTATAAACATTGAAATTTTTAGAATAATTTTTCTTATGCGCATTTGTATCCTCCAATATTTGTTTAAAAATGTTTAAATCCTTTTTAGTATATTTATTAGGTTTCGGTTTAAAAATAAGTTCAAACAATCCTTTTGTACCTTTGTATTGTTTATTATTTATAATAATATTGTCATGTTCGTCTACATCAAGCTTGCTATCTCCAATCATTAGGCCATTTTCTTCTATTCTAGCACCAAAAGTATGATACTTTCGAGTTGGTTGTGCAGAATGTAACAATTTTAATACAAATTGTCTTGCAAGCGGCCCTTTATACGCAATATCCGAGCCCAATTTGCTCAAGTTGGATGGATTAATAGGCTCTTCTTCTTCTTGTTGTTCTTCGCTTGTAGAAAGACCTTCTTTTTCTGTTAAAACATCCGTTTCTTCACCTAGTTCGCTTTCTTCTTCAGTTGTTTCTCCTTGTTGCGTAAAACTTGTATCACCTTCATATTCTTCTTTTTGTTCAAATTTTGAAATGGGTAAAATAGCATCTCCGGAAAAATTAAATGTTGAAGGTGTAACATTTTGCCCCAATTGTTTTAATGGCTCAGTAATAGGTTTAAATGTTGATTCCAGAAATTTCTCTCTTTCACTTATTCCTAATCTTAACGCTCTGTTTTTATGTCTAATAGAATCACTAAGTGATTTTATTTCTTTTAATAGCTTTTCCTGATTAACCATGTTTACACCATGGAGACTTGGACGATAATGTTGTTAATTAATGTATTAAAACAAATTTATCAAAACCTATGCGGTAACGACCATCTGTTATAGCTTTATCTTTCATAATTACCAAAAATCCATATTTTTCCGCCCAAGCTTTTCCACAAAGCTCTTTGAATTTATCAAATGACATATCAGCATTTACATGATCGTTGTATATATGTTTTAGGTTTGTATCGTCTTGTTTGAATAAAACTAAAATATTTGCATTGTCTCTAATTAGTTGTTTTGGAATTTTGCTATATGTTTGTCCGATATATATGCTATCAATATTATTATGTCTTCCCATGGCAAAATAGTTTCTAATAGTATCATGATTTTCACTAGATACATCATCAAATACAAATACAGAATACGGCTTAGCCTGGTCTGGTTGCATAACACTGTCACTAGCATTAAATTTGTAATAGTTAACATCAGGCACATCAGTCAGGATCTTTTCCAACAATTGATACTTTGGTTGATGTAAGGACTTTGAAAAAATATATAGGTTATTAAATCGCAATCCTTTTGTGTTTGTAATTAAGTTAAACACAACGTTAGTTTTGCCACAGTTTGAAGGACCGCTTACTATACATCGTACAGTGTTTGGAAATAAACTGCCGTGTTTACCATTGTTGATTTTAACGTTATCTACAGTTAAATCATGAATGTTATTAATATTAAATTTATCTTTATGGTGAACAATCTCCATCTTATTCAAAGGCTGAAGAATAAATAAGTTGATTTATAACTAAATCAAATCTTTTATAGGTATCCACGAATCTTCAGTTTTGTCAAACCCCAACCAACGTACTTTAACTTGGTCTTTTTTCCTTTGCAACACCTTTTCAACAAGATAGACATCACCTACTGTTGACTTTAACAATTCATGTCCGTAAAAACCGCCTTGTAACAAATTTCCTTTGTTATCTTTTAAAATATAAGTTTCCGGTACAGTAGGTTGTACTTTATACACTGTAAAAACTTCGTTTGTCCAATTGGGCAGGTATTTCTTAGTAAACACTCCTTTGTATTTACTAATTCGAACTTTATCATTTACATTAAATTTTCTTGGTTTTTTTTGTTCCGCTTTTGGCTGTGTATTCTTTTTAATTCGTTGTAAAACTAGTTTAGCGTTTTTCTTATTCACTTTGTTAGGTGCCATACCGATAGTTCTATGAAACTTGTTGTTGTAATCGCTTATTAATTTTGGTAAGATATCAACCCATACGTAAGAACCTCTTTTCGAAAACATTTTATACATTGCACCTTTTAAGGTTCTATTAAATCTTTCAATTATAGCTGCCTTTTTCTCAGAATTTGTAGAATAATGATTTATCTTATATTTTTTCATTAACAATGCAAAAGGTTTATTAAAAAATTCTTTCCCATCATCAGTTTGTAAATGTTTAATTTTATTTTTATCTCTTTTTATAGCTACTTCCATAGCTTTTGTTATGCTGTTACCGGTTTTGTCTTTTAATGGCAAAGCATCTGCAACTTTAGTAAAACAATTAATAATCGTAAGTATGTATCTAAATCCTTTATTTATTTTACTATGCGGTTGCATTTCAATTAAATCTGCTTGATATAAATCATTTATTCCTTTTACAACAGTATTTCTTCGTGGAAACTTTATTCTTGCAGGTTTATGAAGTTCATTAACAATCTTTTCCTTTAACTCTGTCATGATGTTTTTACTAACAAAGTCAAGTTAGTATTGAGTGTTTCTTTTTCTGCATCCGCTTTTATAGGTCAAGGTCATTTCAACATATTTTTAAAAAAGGGAAAATCACAGCGAGCATGCTGTGATTTCCCCTTTTTTTTCTTTTTTCTTTTTTTCTTTTTTTTCTTTTTTTTCTTTTTACTCATTGATAGGATTGAGAGAATAGTGGCCGAATGGTAGAGTGTGAATTTTGTCTGGAAGAATGTGTCGTTTGTCATCATTGGAGCAGAGTGCTTTTTTTACTTCTGTTACGCTGTACAGGTGATGGTTGAAACTTCTGATGGTGTTGAATTTTGCAGTTATAGTCGTTTCTTCAAATAAGCATTGCTTGTAGTGTTCGAAATTTACATTCTTCTTAAGATACAAACTTTTTACACCCTTAGCTTTTTTAATAACATTGTTTTCTTCTTTATGCAATTGTAGTGAATACAATTTTGACATTAGTGCAATAAGTTCTTTTAGTAAAATTCCATTTGCTTCGTCTTTAAATTTTCCAAGTTTCTTTTTGTTCCGATCATTGTCATAATTTAAATGATCTTTTGGATAGTCACTAAAATCAAATTCATTTTTGTGAACAAATGTTCGAAGATCCAAATACATATCTTCAGTAAGAATCCAGTAGATGAAAGCGTCCGTGTCCATGTAGGCGATTCCGATGTTATCTCTACCGTAGAAGGCAACCATTTTGTTGTAGTGGAAATCATACATATGGGTTTTGGAAATATCCAAGATTGACATTCCAACGTACAACGGACGATCCATTTTCACGCTTGTCTTCTTCATAGATACTGCTACAAGGTTTTCATTGATGATAACGGATGTTCCAAAGTTTGGTTTTTGTACAAGTTTTTCTAGTTTTATAGGATCTGTAATTAATTTAACATTTTTGTGTTTTCTTTTGTTTTCCAATGTTTTTCCAAATATCGCATTATTCATTAATTTAAAAAAATCCTTTTGAAATGTTGATGTTGCAGCTGCTCTTCTTCTGGTGTTTGAATCAATGTACGGTTTTAACCAGCATGATTGGGAAAATTTTAAAACTCTATGAATTTTGGTTATACGTAAACCCAATTGGAGTGCTTGTTGAACAACCCAAAAGTGAGCTACGTATCTTTGTTTATTTTCAAGAGTCATCATTAATTTTGGATGTTTGCCAATTGGTGAAACTTGTGTTTTTGCAAGGAGCGGAAGATCGTAATGAAGATCGTGCAAGTGTTCTGGATATTCAAAGTCACAGTCCAATATGTATCCGGTGTCTCCGTCTTTTGAAATTTGTGTAATATCACCAATAGAGTCTGGATTAACCCATTCAAAGTTTCCAAAAGGAAGTGGATTAGACATGGCCCATCCGTATAAATTGTTGGCATCGAAATATCCTAAGAACACTGATGGTTTTTCTTTATCGTAGTTTGGAAGATATTTGTTGTTAGCTTTAACATGTCTAGTAACACTTTGGGTCAATCCACCTCTAACGCCCGATTCGATCATCAACACCATGTCAATATCGGTTAATAATTGAAGGTTGCACTTTGTTTCTTTTAGCATAGCTTGCCAAGCTAGTCCTGGAGAAGTATAAGAATGAAGAGGGTCTAATCCGTAGGCTTCAAAGCAAGTGTTTCTAAATTCTTCCATCACATCGCAGAGAAGGGTCACATCAAGTTTTACATAAAAGTCAGAATAATCTCCCAGAGTGTTCATTTCCAATTCGTCCCAAACTCTGCATGCGTGTTGATAGTCTTCAGGTGAAATGTCCGAATCGGTAAGTTTACTTTTAAATGCTTCTGGTGGAGGAAGTGATGTTTCTTGAAATTTATGTAGTCCATCGATGTAATCATACGGGAAAACTCCTTTCCGAAGAACCAAATCCATTTTTTCTGCAGGTACAATTTTGCTTGTTTCTATTAAATTTTCTCTTCTTAAATTTTCAGAAAGTTTCATTAGACTGGAAGGCATAAATCTAAATGAATCAACAAATCTAAGTTTAATTTTGCCCACCTTTTTTGAAAAGCTTATAAAGTTTTCCATAGTTTGTGCCAAAACATCTATTTCACCGTTGTCTCTTGCTAATTCGGGAATGATAAAATGTCCATCGTATCCACTAAGATTGTGAAAAACCACAGGAATAAAAGATGGTAGTTTGTAGTTGATGTTACATCCGTTGCAAGCTGCACCTCTGTAGGCTCCTGTCAGATGGTCATGGTCGCGAACTTTAACTTTAGTTTCTGTAAATTGATTGTTACACAAATAGCATGTTGTTGCTGAATCATAAAGATGAAGTTCTTCCGGCGTCATAGGTGACATAGGAACCACATTGCTATACATTGCTTCCACTTTCCGCGCGATGTTGTATAAATCATCAACAAAGTATCGAGCTGCTTCTTCTCCACGATAGATCTTCGGTGTAGATGTCAAACCATATTCTTGAAGATGTTCTTCAGACAGAGTGGATTTTACTATTAAACAGTAGCTGTTTGGTTTGTGAAGTTGATACTTTGTTCTGCTGGTATTTTCCTCTCCTTCTTCTTGTTCAAGTGGAAGCAATGAAGATTCAAAATCTGCATACACTACAACGGGAATTCTGTATTGTTGGATAACTTTGTCAAATTTTACTTGAGATCTTCTAGGGTGTGGTAATTTAATTCTTACTTCATAGTTTCCACTGCATAGTCTTTGATGTTCCGTCAGCCATTCTGAACCTCCTCTTCTCAAAGGTTTGTTTACAAAACAGAAACATCTTTTACAAGTGGTTTTTCCTTCTTTACGTTTTGATAACTGTTTGCAAACTAGAGCTTCAAAATCTTTAATATATACATAATGTGAAATATCACCTTTTGTAATTAATAATAAATCAGTATGATCTCTGCGTTCGGTAGGTGTTATACGTAAGGGGTAAACATTGTTGGATGAATCCAAGCCAAAGATGTTTACAGATGCAAAAGGATTTTTCTTTTCAAATTTTGATATGTCTTGAATTGAAACAGGGTAACTCATGCCTTGAAAATTATAGTTATGGTAAACCTCATTGTATGCTCTACTCGGTCGTTCCGCATGATTTCTTATATATTTTGCAAGCATTGCATACTTGAAACATTCAGCATCTTTATTTTGAACATTAATACAGGAATTGGTGTCTTGAATTTTCTTTGGCAATTCAATATGACTACTACCTCTCATTCCATATCCATGTTTATGAACTCTTACATCTAAGCTTGTTATACTTAACAAACTCCATCCAGAACCTCTTCCTTCATGTTCTTGTAATTTTGTTAAAAGTTCTTCAAAACAATCATCCACAATTGAGCTTATATCTGATGCAAACATGATGGTTTTGTTTTTAGTTTAAAAATCCTCTTGGTGATGTTTCATTCTGAACATTTGTAAATACTGTATCTAATAATATTCCAAACTTTATAAAATTTAATCTTCTTAGTTCATTGTTTAATGTTTCTGTTACTAATGTTTTTGCTTTTGAAATAAACTGTGCAAGTTGCAATTGAGCATTGTCAATCTTAAAATGAGTTACTACACTACCTGGTAAGGCTCGGGCGTATAATTCCACATCCAAAGATGGTCCGGGTGCGTATTGAATAACACTTGATCTTGAATTTAGTTGTTGTTGTACGGTAGCCAGTATTTGATCTAAATCTTCCAAATATTCTTCTTCTGCATTGTTATTTGTTTCTTGGTTTGTTTCTTGGTTTGTTTCTTGGTTTCTTTCTTGGTTTGTTTCATTGTTATGGTAAACTTCTTTGTGTATTTGTAGTAAAATTTCATCTTCAAAAGATTCTTCGCAACTAATGCAGTAATACATGACGTAGGTGTGCTCTCCACAAAAGTTGCCGTAGTAATGAAAACCACTCTAAAACTCCCCCTATTTATAGCATTACCCCCACCACTTTTTTCTGTATTAAACATAAAAAGTGTAAATAACAGTTAAATTTCTTATATTTCAAAACCCCAAAGTATTAAGATTATCCGATGTAAGTTTAAAAAGAAATCCAAGTGTCAAGGTCAAATTATACAAGTTTAAAAGAATCTTTTTTTCTGTATTAAACACAAAAAGTGTAAATAACTGTTGAACGTTTTATATTACAAAACCCCTAAGTATTAAGATCATCCAATGTAAATTTGAAAAGAAATCTAAGTGTCAAGGTCAAATAATGCAAGTTTAAAAAAAAAATCTTTTTTTCTGTATTAAACACGAAAAGTGTAAATAGCTGCTAAATTTTTTATATTTCAAAACCCCTAAGTATTAAGATCATCCAATGTAAGTTTGAAAAGAAATCTAAGTGTCAAGGTCAAATAATGCAAGTTTAAAAAATCTTGTTTAAAGTAAATTTGAAGCAAATGTTTGAAAAACGTTCTAAGTCCTAAAATATTAATTAAGGGGAAGTTTTAACACTTAAAATTTTTACAAGTCCAATGTAAAGTAAAATAAAGAAATGTTGTTGCTTGTTGGAACAGTAACAAAAGAATGATGGGTTTGAAAAATTTTCTAAGTCCTAAAATATTAATTATTGGGAAGTTTTAAGACTTAAAATTTTTACAAGTCCAATGTAAGATAAAATAAAGAAAGAAGGGTTGTTGTCTGTTGGAACAGTGGCGAAAGAATAATGGAATTCAAACTCGCAGCAAAAAAGAAACTTGATATTGTAAAATAAATGTTGAAGCAAATGTTTGAAAAATTTTCTAAGTCCTAAAGTATTAATTATTGGGAGGTTTTAACTCTTAAAACTTTTACAAGTCCAATGTAAAGTAAAATAAAAAGAAGTGTTGTTGCCTGTTGGAACAGTAACAAAAGAATGATGAATTTAAACAATTTTCTAAGTCCTAAAAAAATGGATTATAGAGAAGTTTTAACACTTAAAATTTTTACAAGTCAAATGTAAAGTAAAATAAAGAAAGAAGTATTGTTGCCTGTTGGAACAGTGGTGAATGAATGATGGAAAGTAAACTCGCAGCAAAAAGAAACTTGATATTGTAAAATAAATGTTAAAGCAAATGTTTCAAAAATTTGCTAAGTCCTAAAGTATTAATTATTGTAAAGTTTTAACACTTGAAATTTTTACAAGTCCAACGTTAAGTAAAATAAAGAAAGAAATGTTGTTGCCTGTTGGAACAGTGGCGAAAGAATGATAGAAACCAAACCCGCAGCAAGGGTCCTGTGGTTTAGGAGGGGGTAAGCGGGGGGGGGGGGGTGATGACCTCGAGCCGAGTTGGGGTCTGGGATCTGCGCGCGTGGTTCTGCATCAGTTGCTCGCTAGACAGTGAGGTGGTAACATGTTCAGAAGGCGCCCTGAACATTTTATCATTTTTGCTGTTTGGTGAAAATATCTTGGTGTTATTTGTACAATAACATCTTGATGTAGAACTGATTAATTTTAAGGCATGGTAGTTGTTTGTGCTTGTAGATACCCTAGGGTTTGTAGTTTGTTTTTAGTTTGCTGGTTTGGTACTTAGTATTAATTTAAAATCTTTCTTTTACTTACAATATATTTTGCCTGGAGTGTTTAAGTTTAAAGTAATATTTTGTTTTTAAGAATGTTATATGATATGTTTTTAATACCTTTCTATTCCAACTTCCTTTTTCCAACAAGCTTGTTGAGGGCATTCCCTCTCTTGTCTTGTATTCCTTTTTAGTTAGGGACACCTTTCAATTCCAATTTCCTTTCCTTTTTTCCCTTCCATCTTTTGCACGGTAAAACCAATTAATTTATGGTAAAACCGGCTACCGCTTTTGTAGTGATTACGCACACCAAAGCGGGTCACTTACAACCTCTATACGTGCTGGATGGGTAGTTCGCCTACCTCCGGAGTTTCGCTAGACCTCAGCTGTACTGCGTCGCTAATGGCGAGTCACTGGCTCCTTTAGTGTTAGGAAATAAAAACATATTTGTATAACATTTTTCCAAAATTTAATTAAGCAACGTGCTATTTCAGAATAACATTTTTTGTTTTAGCTTAGCGTTGTGCGCTTATGATGAGGTGTGTGAGTTCGCTTACGTGATGATTACACCGTAATCATGATGTGCAGCGCTGGGCTGTTTAGCTTTTTTACTTATCTTTTACTTTTTATTTATTATTTCTTTTAACTTAATTTTTTTTATTAATTGATCAACTCTAGGCAGGTTGTATTGTAAATTAGCTTTTCTTCTTTTAGGTTTCCGGGGGTGTACGGTTCTGTAAAACCATACACCCCCATTTTCTTTTTAATTAATGAATGACCTTGACCTACTTATTTTCAAGGTCAACCAAAAGAGTTAGCGAAAATTTCTAAGTCCCAAGGTTATTTTTATGTAAATTGTTCCGAACCCTATCATGTGGGTATTCAAATTATTTTAAAAATATCTAGTTGAATAAATGCAAAATAAACTACACTTGTTTTAAATATAAACATTTTATTAAATGATGTTACCAAACCTTTTTGTTTGTCTTTTCATTCTGCTTATTTTAAATACCTACATGATAGGATTTGGAAACATATAAAGAAAAATATGATTTAAAAGATTTTTTTTCAGTTTTTGAGCTATAACTTTTATACCTTTGGTTTTATCGAAAAATGTTACTGGACCTTTTTTGTTTGCCTTTTTATTCTGCGTAATTTGAGTACCCGCACGATAGATTTAGAGCATTTTTGTTATATCCACTGCCACCGTGTACGGCGACGTAGCTCAAAAGTTGAACGGCGACGATATCAAGTGGGGGCCCCCCATTTCGCAAACTTACTCTAAACCTATTGTGCGGGTACTCAAAGTACGCGAAATGAAAAGACAAACACAAAAGGTCCAGTAACATTTTTCGATAAATCCAACGGTATAAAAGTTATAACGAAAAACTAAAGTTTCAAGGTCATTTAAAACTTTTACAAAACCTATCATGTGGTTACTCAAGTTACGTGGAATAAAAAAACAAACAAAAATGTTCAGTAACATTTTTCTATAAAACCAACGGTGTAGAAGTTATTACGCGAAAACTTAAGATTTAAAACCGTCCAGGTTACAAAACGTCCAGGTAACCTGGACGTTTTAGTAAAAACGTCCAGGCTACAAAATATTGTTAATTTCTTACAAAATAATGTTGATTTTATAACAAATGTTACCGAAGCTTGTTGTTGTCTCATAATTTAAGTACTCACAAAATAAGGGTTGGAAACTTATAAAGTAAAATATTAAATGTTGGAAAATACTTTTTTTTTAGTTTTTTGCGTTATAACTTGTATACCGTTGGTTTTATCAAAAAATGTTACTGGACATGTTTTGTTCGTCTTTTTATTCCGAATAATTTGAGAGTATATGCATGATAGGTTTGGAGCAATTTTGTAAAAGGGGGGGGGGAAATTGCAAAATTACTCTAAACCTATTGTGCGGGTACTCAAATTGCGGGGAGTGAAAAGACAAACACAAAAGGTCCAGTAACATTTTTCGATAAATCCAACGGTATAAAAGTTATAACGAAAAAACTAAGTTTCAAGGTCATTTAAAACTTTTACAAAACCTATCATGTTTTACT